>JAJHIY020000569.1:610000-615000 GCA_022114975.2 Lampris megalopsis
TGACAGTTTACTTTCTGCTGATACATACTGACAGTTTACTTTCTGCTGATATATACTGACAGTTTACTTTCTGCTGATATATATTGACAGTTTAGTTTCTGCTGATATATACTGACAGTTTAGTTTCTGCTGATATATATTGACAGTTTAGTTTCTGGTTTTGGTCCTGTTTCTCTTCTCATTGTATATGCTGCCCTTGGGGTCAATTTTTAGAAAACATAATACGTCTTTTCATATTTTTGCTGATGATTTGCAAATCTGTCTGCTTATAAAAACAAACAGCAGAGATTCTATACAGGCTTTGCTGAGTTGTTTAAAGGATGTCAAAACATGGATGGAGTTAAATTTCTTGAAATTAAATCAAAATAAGAGTGTAATTATTGTATATGGACAACCTGATCTGCTGGATGGTTATGATAGTGCTCTTGGCCCTTTAGCTTCCTACAGTCACGCTTCTGTTAGGAATCTTGTGGTGATGTTTGACAGCTCTTTTAGCTTTGACAAACAAATAAGCTCAGTAGTCAAAATAAGTTTTTTTTTTCAATTACGACTTCTGGGAAAAGTAAAGGCCGATCTCCCTCCAAATGATCTTGAAGGGGTAATTCATGCATTTATTACTTCTCGTTTGGATTATTGTAACTCATTGTATGTTGACGTAGCTCAGTCGTTGCTTCGTCGCCTGCAGCTTGTATAAAATGCAGCTGCTCGCCTGCTGACAGGAAAGAGGCGACGTGATCACGTAACGCCTGTACCGGCCTCCCTTCATTGGCTTCCTGTCTGTTTTAGGATCCAGTTTAAGATTTTATTACTTGTTTTCAGGTCTTTAAATGGGCTGGCACCATCTTATTTATCTGAGCTGATACATCATCATACACCAGTCAGAGCACTCAGGTCAGCAAACCAGATGCTCTTACATGTTCCCAGATCCAGGCTTAAGAACAGGGGTGACAGAGCCTCTACAGCGGCTGCTGCCCCTGATCTCTGGAGCAACTTACCAGCACACATAAGATCTGCTCAGACCCTAGAGACTTTTAAATCTTGGTTAAAGACCTACCTCTTCTCGCTGGCATTCAATTCAAGTTGAGCTAGACACCGTGATTTTATTGTGCAAATATACTTTTGCTCTTGTGTTTTATTGTTTACATTTTAATTTCTTTATTTTACTATGTCTTTTTTACATATACTTTTATATTCATATGTGTTACTTATTTTATATTGTATTTTAAGCTTGTGCAGCAGTTTGGTTCAACTGTGGTTGTTTTAAATGTGCTATATACATAAATAAACTTGACTTGACTTGACTTGCTGATATATACTGACAGACAGTTTAGTTTCTGCTGATATATACTGACAGTTTAGCTTCGCCAGCAAGGAAGTTTAAAAGTTGCCACTTTGTTGCATTATTTTTTTTTGCATCCTGCTCTGAAAATAAAAGCAGTTCTTGACCACACTTCATTAAAGGAAGTAAACAATCTAAAAACCACCACAAAGTTCTTTCAGTCTTCTGCAGTCTAAAAAGCAATGAAAACCAGTTTGTATCAACCCACAGAAAGGACCTTCATTAGAAACAGTGTGATTAATTACAGAGATATAAGAATTCACTGCAGCAGCTCCATGTGGGACTCTCCAAACTGGCTTCACACTGTTGCTGATGTCAAGTTTTTCCTTCCAAACTGTGTCCATTTTATCGTTCAACTTATTTGTATTCAAAACTTCTGCACAACATCTGTAGAGCACTTTCCGCTTCACAGTATGCAGATCTAAAGCTTTTCTCTGGTTGACATCCAACAGTAAACCAGAACAACAGTCTAAATTTGGTAACAATTCAAAATCAGGAAACGGGTCCTCTTCATCTGGAAAACCCTGTCCTTCCCAAAGCATTTTTAACAGTTCATTATGTACCTCTGTTAGTTTTGCAGTCAGCCATTTAAAATGGTCCTCACATGGCGAACAGATTTCAGTCCAGTCAGTACAGCCACAGCTTCAGTCTACATCAATCCAGGTCCAGCTACATCCACTATCTGTCTGAGAGTTGTAGCACCAGCAGAGCAGAGTGTGCGATGGAGGCCTGGCGTCCCACCGTCCTGTATGCAGGGTCTGAAATTAACACTCGCCACCCGCCACCCGCCAAATGCAAGTAGATTTTCTGATTGGTGAGTAAATCTCAGAAGCCTACCCGCCACATGGCGAGTAACAAAAAAAGTAAAATCCAACCACTTAATCCCCCCATCTCTCTCGCTCTCTCTCTTTCTCTCTCCCTAGCAACAGCAATAGCATAGCAACAACATTAAACAGAAATGAACCAACCAAGGTGCATTAGAACAATAACATAGCAACAACAATAACAGAAACTAGCCAATCAGAGTGCATTAGAATGTTGCTAGGCGCTACTGGCGGGTAACATTACACACACACACTCGAGAGGAACAACGACAGCAGCACCGTCACCCTCGACACTAGCCTACTCTATTCTTTTAACTAGCGTTAGCCAGCAACACCAGTTACATGGCGATATTTAGAAGCCGCGAAACCACCATCAAAAAGACAACCATGCCCCGAAGAGGAGGAAGAAGCCACCATCACCACCAAACCGAACAAAGAAAGTTCAGTGAAAAGTGGAGGTATGGCGATAAAGGAGGTGCGAGAGGCTGGCTGGAGTATAACGCACAGGCCGTGATAGTGAGTTGCTCCGTCTGTCGCCAGGAGGCCAGAACCCGCAGCAATTCATTTGTCATCGGTAACAAGACAATGAAGGTAGAAACCATCAGGGACCATGAGACCTCCAGACGTCACATTACCTGTATGAAGGCCTGTCGGGCTCAGTCGGAGCCTGTCCTCACAGCATCCTCCGTAAAGGCGCCAATAGCCATGTCCGAGCAGACCAGCAGGAGAACGCAGAACAGGTTTAGGACTGTGCAGGCCACGGGCAAGAAGGCCAGACCACTCTCCCACTTCCAATGGATGTGCGAGTAAGGGAATTTAGTTGTCATCTCAAAATATCCTTAAACAGCGTAAACAAAGTGCTGCTGTTAGGGCCATAAATATTTGGACAGTGACACATTATTTGTAATTTTGCCCCTGTACACTACCAAAGTGGATTTTAATTGAAGTAACCAATATGTGATTCAAGTGTGGACTTTCAGCTTTAATTTAAGGGGTTGGACAAAAATATTGCATTAACTGTTCAGGAGTTACGCTACTACTACTACTACTACTACTACTACTTTTGGCTGCTCCCATTAGGGGGCGCCACAGCGGATCATCCGTTTCCATTTCTTCCTGTCTTCTGCGTCTTCCTCTGTCACACCCACCATCTGCCTGTCTTCCCTCACCACATCCATAAACCTCCTCTTAGGCCTTCCTCTTCTCCTCTTCTCTGGCAGCTCCATATTCAGCATCCTTCTCCCAGTATACCCAGCATCTCTCCTCCACACATATCCAAACCATCTCACTCATGTCTCTCTTGCTTTGTCTCCAAACCGTCCAACTTGGTCATTATCCATCTGCAGTATATGGTCACCCCATTTTCAGAGGCTCAAAAGTAATTGGACACTTGACTAACAAGTGGTTTCATGGCAAGTAAGCCCTTTTTCATCATTAGTCCATGGCACATTAAGCAGATAAAAGGTCTGGAGTTCATTCCAAGTATTTACATTTGCATTTGGTAGCTGTTCATGGGAACTCTCAAAATGAAGTCCATAGAGGTGTCAATACAAGTGATGGAGGCCATCATTAGGCTGAAAAAGCAAAGGAAATCTATCAGATGGATAGGAAGCACTTCAGGAGCGGCCACACCAACATTTTGGTTCATTCTTAAAAAGAAAGAATGCACTGGCAAGCTCAGCAGCACCAAAAGGCTTGGAAGACCACGGAGCACATCTACAGTGGATGATCGCAGAATTCTTTCCCTAGTGAAGACAAACACACTCACAACATGTAGTGAAGTCAGAAACACTCTTGAGAGGTAGGGGTATCATTGTCCAAGTCTACAATCAAGAGACGCCTGCATGAAAATAAATGCAGAGGGTTTACGACAAGGTGAAACCCACTGGTGTCACTTAAGAACAGGAAGGCCAGATTAGACTGTGTTTAAAAACATCTAAAAACCTACCCAGTTCTGGAACAAGGTTCTCTGGACAGATGAAGCAGTCATTAACTTGTACCAGAAGGATGGGAAGAGGAAAAGTGCGGAGAACAAAAGGAACAGCTCATGATTCTCAGCATACCATATCATCTGTCAGACATGGTGGAGGTAGTGTTATGAAATGGGCATGTATGGTTGCCAGTGGAACTTGGTCATTGGTGTTTATTGATGATGTGACTACTGACAGAAGTAGCAGGATGGATTGTGATGTTTATAAAGGATAAACCATTTGCTCAGATTTAGCCAAATGTCACAAAACTGAGAGGATGGCGCTTCACACTGCAGATGGATAATGACACAAAACAAGCTGAGAAAGCAACCCAGGAGTCTCTCAAGGCAGAAAAGTGGAATATTCATCAGTGACCAAGTCAGTCACCTGACCTCAACCCAGTTGAGCATGCTTTTCATTTGCTGAAGATCAAACTAACGGCCAAAAGACCCACAAACAACCAGCAACTGAAGGCAGCTGCCGTTAAGTCTTGGCAGAGGATTTCAAAGGAGGAAACTCCGAATTTGAAGATGCCGATGGGTTCCAGACTTCAGGCAGTCACTGACTGCAAATGATTTTCCTCCAAACATTAAATATAATTGTTATAATCAGAGTTATGTTTGTTTGTCCAATTACTTTGGAGCCTCTGAAAATGGGGTGAGGCTGTATATCCATGGCTGTAATTCCTGAACAGTTAATGACATATTTTTATCCAGCCCCTTAAATTAAAGCTGAAAGTCTACTCTTCAATCACATCTCAAATACTTCATCTCAAATCCACTGTGGTGGTGTACAGGGGCAAAATTACAAATATTGTGTAACTGTCCAAATACTTATGGACCTAACTGTAGCTGTAGCTAATGTTAG
>JAJHIY020000569.1:620000-627500 GCA_022114975.2 Lampris megalopsis
GGGTAATTGGCTAAGTACAATTGGGGAGAAAAGGGGGGGGGTGTCTCATCAGATTATTTGTCTCATTGTGGTGCCACATGCATTTGCTGCATCCATGCCATTGAATAGAATAGAATAGAACTTTATTTGTCATTGTACAAGTACAACAAAATTTGCAATAATGTGAAACTATTTATCCACAATAGACTGTTCTTAGGGCCCACGCACACCAAACCGACTGGCGGCGACGAAGGCCGACTGTTGCGTCGCCTCACGCCGCCTCACGTCTGGGCCAAAAAGTAGCACTTGAACACACCGCAAAGACCACAGCCGACGGCCCTGATTCGCTAGCTTAGCGCTGATTCGCTAAGCTGAACAGCCAATCAGTGATCTCTCTCATCGACGGGCTCTGCCGACTCAACATGCTGAATCGGCCAAAAAACTGCTGACAGGGGTCCGACAGGAGTCCGACAGGAGTCCGACAGGGGTCCAACTAGTGCCGACAGTGCAGGACACACTGCAAAAACTAGGGTCACAGACGCTCACCGACGGCCCGACATTGTCTGACGGCCGACTGTTGACCTGGTGTGTCAAGGCCCTTAGATGCAATATATCGGGTCGGGGGTCTGAAGGCTGTCAGACAGATCTTCATCATCATCAGAATAATAACATTTATTTACACAGCACTTTGGCTTCACAACAAAATGGAATGGAAGTGAAAGAAAGGAAGAAGAGAGTTAAACGCCTGCTGCTCTCTCCTTGTGTTTCTGTGCTACCTGTTTGTTTACTTGTTGATTTGCATGACTGTGACGCGTGCCATGGGGAGGGTTCGACATGAAGGCAGACACGGTTTTAGGCGATTAACACAGGCTTTATTTTGATAATGTCTTTCATTCGTTCACTTGCACAGGCTGGTGGGCTGCTCTGCCACGAGCCACGCCCCTCCTGCTTGCAGCCGAGGTTAAACCACACCCCCTACCACAGTGACGTACAGGTTTATCTGCATATAGAGCGGGGAACTGAGATCAGATCACAAGTGGTCACTCGAGAGACACGTGGAGACGCATTCTGATGCCAGGTGTGAACTGACCTACTTCGAGCCAGTGGCGGCTGGCGCAAAAGTGTTTTGGGGGGGCTCATGTACCTTGGTGCAGCACACCTGACAGCTGCTTTAATGTCCACACAGTCACAGAGTTATTAAGAAGGACAGCGTAGCCTGTAGATGTTATCAGGGTTCGTAGATGGTGGATGATTGACAGTCGAGATGAGGCGTGGTGGTGGGTATGAACATGATTGACAGCCACGAGAATTGTCCAATCACATTAGATCAATAACCATTAAAACAATACCAATTCACTGCCAATAAAAGTGGGCGTGTCTGGGGCGCACAGAACTGCGCCCCCTGGAAAATCTGAAGAAACCAATCAGACAGCAGCCTCAGGTCACCTGCTTGCCACAAGTTTGAGGGCTTACATGAGGTATGGTTTGGCCGGCGCCCCTCACCCAGGAAGTATATGTATTCAGACAGGAAGTACATGTATTCAGACAGAAATAAACCAAATACCATTTGAACCAATATTTAATGCTGCTGACAGACTGAAAACACTTTTATTTATAATTATTTACATTACACAACTACATTATATTATATCTCTTGATATCTGAAGTGGGTGGCAAGCCAGCGCCCTCTACTGGCCAGCTGCCACTGCTTAGAGCTGTCCACTTGTGATCGGATCAGCCAAGACGCATGTTAATGCCAGGTGTGAACAGCCTCCACGTGTCTGTCTCCCTGCCTTTCTGCAGGTCTCTGTGTCGCAGTTCTAAGGAGAGATGTGAGTCAGTTTTAGGGATTGTTGGCTTGCAGTGGCCTGAAGATGCCGACTGTTCTCAGTTTCCTGAAGAGGGAGGAAACAGCAGCTGTCTGCTGCCAGAGGACGGGGTGGACGGTACGCTCTATGTGTGTGTGTGGGGGGGGGCACTGCAGGTGGCGCTGTTTCAGATGTCCAGTCAATGAAACAACACGGCCAAAAATTGGGGGTTCATGCAAGATGGCGATGTGACAAGTCAGAACATTGTGGACCGCTCAGCACTAAACTTATTGGAAGCATCGTTTACAGTAGTTACAAAGTGTAGTTGGTGAAGGTCGTTGAAGAAAGCTCTTTAATACATTCTGGCGTAAAGTTGAACCTGCATCGCAAAAAGTGCCCAAGTCTGTTAAAATATTCTTTATGGTGGCACAGTGGCCCAGTGATTACACTGTTCATCACAGCAAGAAGGTCCTGGGTTCGAACCCCAGGCTGTCCCAGGTCCTTTCTGTGTGGAGTTTGCATGTTCTCCCCGTGTCTGCGTGGGTTTCCTCCCACCATCAAAAAGACATGCATGTTAGGGTTCATACTCCTGTCTGTGCCCCTGAGCAAGGCAGCGGAAAGAAGAACCGGAGTTGGTCCCCAGGTGCTGCAGCTGCCCACTGCTCCTATACAATAATAATAATAATAATAATAATAATAATGATAATAATAAAAGACACCAAAAACCCTAAAAACTATCGTCCCATCACATGTCTCCCTACAACCTACAAGATCTTAACATCCATCATCACCGGGAGAGTAACAACCTTCTTCCCATAGAACAAAAAGGGTGTCGAAAAGGGAGCTATGGCTGCAAAGACCAGCTTTTAATAAACAAGGCCATCCTTAAGGAAGTAAAAACGAGGAAGAAAAATCTGACAACAGCCTGGCTAGACTCTAAGAAGGTGTTCGACTCTGTACCCACTGACTGGGTACTAAAATGTCTTGACATCTACAAAATATCACCAATCCTTATCCAGTTCCTAACAGCAAGTATGGACCAGTGGAAAACAACTCTTGCTCTAAAATACACAGACGGGACGCCACATTCAAGGCAGGTCAACTTCGATAGCGGCATATTTCAAGGCGACTCTCTTTCTCCTCTCCTCTTCTGCATAGCTCTTACTCCACTATCCTCCCTCCTGAACAACACCAGCTATGGTTATACTACAGGTTCATGCACTATTAACCATCTGGTCTACATTGATGACCTGGAAACCTTTACCAAGAATGACCAAGAACAAACTGGCCTTTTGACCATCGTAAAAGGCTTCAGTGACGACATCACAATGCAGTTCGGACTACACAAATGTGCCAAAGCTACATTCAAAAAAGGAAAATTTACCACCACCGAAAACATCCACACTGACCTAGACACCACCATCCAAGACCTAGAACAAGAAGGCACATACAAATACCTGGGAGTGAACAAAGGGGACGGGATACAACATACCAAAATGAAAGAAAAGATCAGGAAGGAGTGCTACCGAAGAATACGAATGGTAACAAAACCCCAACTCAATGCATCCGACCGAATGGAAGCCATCAACACCCTGGCTACACCAGTCATAACTTACAGCTCCAACATCATCGACTGGAAACTAGAAGAGATCAGGAAACTAGATAGAAAAACAAGAAAAACACTCACCTTAGAGAGGATGCACCACCCCAGATCAGACATGGATAGATTGTACCGCCCCAGAAACGAGGGTGGCAGGAGTCTAATCCAACTGGAAACTACCTACAAAACAACAACAGTAGGCCTAGATACATACCTTAACACCAGAAATGAGCCCCTTCTCATGACTGCTAGAGAGTATGAAAAACAAAACAAAAAGCACTCCGTAGATAACCAAGCCGCAACGTTCAGAAGAGAGCTCCACCTCCCTGAAACACCGCAACCTGAAAATGAAGCTCCAACCATCCACGCCCGAAAAGTCAAACACAAAGCAAAGCGTCACGCCCAAGAACAAATGAAACAAAAATCAATCAATCAAGTTGCATTTTGAATGGAAAGGGAAACAAATGGGAAGGGAAACAAATGCACGGGCAATACCCAAAAAGAGTAGGTGAGAAAGATGTAGACCAACATATGACAAACCAATGGCTCAAAACAGCTGGGCTGAAATCCCAAACACAGGACTTTATCATCGCTGCCCAAGACCAGGCCATCAAGACCAGTTACTACCGGAGCTGAATCCTCCAAGATGGCACAGACCCAGCGTGCAGGATATGTGGTCGATTCCAGGAAACCATTGACCATATGGTGGCAGGGTGCCCTGAGCTGACCAAAACTGAATACCTACAAAGACACAACAAGGCCGCCACATAGTACCTGCACTGGAACATCTGCAAAGAATTCAACATCAACACAAAAGAAAAACGGTACAAGCACGAGCCCCAAACAGGAACAGAAAAAGACCACATCACAATCGTATGGGACATGTCAATACAGACCGACCATGAGATGAAGGCCAACAGACCAGACATCATCATCAAGAACAAGAAAGAAAAAAGCTGCCTACTCATTGACATGTCCAGCCTGACTGAAAGGAGCACCTCAGTAAAAGTAACTGAAGAACTGTCCACATATAAAGACCTTGAAATCCAGACTGAACAAATGTGTGGAATGAAAACCACAACAAGACCAGTAGTGAGAGGAGCCCTGAGACTTGTAAAAACCACAATACCAGTAGTGATAGGAGCCCTGGGACTTGTAAAAACCTCAACAAGACCAGTAGTGATAGGAGCTCTGGGACTTGTAAAAACCACAACAATACCAGTAGTGATAGGAGCCCTGGGACTTGTAAAAACCACAACAAGACCAGTAGTGATAGGAGCCCTGAGACTTGTAAAAACCACAACAATACCAGTAGTGACAGGAGCCCTGAGACTTGTAAAAACCACAACAATACCAGTAGTGACAGGAGCCCTGAGACTTGTAAAAACCACAACAATACCAGTAGTGACAGGAGCCCTGAGACTTGTAAAAACCACAACAAGACCAGTAGTGATAGGAGCCCTGAGACTTGTAAAAAAAGGGATGGAGAAATACACCCAATGGATCCCGCCGGGTGACATCAGAATAAAAGAACCCCAGAAGATGGCACTACTTGGAACATCTCATATCCTAAGAAAGGCCCAATCCATCAAATAGACTTCTACCTCATTCTAACCCGAGGCCCAAGGAATGGACCTGCCCGCTTATTATGTTGTATTAGGGCATGAAGTTAAAGGACATTTGTATAATAATAATAATAATGATAATAATAATAACAACAGTAATGATAATAATTATGTAATTATTTACATACAACACTATATAACATATAATTTACATATATATGATTATGTAATATATATAATTATATAATATACAACATATAATTTGCATACAACACTCAACCATGAAGGAGAAGATCCGGAAAGAGTACCACAGGAGAGTGTGTATGGTACTGAAGAGCGAACTCAATGCGGCAAACAGAATTGAAGCTATCAACACCCTAGCCTAGCGATACCTGTAGTGACGTACAGCTTCAACATCATCAGTTGGAAACTGAACAACATCAAGAGACTAGACACCAAGACAAGAAAGATGCTGACCATGGAGAAGATGCACCACCCGAAAGCAGATGTCGACAGGCTGTATCTACCAAGAGCTTCAGGAGGACGAGGCCTAGTCCAACTCGAACTGACCTTCAAGACTACCACTATCGGGCTGGATGCATACCTGACAAAAACAGATGACCCACTCCTCTGAATAGTAAAACATCAGATCTACTCCATCAATAAAGAAGCTGCACAATTCAAGAAAGAGCTTGATGTCCCAAAAAACCCACCAACAGAAAATGAGGCAACTACCATCTACGCCAAACGAGTGAAGCAGAAGGCAAAACACCATGGCCAGCAGCAACTGCAAAAAACCTGGGAGGACAAAGCAACACATGGAAGTACCCAAAAAGAATGAAAGACGCAGACGTGGACAACAAAAGATACCAGTGGCTCAGGAGCATCGGGCTGAAAGCAGAGATGGAGGGCCTGATAATCGCTGCACAAGACCAGAGCCTGGCAACCAGATCATATCACCATCGCATCATCAAAGATGGAACAGACCCAAAATGCAGAATCTGTAGAATGCACGAAGAAACCATCGACCACATTGTCTCAGGCTGCCCAGAACTGGCAAAGACCGAGTACATCTACAGGCACAACCAGGCAGCAGCATACCTGCACCGGAAGATCTGCAGGAGTTATGAGATCAAGACGACTGAGAAGTGGTACGAACATCAGCCAAAAACGGTCACTGAGAACAATGACGTCACCATCCTCTGGGACACGCCCACCCACACTGACAGAGAGAGAAAAGCCAACAAGCCCGACATCGTTATCAAGGACAGGAAGCAAAAGAGGTGCATGCTCATCGACATGGCAACACCATCCGAAACAAACACCTCAGTGAAAGTCACAGAGAAGCTGACCAAGTACAAAGACCTGGAGACTGAAGTCAACAGGATGTGAGGAATGAAGACCGGAACAGCACCAGTGGTCATCGGAGCTCTAGGACTCATGAAGAAGGGAATGGAGAAGTTCACCAACCGTATCCCAGGAAACATCAACATCTGTGCAGTCCAGAAGATCCCCCTACTCGGAACAGCCCACACATTACGACGAGTACTGTCAATCAAGTGACATCTGCCCTCTAGTGCCTCAGGTCCATAGCTTGGACCCGGCTCTACGGGATGTAAAACAGGAAACACGAAAGAAACAACAACAACAACAATAATAATAATATGACAATAGTAATAATGACATTTATGTAGCACTTTTCTGGACCCCCAAAGTGCTTCACATTGAAGGGGGTAACTCAGCTCAACCACCACCAGTGTGTAGCCCCCCCTGGGTGATGAAAAGTTTCCCATGGAGACGGAGCCGAGAAAAGCGAGGCTCCCATATGTTCATTTACTTCTGAGTTTCTATTGAGCAAAGTCAGACCTAGGCTGGTACGATGAAATGAGACGAATGTGAATCGATTGTTTGTAGATGATAAGAAACAGCCATATCATGCTGGATTTTTGTTCTCGTTGTTGTTGTTTGTGGGGTGTTGCCATGGTGACAGAATGTTCTCCTAGCCACTTTAAGTGCCGGTCAGGGAGGTGTGTTCTCGCAACCAAACGCTGTGATGGACATCTGGACTGTGATGACCATACCGACGAAGACAACTGTGGTGAGACACACAAACACACACAAACACACACACACACACAGAGTGTGGTCAGCAGTACTAGTAATCATCTAGTTTTATAGTTTTATAGGGGGCAATCGGCTCTGTGCATGACTGTAGTCCACTGACTTCCGGGTTGTACTGCGGCGGTCATCCCAGTTTCCTGTTTGTGGACGTAACTTGAGATGTACAACTTGACCCTTTCCCCCGTGTGCCGGTAGGTGCAGGGGAACGTTTGTCGACAGTTCTGTGCATGTCGTTGACATGTATCCATGGTACATCTTGCAGGCATCATGTCAATAGCACACGCCAACAGACAGGAAACTGGTGTGACCGCTGCAGTAGAAACCGGAAGTCAGTGGCCTACAGTCATGCACAGAGACAGAGTCCATTTGATTCACTGTTAATCTCAAAGATATCGCTTACTGCCGTTTCATAAAGACGTTCTTAGAA
>JAJHIY020000569.1:632500-650000 GCA_022114975.2 Lampris megalopsis
AGCTAGAATGCCAAAGGTCTGCAATGCTGTAATTGCTGCAAATGGAGGATTCTTTGACGAAAGCAAAGTTTGATGTAAAAAAAATCTTATTTCAAATACAAATCATTATTTCTAACCTTGTCAATGTCTTGACTCTATTTTCTATTCATTTCACAACATATGGTGGTGAATAAGTGTGACTTTTCATGGAAAACACAAAATTGTTTGGGTGATCCCAAACTTTTGAACGGTAGTGTATATGTATAAAACTTCATTAAATGAAACACTCAACAGTAGGGAAAGTGCTCAACAATAAGGAGCAAAATAATCCAGTCAGTCAAGCAAAGTCTTTATGAGACAGTCCAAGCCTGTCTCATGCCACAAGCATCATCAGCTGTGTATATACTATATACAAACCCCAGTCCCAGTGAAGTGGGGACGTTGTGTAAAAGGTGAATAAAAACAGAACACAATGATCTGCAAATCCTTCCCCACCTCTGTTCAGCTGAATCCACTACAAAGACCAGATGTTTAATGTTCACACTGATCAACTTTATTGTTTTATGCAAATATTCCCTCATTGTGAATGTGATGCTGCAACACGCTCCAGAGAAGCTGGGACAGGGGCAACAACAGACTGGGAAAGTTGAGGAATGTTCAAAAACCCCTGTGGGGAACATTCCACAGGTGAACAGGTTAACTGGGAACAGGGGAGTGTCCTGATTGGGTATAAAAGCAGCATCCCTGAAGAAAGGCTCAGTCGTTCACAACCAAGGATGGGGCGAGGGTCCCCACTTTGTGAACAACTGTGTGAGCAAATAGTCCAACAGTTTAAGAACAACGTTCCTCAACGTACAACTGCAAGGAATTTAGGGATTTCCTCATCTCCAGTCCATAATATCACCACAAGATCCAGAGAATCCAGAGGAATCTCTGCACGTAAGCTGCAAGGCCCAAAACCAACACTGAATGCCCGTGACCTTCGACCCCTCAGGCGGCCCTGCATTACAAACCCACATCATTGTGTAAAGGCTATGACCACGTAGGCTCAGGAGCACTTGGGAAAACCATCGTCAGTTAACACAGTTGGTCGCTACATCTACAAGTGCAAGTTAAAACTCTACCATGCAAAGCCAAAGCCAGATATCAACACCACCCAGAAACACCGCCCACCGGCTTCTCTGGGCTGAGCTCATCTGAGATGGACTGACCCAAAGTGGACAAGTGTGCTGTGGTCTGACGAGTCCACACTTCACATTGTTTCTGGAAATCATGGACGTGGTGTCCTCCGGGCTAAAGAGGAAAAGGACCATCCAGATTGTTCTCAGCCCAGAGTCCAAAAGCCAGCATCTGTGATGGTATGGGGGGGGGGTGTTAGTGCCCATGGCATCATGGGTAACTTGCACATCTGTGAAGGCACCATTCATGCTGAAAGGTCCATACAGGTTTTGGAGCAACATGTGCTGCCATCCAAGCGAGGTCTTTTTCAGGGACGTCCCTGCTTATGTCAGCAAGACAATGCCAAGCCACATTCTGCAGGTGGTCCACCAGCGGGGCTTCGTAGTAAAAGAGTGGGGGTACTGGACTGGCCTGCCTGCAGTCCAGACCGGTCTCCCATTGAACATGTGTGGCGCATCATGAAGCACACAATACCACAACGGAGACCCCGGACTGGTGAGCAACTGAAGTCGTACATCAGCAAGGATGGGAAAGACGTCCACCTACAAAGCTTCAACAAGTAGTGTCCTCAGTTCCCAAACGCTTACTGGGTGGTGTTAAAAGGAAAGGTGGTGTAACACAGTGGTGGACATGCCCCTGTCCCAGCTTCTCTGGAGCGTGTTGCAGCATCACATTCACAATGAGGGAATATTTGAAAAAAAAACAATAAAGTTTATCAGTGTGAACATTAAACATCTGGTCTTTGTAGTGGATTCAGCTGAACAGAGGTGGGGAAGGATTTGCAGATCATTGTGTTCTGTTATTATTCACCTTTTACACAACGTCCCCACTTCACTGGGACTGGGGTTTGTATGTATATATTATATATGTGTGTGTGTGTGTGTGTGTGTGTGTGTATGTGTATATATATATATAATTTATTTATTTATAATTTTTTTTAATTGTGTGTGTGCAGCGTTCCATCCTCTGTTTCCATGGTTCCTGAAAAGTTGGGGGTTCAGGGTCGTCGTCGTTGGTTACACGTCCATCCTGAGTGGAGCCGGAGGAACGGTTCTGCTCTGCAGGCCCGCCTGGAGAAGAGAAGGTAAGAGAACCTCACCAGACCCGGATAAGAGCCAGATTAAAACCAGAGTGGTCAGATCAGAACAGCAGTAGAACCATGAGGCCTGCAGGGGGCAGAGCAGGACAGACTGGAGTTCTGCTCTACGCTCCTCAGATTGTAATGAACAGGTCAGAACGCAGAATCAAAGCATTTATAGGGAAGCTGGTTCTGTCGGCCGCCATATTGGAAACGCTAACCATATGCCATGGAGAGCCATGTGTATGCAGGTGTTCATTCTAGCCAGACTCCACACCAGGAGATTTCACTGGTTAGTAACCCTTCAACCAAAGAGGAAGACTGTACCAGTGAGATCACTGGGTGTGGAGTCGGGTTGGGCTGAAAACCTGCATACACATGGCTCTCCATGTCATGTTAGCCACCGCTGTACTAGACGTCCAGTTCATACAATGGAAGTCATCTACATTCCAGTTTCTGAGACACGATCAGTTACAGTCCACCGCCTCTGCAGTCATGGACAAGGTCTTTATGACACACAGACAACGGTGCTGATTGGCCAGTGTTGCTGACATCATGATGTCACATGGTCTTTATGACACACAGACAATGGTGCTGATTGGCCAGTGTTGCTGACATCATGATGTCACATGGTCTTTATGACACACAGACAACGGTGCTGATTGGCCAGTGTTGCTGACATCATGATGTCACATGGTCTTTATGACACACAGACAATGATGCTGATTGGCCAGTGTTGCTGACATCATGATGTCACATGGTCTTTATGACACACAGAGATCAGTGCTGATTGGCCAGTGTTGCTGACATCATGATGTCACATGGTCTTTATGACACACAGAGAACAGTGCTGATTGGCCAGTGTTGCTGACATCATGATGTCACATGGTCTTTATGACACACAGACAACGGTGCTGATTGGCCAGTGTTGCTGACATCATGATGTCACATGGGCTTTATGACACGCAGAGAACAGTGCTGATTGGCCAGTGTTGCTGACATCATGATGTCACATGGTCTTTATGACACACAGACAATGGTGCTGATTGGCCAGTTTTGCTGACATCATAATGTCACATGGTCTTTATGACACACAGAGAACAGTGCTGATTGGCCAGTGTTGCTGACATCATGATGTCACATGGTCTTTATGACACACAGAGATCAGTGCTGATTGGCCAGTGTTGCTGACATCATGATGTCACATGGTCTTTATGACACACAGACAATGGTGCTGATTGGCCAGTGTTGCTGACATCATGATGTCACATGGTCTTTATGACACACAGAGAACGGTGCTGATTGGCCAGTTTTGCTGACATCATGATGTCACATGGTCTTTATGACACACAGAGAACAGTGCTGATTGGCCAGTTTTGCTGACATCATGACGTCACATGGTCTTTATGACACACAGAGAACAGTGCTGATTGGCCAGTGTTGCTGACATCATGATGTCACATGGTCTTTATGACACACAGACAATGGTGCTGATTGGCCAGTTTTGCTGACATCATGACATCACATGGTCTTTATGACACACAGAGAACAGTGCTGATTGGCCAGTTTTGCTGACATCATGACATCACATGGTCTTTATGACACACAGAGAACAGTGCTGATTGGCCAGTGTTGCTGACATCATGATGTCACATGGTCTTTATGACACACAGAGAACAGTGCTGATTGGCCAGTTTTGCTGACATCATGATGTCACATGGTCTTTATGACACACAGACAGTGGTGCTGATTGGCCAGTGTTGCTGACATCATGATGTCACATGGTCTTTATGACACACACAGAACGGTGCTGATTGGCCAGTGTTGCTGACATCATGATGTCACATGGTCTTTATGACACACACAGAACAGTGCTGATTGGCCAGTGTTGCTGACATCATGATGTCATATGGTCTTTATGACACACAGAGAACAGTGCTGATTGGCCAGTGTTGCTGACATCATGATGTCACATGGTCTTTATGACACACAGAGAACAGTGCTGATTGGCCAGTGTTGCTGACATCATGACATCACATGGTCTTTATGACACACAGAGAACAGTGCTGATTGGCCAGTTTTGCTGACATCATGACATCACATGGTCTTTATGACACACAGAGAACAGTGCTGATTGGCCAGTGTTGCTGACATCATGACATCACATGGTCTTTATGACACACAGAGAACAGTGCTGATTGGCCAGTTTTGCTGACATCATGACATCACATGGTCTTTATGACACACAGAGAACAGTGCTGATTGGCCAGTTATGCTGACATCATGACATCACATGGTCTTTATGACACACAGAGAACAGTGCTGATTGGCCAGTTATGCTGACATCATGACATCACATGGTCTTTATGACACACAGACAATGGTGCTGATTGGCCAGTGTTGCTGACATCATGATGTCACATGGTCTTTATGACACACAGACAATGGTGCTGATTGGCCAGTGTTGCTGACATCATGATGTCACATGGTCTTTATGACACACAGAGAACAGTGCTGATTGGCCAGTTTTGCTGACATCATGATGTCACATGGTCTTTATGACACACAGACAACGGTGCTGATTGGCCAGTGTTGCTGACATCATGATGTCACATGGTCTTTATGACACACAGAGAACAGTGCTTATTGGCCAGTTTTGCTGACATCATGATGTCACATGGTCTTTATGACACACAGAGAACAGTGCTGATTGGCCAGTTTTGCTGACATCATGACATCACATGGTCTTTATGACACACAGAGAACAGTGCTGATTGGCCAGTGTTGCTGACATCATGATGTCACATGGTCTTTATGACACACAGACAATGGTGCTGATTGGCCAGTTTTGCTGACATCATGATGTCACATGGTCTTTATGACACACAGACAATGGTGCTGATTGGCCAGTGTTGCTGACATCATGACGTCACATGGTCTTCACGACACACAGAGAACAGTGCTGATTGGCCAGTGTTGCTGACATCATGATGTCACATGGTCTTTATGACACACAGAGAACAGTGCTGATTGGCCAGTGTTGCTGACATCATGATGTCACATGGTCTTTATGACACACAGAGAACAGTGCTGATTGGCCAGTTTTGCTGACATCATGATGTCACATGGTCTTTATGACACACAGAGAACAGTGCTGATTGGCCAGTTTTGCTGACATCATGATGTCACATGGTCTTTATGACACACAGACAATGGTGCTGATTGGCCAGTGTTGCTGACATCATGATGTCACATGGTCTTTATGACACACACAGAACGGTGCTGATTGGCCAGTGTTGCTGACATCATGATGTCACATGGTCTTTATGACACACACAGAACAGTGCTGATTGGCCAGTGTTGCTGACATCATGATGTCATATGGTCTTTATGACACACAGAGAACAGTGCTGATTGGCCAGTGTTGCTGACATCATGACGTCACATGGTCTTTATGACACACAGAGAACAGTGCTGATTGGCCAGTTTTGCTGACATCATGACATCACATGGTCTTTATGACACACAGAGAACAGTGCTGATTGGCCAGTTATGCTGACATCATGACATCACATGGTCTTTATGACACACAGAGAACAGTGCTGATTGGCCAGTTATGCTGACATCATGACATCACATGGTCTTTATGACACACAGACAATGGTGCTGATTGGCCAGTGTTGCTGACATCATGATGTCACATGGTCTTTATGACACACAGAGAACAGTGCTGATTGGCCAGTTTTGCTGACATCATGATGTCACATGGTCTTTATGACACACAGACAACGGTGCTGATTGGCCAGTGTTGCTGACATCATGATGTCACATGGTCTTTATGACACACAGAGAACAGTGCTTATTGGCCAGTTTTGCTGACATCATGGTGTCACATGGTCTTTATGACACACAGAGAACAGTGCTGATTGGCCAGTTTTGCTGACATCATGACATCACATGGTCTTTATGACACACAGAGAACAGTGCTGATTGGCCAGTGTTGCTGACATCATGATGTCACATGGTCTTTATGACACACAGACAATGGTGCTGATTGGCCAGTTTTGCTGACATCATGATGTCACATGGTCTTTATGACACACAGACAATGGTGCTGATTGGCCAGTGTTGCTGACATCATGATGTCACATGGTCTTTATGACACACACAGAACGGTGCTGATTGGCCAGTGTTGCTGACATCATGATGTCACATGGTCTTTATGACACACACAGAACAGTGCTGATTGGCCAGTGTTGCTGACATCATGATGTCACATGGTCTTTATGACACACAGAGAACAGTGCTGATTGGCCAGTGTTGCTGACATCATGATGTCACATGGTCTTTATGACACACAGAGAACAGTGCTGATTGGCCAGTTATGCTGACATCATGATGTCACATGGTCTTTATGACACACAGAGAACAGTGCTGATTGGCCAGTTATGCTGACATCATGACGTCACATGGTCTTTCGTTGTCAGTGCTGCCATCTTTAGTGTTTCAGTTTGTCCTGTAGTAAACTGATGGGTGAGCTGTCCGCAGTATGATTTAAGGTGTCAGAATTAACGTCACGCTGTCTGGTCTTCATGTGGATGAACTGCTGGGTCAGTGTCTTCCTCTGGATGGAGCAGTGGAACTTCCTTAGGCGGCGCTGACCCCACAGATTTACTTTGAAACCCTGTTCTGCTGTTAACAACAACGCTAACTATGACAGGAAGTAGAACAAGCCTAATGGGAGTCACTGTGTCTGTCCGTCCGTCCGTCTGTCTGTCTGTCTGTCTGTCTGTCTGTCTGTCTGTCTGTGTCACTTTTTCTCTGTGTGTCTGTCTGTGTGTCTGTGTGACTGTCTGTGTGTGTGTGTGTGTGTGTGTGTGTGTGTCTGTTTGTGTGTGTGTGTGTGTGTGTGTGTGTGTGTGTGTGTGTGTGTGTGTGTGTGTGTGTGTATCTACAGTCACTCCTGTGTGTCCAGAAGGAGGGTGTCTGTGCTGTGCTCCAGCGAAGGTAAGTCCTCTTTGCTCCATCTTGTTGTGTTGGTGGTCGTTGTGATGGTTGTTGTGGTGGTCGTTGTGATGGTTGTTGTGGTGGTTGTTGTGGTGGTCGTTGTGATGGTTGTTGTGGTGGTCGTTGTGGTGGTCGTTGTGGTGGTTGTTGTGGTGGTTGTTGTGGTGGTTCTTGTGATGGTTGTTGTGGTGGTCGTTGTGATGGTTTATGTGACGTTGATGTGATGGTCGTTGTGGTGGTTGTGATGGTTTTTGGTATGTTGTTGTGATAGTTGACGTGATGGTCGTTGTGATGGTCGTTGTGATGGTCGTTGTGATGGTTGTTGGGATGGTTGTTGGGATGGTTGTTGTGGTGGTCGTTGTGATGGTTTTTGGAATGTTGTGATTGTTGTTGTGATGGTCATGATGGCCGTTGTGATAGTTGTTGGGATGTTGTTGTGATGGTTGGTGTGATGGTTGTTGTGGTGGTCGTTGTGGTGGTTGTTGTGGTGGTTGTTGTGATGGTCATTGTGGTGGTTGTTGTGATGGTTGTTGTGACGGTTGTTGTGACGGTTGAATTGGGTTGTGTAATGAAAGTTCATGTGATGTGTTATGTGACCCACCAACACTTCTGACCTCTGCATGGAGACATATTGCTCACATGACCTGTCTCCTCTCCGTCTGTCCCTCTCTCTCTTGCTCTCTCTCCGTGTTTGGTCAGATTGTGGATTGCGTCCTGCGGTGGGCGTGTCTCTCTCCAGGAAGAAGAGGATTCTGGGAGGTCGGGTGTCCAGGCCCGGCTGGTGGCCTTGGCAGTGCTCGCTGCAGAGTGGTCACAGCGGACACATCTGTGGCTGCGTTCTGATTGGCCGTCGCTGGGCTCTGACTGTTGCCCACTGCTTCGAGGGGTGTGTGTGTGTGTGTGTGTGTGTGTGTGTGTGTGTGTGTGTGTGTGTGTGTGTGTGTGTGTGTGTGTGTGTGTGTCTTTATAAATACTATATTTAGTGATGTTCCATCCAGATATTCACCTTTCAAACCTTTCCTGCCTGTGTTTATCCCTCTCTTTCGGTATCTGTCTGTCTGTTTGTCTGTCTGTCTGTCTGTCTGTCTGTCTCTCTCCGCCTCTGTTTCTCTCTGTCGCTCTCTCTCTCTCCCCCCCTCTCTGTCTCTCTGTCTGTCTCTCTCTCTCCCCCTCTCTGTCTCTCTGTCTGTCTCTGTTTCTCTGTCTGTCTCTCTCTCTCCCTCTGTCTGTCTCTCTGTTGTTTCTCTCTGTGTGTGTCTGTCTCTGTCTGTCTGTCTCTCTTTCTGTCTGTCTGTCTGTCTGTCTGTCTGTCTGTCTCTCTTTCTGTCTGTCTCTCTTTCTCCGTCTTTCTGTGTCTCTCCCAGGAGAGAGAGTCCTGACCTGTGGAAGGTGGTGTTTGGTTTGAATAACTTGGACCACCCCGGTGCACATGGTCAGAGCAGAGGTGTGCGCTCTATCATTGCACACCCGCGGTACAACCGGGCGGTGGTTGACTATGACATCAGTGTTATAGAGCTGGACTCAGAGGTGAGACAGACAGACAGAGAGAGAGTTGAAGAGAGAGAGAGATGGAGAGAGAGTTGAAGAGAGAGAGAGAGAGAGAGAGAGAGAGAGTTGGAGAGAGAGAGAGATGGAGAGAGTTGAAGAGAGAGAGAGATGGAGAGAGAGTTGAAGAGAGAGAGAGAGTTGAAGAGAGAGAGAGATGGAGAGAGAGTTGAAGAGAGAGAGAGAGAGATGGAGAGAGTTGAAGAGAGAGAGAGATGGAGAGAGAGTTGAAGAGAGAGAGAGAGAGACGGAGAGAGAGTTGAAGAGAGAGAGAGAGTTGAAGAGAGAGAGAGATGGAGAGAGAGTTGAAGAGAGAGAGAGAGAGATGGAGAGAGTTGAAGAGAGAGAGAGATGGAGAGAGAGTTGAAGAGAGAGAGAGAGAGACGGAGAGAGAGTTGAAGAGAGAGAGAGAGAGAGAGAGAGAGAGAGAGTTGGAGAGAGAGAGAGAGTTGGAGAGAGAGAGAGTGAGAGAGAGAGAGAGAGAGAGAGAGTTGGAGAGAGAGAGAGAGAGAGAGTTGGAGAGAGAGAGAGACGGAGAGAGAGTTGAAGAGAGAGAGAGAGAGTTGGAGAGAGAGAGAGAGTTGGAGAGAGAGAGTGAGAGAGAGAGAGAGAGAGAGAGAGAGAGAGTTGGAGAGAGAGTTGGAGAGAGAGAGCCTCTTCTGTTTGTCAGCCGGTGAACATTAGTTTCTAGTTTTCTAAGAAGTTCAGTGTAGTAAAACATCTTTTATCATTTTACCTAAAAGTACAGTCACAATGAATACATCTGTTTCTATGCTTGTCCGCAGTGTATTGGTACTCATAGTACTGATAGTACTTATGGTATTGATGGTACTAATATTTAGCTGTATTAAAACGTGGCAAAAGTGATGCTAAGATGGTACCCCTGTCACAGGTGGGAGGTAGTGTTGTATTACTGATTGTATTTATACTTTGTTGTGTGATATACAATATTGTAGTTCTGATAGTATTTGTACTGTGTTTTTTTGGTATATGATATCATAGTTGTGATAGTATTTGTACTGTGCTTTTTCATATATAATATTGTAGTTCTGATAGTATTTGTACTGTTTTGTGTGGTATATAATATTGGCGTTCTGATAGTATGTTACCCCATGGACCCACCACCAACTTCCGGCATTGCAGACTGGTCCTCGGATGCGGGAGGTGGAGCGGTACCAACTAGATATAGTTGGGCTCACCTCCACACATAGCATGGAATCTGGTACCAAATTCTTGGAGACGGGCTGGACTCTACTTTTCCGGAGTTGGCCAAGGTGGCAGGTGCCGGGCGGGTGTGGGGATACTCACAAGTCCCCGGTTGAGTGCCGCTGCGTTGGAGTTCTCCCCGGGGAATGAGAAGGCCACCTCTGTAAAACTGCGAGTCACTGGGGGAAAGGCTCTGACTGTTGTATGTGCTTATGCACCGAATAGCAGTTTGGAGTATCCGGCCTTCTTGGAGTCTCTGGGTGGTGTCCTGGGTAGGGACACTCTATAGTTCTGCTGGGGTACTTCAATGCTCATGTGGGCAGCGATGGAGAAACCTAGAGGGGCGTGATTGGGAGGAACGGCCTCCCCGATTTGAACCCAAGCAGTGCCTTGTTATTGGACTTCTGTGTGAGTCATGGATTGGCCATAGCAAACACCATGTTCGAACATAAGGTAGTTCATAAGTGTACTTGGTACCAGAACACCTTAGGCCGAAGATCGATGATAGATTTTGTGGTCGTATCATCAGATCTGCAGCCGTATGTTTTGGACACTCGGGTGAGGAGAGGACCAGAGCTGTCAACTGATCACCGCCTGGTGGTGAGTTGGATCAGATGGCGGGGAAGGCTGCTGGACAGACCTGGCAAACCCAAACGTGTAGTGAGGGTGAACTGGGAACGTCTGGCAGAGGCCCCTGTCTGTGAGGTCTTCAACATCCACCCCCAGAAGAAGTTCTTGTGTATCTGGAGGGAGGCTGGGGGCATAGAGTCTGAGTGGGCCATGTTCAAATTCTCTATTGCTGATGTGGCAGGTAGGAACTGTGGTCATAAGGTCATCGGTGCCTGTCGAGGTGGCAACCTAAGAACCTTCTGGTGGACACCGGCGGTGAGGGAAGCCGTCAGGCTGAAGAAGGAGGCCTTTTGGCTTGGTTGGCCCAGGGGTCTCCTGAAGCAGCAGACAGGTACCGGGAGGCCTCGCGGAAACAAAAACTCGAGTGTGGAAGGAGTTCAGCGAGACTATGGAGGAGGACTTTCGGTTGGCCTCAAGGAAGTTCTGGCAAACCGTCCGGCGACTCAGAAAGGGGAAGCAGGGCCTGACTCAGGCTGTGTTCAGCCGGGGAGGGGAACTGCTGACCCAGACTGGAGATGTTGTCGGGTGGTGGAAAGAACACTTTGAGGAGCTCCTGAACCCAGATAACACATCCTCAGTGGAGGAGGTAGAGTCTGAAGCCCCACCCATATCCCTGGCAGAGGTCTCTGAGGTAGTTAAGAAGCTCCTCGGTGGCAAGGCTCTGGGTGTGGATGAGATTCACCCTGAGATGCTGAAGGTTCTGGACATTGTTTGGCTGTCTCGGATGACATGCCTCTTCATTGTCACGTGGAGGTCGGGGACAGTACCTGTAGAGTGGCAGACTGGGGTGATGGTTCCCATATTTAAAAAAGGGGGACCGGCGGGTGTGCTCCAATTATTGGGGCATCACACTGCTCAGCCTCCCAGGGAAAGTCTACTCTAAGTTGTTGGAAAGGATGCTCCACTCGATTGTCGAACCTTGGATCCAGCAAAAATAATGTGGATTCTGTCCTGGCTGTGGAACAACGGACCAACTCTTTACCCTTGCGGAAGTGTTGAGGGAGGCATGGCAGTTTGACCAGCCAATCTACTTACGTTTTGTGGACTTGGAGAAGGCTTACGACCGTGTACCCCGGGGCACTCTGTGGGGGGTACTGCGGGAGTATGGGGTACTGGGGCAGTTGCTACAAGCCATCTGGTCCTTGTATAACCAAAGTGAAAGCTGTGTCCACTTTCTCAGCACAAAGTCAAACACGTTTCCGGTGGGTGTCGGACTCCGCCAAGGTTGTCCCTTGTCTCCGATTCTGTTTGTGATATTCATGAACAGGATCTCAAGGTGCAGCCAAGGTGAGGAGTGTGTCCATTTTGGGAACCTCAGAATTGCATATCTGCTCTTCGCAGATGATGTGGTTTTGTTGGCTTTATCAGAACGTGGACCTACAGCGCGCACTGGGCTGGAATTAGAGTCAGCCCCCCCAAGTCTGAGGCGATGGTTCTCGGGATGAGTTGTTGTTGCTTCAAGTGAAGAAGTTCAAGTATCTTGGGGTCTTGTTCACGAGCAAGGGTAGGATGGAGTGGCGTATTGACAGGCGTATTGGTGCGGCATCAGCAGTAATGTGGATGTTGTACCGGACCGTTGTGGTGAAGAGGGAGCTGAGCCGGAAGGCAAAGCTCCCAATTTACCAGTCAATCTTCGTTCCAACCCTCACCTATGGTCATGAGCTTTGGGTAGTGACTGAAAGGGTGAGATGGCGGATACAAGTGGCTGAAATGAGTTTCCTCCGTAGGGTGTGTGGGCTCAGCCTTAGAGATAGGGTGGAGAGCTCGAACATCAGGAGGGAGCTTGGAGTAGAGTCGCTGCTCCTCCACGTCGAAAGGAGCCAGTTGAGGTGGTTTGAGCATCTGATTAGGATGCCTCCTGGGTGCCTTCCTTTGGAGGTTTTCCGGCCACGTCCAACTAGGAGGAGACCCCGGGGTAGACCCAGAACTTGTCAGAGGCACTACATGTCCAATCTGGCCTGGGAACACCTTGGGATCCTCCAGGAGGAGCTGGAGGGTGTTGTTCAAGAGAGGGACATCTGGAGTGCCGTACTTAGCTTGTTGCCACCGCGACCCGAACCCGGAGAAGTGGCTGATGATGAGATGATATGATGATAGTATGTGTACTGTGTTGTGTGGTATATAATATTGTAGTTCTGATAGTATGTGTACTGTGTTGTGTGGTATATAATATTGTAGTTCTGATAGTATGTGTACTGTGTTGTGTGGTATATAATATTGTAGTTCTGATAGTATTTGTACTGTGTTGTGTTGCAGATTGAGGAGACTGCCTATGTGAGGCCAGTGTGTTTGCCTCTTTCTGGACAGCTGCCCCGACCTGACACCTACTGTTACATCACGGGCTGGGGTCATATGGGCAACCGCAGTAAATACCTACACACACACGCACACACACACTTTTTTATAAATGACTCTTAAGTTTTATGTTTGAATATTTAAATTTTGTGTGTGTGTGTGTGTGTGTGTGTGTGTGTGTGTGTGCAGTGCCCTTTAAGCTGCAGGAGGGTGTAGTTCGCATCATCTCGGTGTCTCAGTGTCAGTCTTACTTTGATATGAAGACCATCACATCCAGGATGCTGTGTGCCGGTTACGAGGCGGGAACCATCGACTCCTGCATGGTAGGACACCACAGCCATTCATCTCTCCTTCTCCCGCTCATTATGACAGTGAGGTTCCCTCTCTAGCCTCTTACCTCCATATTTCATATTCATATCATTTCTTCACCCCTGTGAAAAACTGATGTGAATCTAGAAGTTGTCATTTCTGCTCATGTTTATTTCATAATTCATATTCATCAACAATTCTGATACTTTAGACAAGTTTCTAGAAGTTAAATGATTGTGTGTGTGTGTGTGTGTGTGTGTGTTCAGGGGGACAGCGGCGGTCCATTGGTGTGTGAGGAGGTCGGTGGTTCTGGTGCTGGGGGCCGGTGGACGTTGTTTGGGCTGACTTCCTGGGGGAGTGTGTGTTTCAGTAAGGTGCTGGGGCCCGGCGTGTACAGCAACGTCACACACTTCATCCCCTGGATTCAGAGACAGATCTACCTACACACATACCTGCTGGACTAGACACACACACACACACACACACACACACACACACACACACACACATTCTCAACTGTAGACTTGCACTCATGCGTTTGTGGGCTAAGCCGCATGAACTCTGACCTGAAAAAGAACAAGAAAGACAGAGAGGAAGAGCGAGAGAAAATGTGAACACTTCGTCTTCTCTCTACTTCCTGACTTTAGCATTCCAAGAGGAAGTGATGTCATCGTCAAGCTGTCTTTTATGTCAACGTTCAGCCACACATACACACACAGTCGTGGCCTGCAGCTCTTTGTTGTGCCTGCGTCCCTCCATAGTGTTGCTGTTGCCGCTGCCTGGCCAGAAGAGGCGTTGTTTCCAGTCAGTATGAGAATATAAACTGTTCCTCTGTGTCATCACAAACTTTTTTACATCACAAATATTTTACATACAAATGTTCGACGTACAAATATTTGATCTTTCAGATAGAAAAACGTATAAAAGCTCATTGCTTCAAACTGGTTTTCAATGGTATCCAGCAGAAGCCACAGCTGCTGTCTCCCTCATGCCTCTGGTAGCCGCTGTTAGCGGTTGTTAGCAGCTATTAGCGGTTGTTGTTAGCAGCTGTTAGCGGTTGTTGTTAGCAGCTGTTAGCGGTTGTTGTTAGCAGCTGTTAGCGGTTGTTAGCAGCTGTTAGCGGTTGTTGTTAGCGGCTGTTAGCGGTTGTTGTTAGCGGCTGTTGTTAGCTGCTGTTAGCGGTTGTTGTTAGCAGCTGTTAGCGGTTGTTGTTAGCAGCTGTTAGCGGTTGTTGTTAGCTGCTGTTAGCGGTTGTTGTTAGCAGCTGTTAACGGTTGTTGTTAGCTGCTGTTAGCGGTTGTTGTTAGCAGCTGTTAACGGTTGTTGTTAGCTGCTGTTAGCGGTTGTTGTTAGCTGCTGTTAGCGGTTGTTGTTAGCGGCTGTTAGCGGTTGTTGTTAGCTGCTGTTAGCGGTTGTTAGCAGCTGTTAGCGGTTGTTAAAAGCTGTAGCATTAACCAGAGACCGGGGTGGGGGGGTAGGGAATATCTCAATGCCTGCACTCGTACTGTGTGTTTGGGTGCTGAGGAACTTGTGAAATATAATCTGTTTTAAACACAAGCTCACATTTAGACAAAAACACTTGAGATATCCGGGTGTGTTCTTCATCTGCTCACTTTAATGGAGGACACATTGGTTGGGGACTTGACGAACTTGAGATACACAAAGGCTCCAGGTTTTCCTCAACCATGATGCCCTATGTGATAACTTTACATGGTAAAATATTTTAATTGTTTCTAATCTTTTAATGACACATTCGGTTTAGCTTAAGAGCCTTCGCTATGGCCTATTCGTACGGCAGGAAATGTTAGTGTGGAAGTGACGTGTTGTAGGTAACGTCCCTTAGTAGGTGCCAGAGGCCTGCTGGACGCTAAACACATTCACACATGATCAGCAGTCAAACTGCTCTGCGCTGGCTGTGCCATGGTTATCCTAAGGTGAGAGTGGTGGCGACCACCAAGGCAGAAGTGCTACCCTTGGTGTGGCGCATCGCTCAAAATTGCCACCGAGCGCAGTGCACCTTGGTTGCCGTTGAACCTTCAAAATACAACCAATGAGATAACAGCTGTATGTGACATAGCCAGAAGCAACACATGCAAGCAGAGGAGGTAGAGAATGATGGAAGGAAAAGTTCCCCAAACTCTTGTAATGACCACGGATGACTAGATTTGCTAGCCCTTGGCTAACGGGTTGGACCCTTTAGTCGACTGGTTAACGTAGTCGCCTGTCGTGCGGGAGATCCGGGTTCACGTCCCGGCTGTGGTGGTTCCCGGGCTGCCCCCTGAATTCGCTACACTCTATAACACAACATTAAAAACATGCCACGATCTCGGCAGGAAAAGTAATGCATGGTGAAATGTCACAAGTCATATGGAGCTACCAGGTTTGTGAATAGCCACTACGAACTTAGGTAAATCTAATGCTAAAGTTAGCTTAGCTTTGATGACGTATACCTGCGCTGCGCTTTGTCTCTGCACCAGACGTTTGCACTCCCCAAATAGCAAAATTGCTGTGGCCCGGACCTGTCCCACACCCGACACTTCATCTGGCCCACATACTGTGTGCAATGATGGCACTTAGGCGGTCCGCTACTGTTTGCCAGATCTGGGCCAGAACCAAGCCATAGCAATGCTGCATTTGCCACATATTTGCCAGAGGTGGCCATATTTGTTCTGTGATGTTTGGGCCATATGCACCATTTACCACACAGGGCACTTCAGGGACACAAACAGACTACATGTTGCCCAGAGCGCCACATCTTTGCCAAGAAAGACCCACATTTAATTTGGCATATTTGGGCCGTATTTGCTAATATACATGTGGGCCACTTCAGGCTCACATCCATTTTGACAGGGCCAGAAGAAAGCCGTCAGTGCTGCCTCATTGGCTGAAGTGGCCCACATCTGGATGCTGTCTGGGTCTGTGCCCTATCTCACGGTGAGCAAAGAGCAAATGTATCACCTGAAGGCACCCTGATGCTAATTTGTGACCGTGGATGAGGGAAGTACATGAAATACTTAGGAAGTGGTAACAGTCAAAAGAAAAAAAGATCTGCCAAAGGCAAAAAAGCCAAGAGGGAATATGAAAAATAGCTTTTAAAAACACGAGTGTTTCTCTGAAACACATTTACAAGATGGAATGATTTAACAATTCAACAAAAGATGACAAGGAATGGGTCAGTGTGAACAACTGGCAGGTAAACTCAGAATCAGAGTCATTGCCAAGTACAAGAACATACAGGGAATCTGTCTTGGTATGTCGGTCCAAGAGGGAAAAAACAACAGTAAATAGTAAAGATAAAAGTTAAAAAGAATACCCATCCATCCATCCATTATCCGAACTGCTTATCTTGCTCTCAGGGTCGTGGGGATGCTGACGCCTTTCCCAGCAGCCACTGGGCGGCAGGCGGGGAGACACCCTGGACAGGCCGTAAGGTGCAATCAACACTGGTTCAATTGAACATAAGACCACGTGGCAGAAATTAAAACAAAATGACCCTGCTAGTCACGCTTATCATGCATTTATAGTTGCGTTAGCTAGATGTGTCGCCTGGAGTTCTATATTGCGCTCTGTCGTTTTGATGCCTGTGTGGTCATTAAAATGTCATGTTCTGTTGCTAATGCGGCTTAAAAACGACACGTTATTTAAAAACAACGTGTTTCCATTCCATGTTTGTGTTGCTCCTCCGTGTTCGCGTGTTTGTTGTCTGACGTCATCAGAAGCGGTTTCTGTGTCAGGCTGCAGTTGTGAATTCTGTAGTCCACTGACTTCCGGTTTCTACTGCAGCGTTCATACCAGTTTCCCGTTTGTTGGCGTGTGGCATATTTTTCGCGATTCCTGCAAGACGCCTTCAAGACGTCCGCATACTCGTCCTCAGAAGTGTGGACGTAACTTGATGTGCACAACCTGAAACTCTTCCCCAGTGTGCCGGTAGGTGCGGGGCAAAGTGTGCGGACAGTTGTGTGCATGTGTTGACATTTATCCATGGCAAATCTTGCAGATATCGCGAAAAATATGCCGTTGTCAACGCGCAACAAACAGGAAGCTGGTATGACCGCTGTTGTAGAAACCGGAAGTGAGTGGACTAGAGTTGTGCACAGAGCCGATTATAAAAGTTGTTATTATTATTATTATTATATTGCTGTTATTTCTCACTAAATCCACTTGTGAAAAACGTGTGGTGCGATATCAACAGTCCATTTTGGGAAGTGAAGCTAATCTGGAAATGTCTCCGCCAGCTCAGTGTCGCACAACAGCAGCAAGTCTCGCTCGTCT
>JAJHIY020000569.1:657500-660000 GCA_022114975.2 Lampris megalopsis
TGAGAGGAGACACCCGTTACTGAGAGGAGACACCCGTTACTGAGAGGAGAAACCCATAACTGAGAGGAGACACCCGTTACTGAGAGGAGACACCCGTTACTGAGAGGAGACACCCGTTACTGAGAGGAGACACCCGTTACTGAGCCGATGTGACGGCTGTGTGTGACTCGTGCCATCTTACCTTCTCCAAGTTGGAGAAAAACATCGCCCGTCTGGAAGCTGAGCTCAGACGGAAGGACAAGCTCATCCTGGAGTTCTCAACTGTAGCTACTCCTCAGGCTGAACATCTTGATGTCCTAGGCTCCTCTGGCTTCGATATCCGGGACAGGGCCAGCCCGGCCCACTCCATCGACTGCCCAACTCCGGTATCAGATAACAGCACCACCATCCCCTGGTCTTGCTCCGTCACCACAAGAGTTCCAGAGGCTGCTCCTGACCAGAATGAAGATCCTAGAATCATCCTGGGAGCTAAACCCAGTTCCAGTCCTTGTCATGACTCTGCTGAAGGCTGATTTGTCATTGGTGGGGGTAAACAAGGTGGGAAGTGGTCCTATCACTCTCAGTCACCTCAGGAGATTCCACTAAAGAGTAAATTCAACATTCTGGACTTCCCACCTTTGGTATGTCAGTCCCATGTACCGGCAGCTGTCATGCCTGCTCTTCAATCCCTTGCACCCAACCAACCAACACCGGCTGAGCATCAGCATCTGGAGCCAACAACCGGCTTCTTTCTGTCGCCTCCGCACCTGAAGCCAGACTGCTCTCGGGCCTTCCACCCATGGGCAGGGCACAGCTCCAACTGCCTGCTCTTCACCACCCCGAGCCACAAGCTTTTTTCCACCTTTTTATTGGGTTTTGCAGGATTACATAACATTTGTGTCAAGAACAGATACAATTCCCTTTTATAGGTGGTGGCACGGTGGTCCAGTGGTTAGTACTGTTCCTCACAGCAAGAAGTAGATGAAGCTCGTTAGCCTGTCGGGTAGTTCATCTAGGAGGAGGACAACTCTGATTTCAGACCCGGGTAGAGGACAACTCTGATTTCAGACCCGGGTAGATGAAGCTTGTTAGTCTGTCGGGCAGTTCATCTAGGAGGAGGACAACTCTGATTTCAGACCCGGGTAGATGAAGCTCGTTAGTCTGTCGGGCAGTTCATCTAGGAGAAGGACAACTGGTTGGGCAGTTCATCTAGGAGGAGGACAACTGGTCGGGCAGTTCATCTAGGAGAAGGACAACTGGTCGGGCAGTTCATCTAGGAGAAGGACAACTGGTCGGGCAGTTCATCTAGGAGAAGGACAACTGGTCGGGCAGTTCATCTAGGAGGAGGACAACTGGTCAGGCAGTTCATCTAGGAGGAGGACAACTCGGACAAGAGAGTGGGGTTGATGATGCGCAACTCTTCCTCACTTCAATCATCGCGCAAGTCATCAGTCATCCATCACAGGATGACTAGATGGTCCTCGCCGCTGCGACGGACGAATAACATAAAACATAAGTAGTAGTGGTAGTAGGGATAGTAGCAGTAGTGGTAGTGGTAGCAGTGGTAATAGTAGTTGTAATAAAAGTAGTAATGGTAATAGTAGTAGTAGTAGTGGTAGAAGCAGTAGTAGTAATAGAAGTAGTAGTGGTAATAGTAGTAGTACTGGTGATAGTGGTAGTGGTAGTAGTGGTAGTGGTAGTAGTAGCAGAAGTAATAGTAGTTGTAATAGAAGTAGTAGTGGTAATAATAGTAGTACTGGTGATAGTGGTAGTAGTAGTAGTAGCAGTAATAGTAGTGGTAGTGATAGTGGTAGTAGTAGTAGAAGTAATAGTAGTGGTAATAGCAGTAGTAGTACTAGTGGTAGTAGTAGTGATAGTAGGGGTAGTAGCAGTAGTGGTAGTAGTAGTAGAAGTAATAGTAGTAGTAATAGAAGTAGTAGTGGTAATAGTAGTAGTAGTAGTAGTGGTGATAGCAGTAGTAGTACTAGTGGTAGTAGTAGTGATAGTAGGGGTAGTAGCAGTAGTGGTAGTAGTAGTAGTAGAAGTAATAGTAGTAGTAATAGTAGTAGTGGTAATAGTAGTAGTAGTAGTAGTAGTGGTGATAGCAGTAGTAGTACTAGTGGTGGTAGTAGTAGTGATAGTAGGGGTAGTAGCAGTAGTGGTAGTAGTAGTAGAAGTAATAGTAGTAGTAATAGAAGTAGTAGTGGTAATAGTAGTAGTAGTAGTGGTGATAGTAGTAGTAGTAGTAGATTATTTTCAAATTCAGAGATTTTTAAAATTCAAATTCTCTCTCTCTCTCTCAGCATGTCTGCTCGCTCTGTTGTTCGGTGTGGTGTGGTCGATCACAGGAAGTGAGTGTCTGCCAGGAGGAAACCTCTTCGGCATTGTCATCCTCTTCATCAGCGCTGTGCTCGGAGGAAAACTGGTCGGAATGATCCAACTGCCAACTTTACCTCCATTCCCCCCCCTGCTCGGTACCCGATGGTTGGATGGATAGTTGGATGGATAGATGGTTAGATGG
>JAJHIY020000569.1:662500-730000 GCA_022114975.2 Lampris megalopsis
ACAACTAACCTAGCTAAACGTCAACAGCTAACCTAGCTAAACGTCAACAGTTAACCTTGCTACACGTTAACAGCTAACCTAGCTAAACGTCAACAGCGAACCTAGCTAAACATTAACATCTAAACTAGCTAAACGTCAACAGCTAACCTAGCTAAACATTAACAGCTAACCTAGCTACACATCAACAGCTAACCTAGCTAAACGTCAACAGCTAACCTAGCTAAACATTAACAGCTAAACTAGCTAAACGTCAACAGCTAACCTAGCTAAACATTAACAGCTAACCTAAATACACATCAACAGCTAACCTAGCTAAACGTCAACAGCTAACCTAGCTAAACATTAACAGCTAACCTAGCTAAACATTAACAGCTAACCTAGCTAAACATCAACAGCTAACCTAGCTAAACGTCAACAGCTAACCTAGCTAAACATTAACAGCTAACCTAGCTAGATGTTAACAGCTAACCTAGCTAAACATTAACAACTAACCTAGCTAAACATTAACAGCTAACCTAGCTAGATGTTAACAGCTAACCTAGCTAAACACAGAGACAACCAGCTAACAGCGAAACAGTCAGGGCTGAAGAAACAAAAAAGGTCAAACGTTGTCGGTAAACCTGATTCACCTCTTTGAAAAGCAGAAAATGGGGCATCCGGGTGGCGTAGCGGTCTATTCCGTTGCCTACAAACATGGGAATCACCGGTTCGAATCCCCGTATTACCTCTGGCTTGGTCGGGCGTCCCTACAGACACAATTGGCTGTGTCTGTGGGTGGGAAGCTGGATGTGGGTATGTGTCCTGGTCGCTGTACTAGCGCCTCCTCTGGTTGGTCGGGGCGCCTGTTCGGGAGGAGGGGGACCTGGGGGGAATAGCGTGATCCTTCCACGCGCTACGTCCCCCTGGTGAAACTCCTCACTGTCAGGTGAAAAGAAGCGGCTGGTGACTCCACATGTATGGGAGGAGGCATGTGGTAGTCTGCAGCCCTCCCCGGATCAGCAGAGGGGGTGGAGCAGAGACCGGGACGGCTCGGGAGAGGGGGGTATTTGGCCAAGTACATATGGGGAGAAAAAGGGGGGGTGGTCCACAAGAAAAGAAAAGCAGAAAACCCCATCTGCTTTAAAACTATCTGAGCTAGCATGTGTTAGCGCAGAGACAGAATAGCTAGCTAACAGAAACAACACGCTGCTGTGTGCTAACGGTCAGACAATATAAAACAGCTCCTCCTTCCTCACAAAACACACTCATGTACAGAAAACACCACACGCCAAACCTGCTAACGCACACTGTATTGCCAGGAGGAACTCTGTGGCTCTGTGTCTCTGCAGCTTTGTTTTGGCGGCCGTGTCTCCGGCAGTGGTGGTCCCCTCCATGTTGCTGTTACAGAGGGAGGGTTTCGGTGTGGACAAAGGCATTCCAACCCTCCTGATGGCTGCCGGCAGTTTTGATGACGTCCTGGCAATCACTGGCTTCTCCACCTGCCTGGGGATCGCCTTCTCTACTGGTAACACACACACACACACACACACACACACACACACACACACACACAGACCCTGCATCGTTGAGGCCTGCATAGGTGCTGTGGTTTCACATTTCCTGCTAGGCCTGCCCAGGGTATGGGGCTTCATACTTGTGTAGAACACCCGTGTTACCTGCGGCTCGGTCGGGCGTCCCTACAGACACAATTGGCCGTGTCTGCGGGTGGGAAGCCGGATGTGGGTATGTGTCCTGGTCATTGCACTAGCGCCTCAGCCGGGATGCGAACCCGGGTCTCCTGCACCACGGGCGACTATGTAAGGATCCCAGATGTGTCGACTTGCTAGCCCGTTGGCTAACGGGTCAGACCCTTTAGTCGACTGGTTAGCGCAGTCGCCTGTGGTGCGGGAGATCCGGCTTCGCCTCCCAGCTGCAGTGGTTCCCGACTGCCCCCTGAATTCGCTCCAGTATGTTTTGTGCATGGGCGTTAAGGCTCACCATAGCAGTATGGCTACATCAAAGCTACCTGAGGTCTCCCAGTCACCTTAGTGAGATCCTAGACCACGAGTGTATTTCTGGCACATCCCACCATTGCTCCTCCCATGCACTTTAAGGTATCTCTGGTAGGACTACGGTTATCTTACCACCTGTGTACATGTAACTGGTGGGTATATGTTAGCTTAGCACTGGTGGGGAGGCTACATGTGGTATTTACTTCTGCTCTCTGGTCTGGGCTTATGTGTTAGTTCAGAATGATTGTCACTGTATGTGTGTGTGTGTGTGTGTGTGTGTGTGTGTTTCAGGGTCAACGTGGATGAACCTGTTGAAGGGTTTACTGGAGGTGGTCGGGGGAATGGTGGCAGGGCTGGTCCTGGGCCTGTTCATATGGTGCTTCCCCAGCAAAGACCAGGTATCACTGCATCCATCCATCCGTCCATCCGTCCATCCGTCCATCCATCCATCCATCCATCCATCCATCCATCCATCCATCCATCCGTCCATCCATCCATCCATCCATTCAAATCTCCCTGTCTCTGTCCCTGCTGTAGGAGGATGTGGTTGTGCGGAGGTCAGTCATGTTGTTGGGTCTCTCAGTCTTTGCTGTGTTCTTCAGTCATGTGGTTGGTTTTGCTGGTGCAGGAGGTCTCTGTACGCTGGTCATGGCCTTCCTCGCTGCTCTTGGCTGGGGATCAGACAAGGTGAATACACACACCAGTCACACAAGTTAAAAACCTGTCACACCAGTCACACATCAATAAGACACAAGTTACAACCAGTCACACACCTGGTACACACTCGTTACACAGTAATAACACACTAGTCCCACACCAGTCACAGTCAAAATGAAGCCAGTGAAACCAGTCACAGTCAAAATGAAGCCAGTGAAACCAGTCACAGTCAAAGCACTGAGTCTGGGTGAGGTTTTAGCCACATCATGGTGGGTTGGTGCAGCATCAGCAGTAATGTGGTTGTTGTACCGGACCGTTGTGGTGAAGAGGGAGCTGAGCCGGAAGACAAAGCTCTCAGTGTACCAGTCAGTCTTGGTTCCAACCCTCCCCCGTGGTCATGAGCTTTGGGTGGTGATGAAAGGGTGAGATGGTGGATACAAGCGGCTGAAATGAGTTTCCTCCGTCGGGTGTCTGGGCTCAGCCTTAGAGATAGGGTGAGGAGCTCGGACACCCGGAGGGAGCTCGGAGTAGAGCCGCTGCTCCTTCACATTGGAAGGAGTCAGTTGAGGTGGTTCGGGAATCTGATCAGGATGCCTCCTGGACACCTTCCTTCGGAGGTTTACCAGGCACGGCCAACTGGGAGGAGACCCCCGGTAGACCCAGGACTCGCTGGAGGGACTACATGTCCAATCTGGCCTGGAGGGATGTCTGGAGTGCCCTACTTAGCTTGCTGCCTCCGCGACCCGACCTCGGAGAAGCGGCTGAAGATGAGATGAGTGAATGAGTGAGTGAATGAGTGATTGACTGGTCTCATGACGGCACGCTCATTCACATGACCTCACATCCTGTGGTCATGACCTCTGCCCAGATGCTGCTGAGGAACACAAACCCCGAAAACCATCAGAACTGTACTGATTCATAAAGTCTGGAATGTGTTCGTGTGTGTGTGTGTGTGTGTGTGTGTGTGTGTGTGTGTGTGTGTGTGTGTGTGTGTGTGTGTGTGTGTGAAGGCTCCTGTTGCTGCCATGGTGGGGCGGTCATGGGACGTCTTCCAGCCTCTCCTCTTTGGTTTGATTGGAGCAGAGATCACCATCACCACACTGAACCCCAACACTGTGGGTAAGACACACACACACACACACCCACATCACAGGACTTACGGTGTGTCTGTGCGGTTGTGAGCAGCAGGAGCAGCACAGTGTGGTGTTGCTGGTCGGATAAAGATTACCTCCCCAGAACCTTTCAGTCTCCTGTGAAGGACTCGGTCATGGCCATGTGTGCTCCCATTTCACTTAAACTGTCAGCTGTCGGGGCGGCACGGTGACACAGTGGTTAGCACGGTCGCCTCACAGCAAGAAGGTCCTGGGTTCGAGCCCCGGGGTAGTCCAACCTTGGGGGTCGTCCCGGGTCGTCCTCTGTGTGGAGTCTGCATGTTCTCCCCGTGTCTGTGTGGGTTTCCTCCGGGGGCTCCGGTTTCCTCCCACAGTCCAAAGACATGTAGGTCAGGTGACTCGGCCGTACTAAGTTGTCCCTAGGTGTGTGTGTGTGTGTGTGTGTGTGTGTGTGTGTGTGTGTGTGTGTGTGTGTGTGGGCCCTGTGATGGCCTGGCGGCCTGTCCAGGGTGTCTCCTCGCCTGCCGCTCAATGACTGCTGGGATAGGCTCCAGCATCCCGTGACCCGAATTCAGACAAGCGGCTTGGATAATGGCTGGATGGATGGAAGCTGTCGGTCTGTAGAGCACACATAGTGAGCTGTGTGTGTGTGTGTGTGTGTGTGTGTGTGTGTGTGTGTGTGTGTGTGTGTGTGTGTGTGTGTGTGTGTGTGTCCAGGTTTAGGTGTGGCGTGTATCACTCTGGGTCTGGTGGTCCGTCTGCTGGTGACCTTCCTGCTGGTGCACTATGGAGGATTTAACCTGAAAGAGAAGCTCTTCATATCTGTGGCCTGGCTGCCGAAAGCCACCGTCCAGGTCTGTGTGTGTGTGTGTGTGTCTGTGTGTGTGTGTGTGTTTCGCCGATAGGGGGGCCTAGATTAAGACAGTATATCAGTTTGGTGGTCTAAAGTTTCGGCATACCTGAGATATGACCTGTCAAATCATAGTCCATACTGCATTCATTCACATCTATGGCTATATGACAGCAGAGTGTAGTTTCGCCTCTTCGCCACAGGAGGGCAACATGGGACAAGAGACATTTGTGCGGCTTGTGAGGGTGATGAGTCCTCCTGTTCTGTCATGTTCTTCATAGCTGAGAGACGACCCGTCAAGTCATATTATACTGCATTCCTTCACATCTATGGGTATTTAAGTAGTGTTGCTTCTGGGCCACACGAGTACGACATGAGACCAAAGCTTGAAGCTGGAAATTTGTGAAGTTTGTGAAGATAAATCCTGCTGTTCTGTCTTAATCTGTCTCCCCCTGCATGTACCACAACATTGGTGAAAATCTGGTCAAGTCCAAGTCTACAGCCAAGAAAGCATAAAGGGTGTTGCTTTTGGCTGGAAAGGAGAAATTTCTCCAATCTTCACCAAATCGTCAACACCGGTAGAGGGGGCCCAGACTAAGACAGTACCTCCGTTCTGTGGTCTAGTTTCGTCATTGCTGTGATAGGACCTGTCAAATCATAGTACATACTCCATCCATTCACATCTATACAATACAATACAAACTGTAATAAGTCTGTCTGTCTGTCTGTCTGTCTGTCTGTCTGTCTGTCTGTGTCTGTCTGTCTGTGTGTGTGTGTGTCTGTGTGTGTGTGTCTGTCTGTCTGTCTGTCTGTCTGTCTGTCTGTCTGTCTGTCTGTGTGTGTGTGTGTGTGTGTGTGTGTGTGTGTGTGTGTCTGTCTGTGTCTGTCTGTCTGTCTGTCTGTCTGTCTGTGTCTGTCTGTCTGTCTGTCTGTCTGTCTGTCTGTCTGTCTGTCTGTCTGTGTGTGTGTGTGTGTGTGTGTGTGTGTGTGTGTGTGTGTGCAGGCAGCCATAGGTTCTAAAGCTCTGGACATGGCGCGGGAGGAGGGGGATAATGTGTTGATTCAGTATGGACTGGACGTGCTAACGCTAGCCGTGTTAGCCATCCTCATTACTGCGCCTGTAGGAGCCCTGGGCATCGGGCTAACAGGACCCCGGCTGTTACAGAGACAGGTCAAAGGTCAGCAGTACACAAACACACACACACACACACACATACACACACACACAGAAATACAAGCAAGCTGGATAGACAGGAAGACAGACAGACGGATGTACAGACAGGCAGATAGATGATCTTAACTGATAGTCTTTATCTCCTACGGCAGATGATTCGGAGGGCGGGGCCAGCTCTCAGAGCAGTGACGTGATTGGCCAAGAGAAAGACTCTGTGCTCTATGAGAGCAAACTATGAAGCTTCTGACTGGACCAGGAGATGGAGGCCATATGTTTCATTTTATCAGTACTTCTGGATATATTGTACCTGTAGTTCTTATCAGTACTGGTGGATATATTGTACCCTGTAGTTCTTATCAGTACTGCTGGATATATTGTACCCTGTAGTTCTTATCAGTACTGCTGGATATATTGTACACTGTAGTTATTATCAGTACTGCTGGATATATTGTACCCTGTAGTTCTTATCAGTACTTCTGGATATATTATACCCTGTAGTTCTTATCTGTACTGGTGGATATATTGTACCCTGTAGTTCTTATCTGTACTGGTGGATATATTGTACCCTGTAGTTCTTATCTGTACTGGTGGATATATTGTACCCTGTAGTTGTTATCTGTACTGGTGGATATATTGTACCCTGTAGTTCTTATCAGTACTGCTGGATATATTGTACCCTGTAGTTCTTATCTGTACTGGTGGATATATTGTACCCTGTAGTTCTTATCTGTACTGGTGGATATATTGTACCCTGTAGTTCTTATCTGTACTGGTGGATATATTGTACCCTGTAGTTGTTATCAGTACTGGTGGATATATTGTACCCTGTAGTTCTTATCAGTACTTCTGGATATATTGTACCCTGTAGTTCTTATCTGTACTGGTGGATATATTGTACCCTGTAGTTCTTATCAGTACTTCTGGATATATTGTACCCTGTAGTTCTTATCAGTACTTCTGGATATATTGTACGCTGTAGTTCTTATCAGTACTGCTGGATATATTGTACCCTGTAGTTCTTATCAGTACTGGTGGATATATTGTACCCTGTAGTTCTTATCAGTACTTCTGGATATATTGTACGCTGTAGTTCTTATCAGTACTGGTGGATATATTGTACCCTGTAGTTCTTATCAGTACTTCTGGATATATTGTACCCTGTAGTTCTTATCGGTACTGCTGGATATATTGTACCCTGTAGTTCTTATCAGTACTGGTGGATATATTGTACCCTGTAGTTCTTATCAGTACTGGTGGATATATTGTACCCTGTAGTTCTTATCAGTACTGGTGGATATATTGTACCCTGTAGTTCTTATCAGTACTGGTGGATATATTGTACCCTGTAGTTATTATCGGTACTTCTGGATATATTGTACCCTGTAGTTATTATCGGTACTGGTGGATATATTATACCCTGTAGTTCTTATTGGTACTGGTGGATATATTGTACCCTGTAGTTCTTATCAGTACTGGTGGATATATTGTACCCTGTAGTTCTTATCGGTACTGGTGGATATATTGTACCCTGTAGTTCTTATCAGTACTTCTGGATATATTGTACGCTGTAGTTCTTATCAGTACTGCTGGATATATTGTACCCTGTAGTTCTTATCAGTACTGGTGGATATATTGTACCCTGTAGTTCTTATCAGTACTTCTGGATATATTGTACGCTGTAGTTCTTATCAGTACTGGTGGATATATTGTACCCTGTAGTTCTTACCGGTACTGGTGGATATATTGTACCCTGTAGTTCTTATCAGTACTTCTGGATATATTGTACCCTGTAGTTCTTATCAGTACTTCTGGATATATTGTACCCTGTAGTTCTTATCAGTACTGCTGGATATATTGTACCCTGTAGTTCTTATCAGTACTGCTGGATATATTGTACCCTGTAGTTCTTATCAGTACTGCTGGATATATTGTACCCTGTAGTTCTTATCAGTACTGGTGGATATATTGTACCCTGTAGTTCTTATCAGTACTGCTGGATATATTGTACCCTGTAGTTCTTATCAGTACTGGTGGATATATTGTATCCTGTAGTTCTTATGGATAAACTGGTGGATAAACGGTGTTTGCTGAAGCTCCTGAATGAAACACAAGCAGCAGATCGTCATGGTGACGTTAGAGTTGTACTGTAACTCAGTGTTCTGCTGTAGCCAAATCATTGATGTGTTGCAACAGAACGGTGATTCATCAATATCTCCTCTGGATTATAAACAACTCCAATAAAACGTTACAAATGGAAAAAGTCACACGAGAGTCTTTTGTATGAACGTTTTTATTGTTGAATCAGGGTGCTTTCAAGTATCTACAGGTCATCATCACATAAAACACACTCAGCTCCTCCAGGAGGACTACACGAGGGCCCCGCTGCTCCTCCAGGAGGACCACACGAGGGCCCCGCTGCTCCTCCAGGAGGACCACACGAGGGCCCCGCTGCTCCTCCAGGAGGACCACACGAGGGCCCCGCTGCTCCTCCAGGAGGACCACACGAGGGCCCCGCTGCTCCTCCAGGAGGACCACACGAGGGCCCCACTGCTCCTCCAGGAGGACCACACGAGGGCCCCACTGCTCCGACTGGGAAACAGTAAGATAACTGACTGACTGATTGTCAAGGCTGTTACTGCTCCGGGTGGGGGGGATCAGTGTTTGTGCTTGGGTGTGGGGGGGGGGATCAGTGTGTGGGTGGGGGGGGGAATCAGTGGGTGTGGGGGGGGATCAGTGTTTGTGTGTATGGGGATCAGCAGTGTCCTTCAGCTTTTACTCGCAGGATGTCACACAGACCAGGATGCTGCTGGAGAACCTGAGGTACACACACACACACACACACACACACACACACACACACACACACACACACACATACACACACAAGTATGAAACTTTTCCACCTGACAAATCACCCATCCATCATCCATCCATCATCCATCCATCATCCGTCCATCATCCAAACTGCTCATCCTGCTCTCAGGGTTGCGGTGATGCTGGAGCCTTTCCCAGCAGTCACTGGGCGGCAGGCGGGGAGACACCCTGGACAGGCCGCCAGACCAACACACACACACACACACACACACACAGGCCATCACACACAGGCCAACACACACAGGCCAACACACACAGGGCCCTGACAATTCATCTGGGACTCATTTCCACCAAGTCTGCAGACATGCTTTCATCAACAGCAGCAAACACAAAGACCTACCAGGACTACAAATACATCACCTACCAGGACTACAAATACATTACCTACCAGGACTACAAATACAGCACCTACCAGGACTACAAATACAGCACCTACCAGGACTACAAATACATCACCTACCAGGACTACAAATACATCACCTACCAGGACTACAAATACATCACCTACCAGGACTACAAATACATCACCTACCAGGACTACAAATACATCACCTGCCAGGACTACGAAGACATCACCTACCAGGACTACAAATACATCACCTACCAGGACTACAAATACATCACCTACCAGGACTACAAATACATCACCTACCAGGACTACAAATACATCACCTGCCAGGACTACGAAGACATCACCTACCAGGACTACGAAGACATCACCTACCAGGACTACGAGGACATCACCTACCAGGACTACAAATACATCACCTACCAGGACTACAAATACATCACCTACCAGGACTACGAAGACAGCACCTACCAGGACTACGAGGACATCACCTACCAGGACTACGAGGACATCACCTACCAGGACTACAAATGCTCTTGCCACCAGTAAATACAGACACTGACAGTAACAGTGAGCTATGCTGCATTCAGGAGAACTCAGACCTTGTTAAAAGAAGACCTGAGTGGTTCGTTGAAGTTGGAGGAGTTCCAGGTGGGGAACTCGGGTTTCATATCGGAGCTGCAGTTTATCTGACTTGGACAGGGGCGACGTCACAGCAGGAAGTTGTTAAACAAAGAAGCCGCATGCTTGCAAACTGAAGACCAAGATAAACACGCTGCTTACAGAAAGTAACCCAGTCATGACAGCAGTGCTGTGATAGGAACGCCTCCCCGCAGCCTTCCACGCTTCTTTGTTTGGCCTCCTGACTGAATGTGTGATGGCGTATGATGGTGTGATGGCGTGATGTGAACGGGTGATGGTGGGAAGGTGGGGTGGGGGGAAGGTGGGATGGGGGGAAGTCGGAAAATTCCAACTGAAATATTCGAGTTGTCTTGAAAGCAACAATAAATCCAGTTCACCTGAGAAGAGACAGACAGTTAAACTGGCTCAGTTTACCTGTCTGTCTCTTTTCAGTTTAACTGTCTGTCTCTGCTCAGTTTACCTGTCTGTCTCTGTTCTATTAAACTGTCTGTCTCTGCTCAGTTTACCTGTCTTGTCTCTTTTCAGTTTACCTGTCTGTCTCTGCTCAGTTTACCTGTCTGTCTCTTTTCAGTTTAACTGTCTGTCTCTGCTCAGTTTAACTGTCTGTCTCTTTTCAGTTTAACTGTCTGTCTGCTCAGTTTACCTGTCTGTCTCTTTTCAGTTTAACTGTCTGTCTGCTCAGTTTACCTGTCTGTCTCTTTTCAGTTTAACTGTCTGTCTGCTCAGTTTACCTGTCTGTCTCTTTTCAGTTTAACTGTCTGTCTCTGCTCAGGTGAACTGTCTGTCTATGCTCAGGTGAACTGTCTGTCTCTTTTCAGGTGAACTGTCTGTCTCAGCTCAGTTTACCTGTCTGTCTCTGCTCAGGTGAACTATCTGTCTCTGCTCAGTTTACCTGTCTGTCTCTTTTCAGTTTACCTGTCTGTCTCTGCTCAGGTGAACTGTCTGTCTCTGCTCAGGTGAACTGTCTGTCTCTTTTCAGGTGAACTGTCTGTCTCTGCTCAGTTTACCTGTCTGTCTCTTTTCAGTTTACCTGTCTGTCTCTTTTCAGGTGAACTGTCTGTCTCTGCTCAGTTTACCTGTCTGTCTCTTTTCAGTTTACCTGTCTGTCTCTTTTCAGGTGAACTGTCTGTCTCTGCTCAGTTTACCTGTCTGTCTCTTTTTAGTTTAACTGTCTGTCTCTTTTCAGTTTACCTGTCTGTCTCTTTTCAGGTGAACTGTCTGTCTCTGCTCAGTTTACCTGTCTGTCTCTTTTTAGTTTAACTGTCTGTCTCTGCTCAGTTTACCTGTCTGTCTCTGTTCTGTCTTCGGGGCTTTAAACAGTGGGAACACAGTCTGTGGCCAGAACAAGCTGAGGGAGTTGAGACGGTAACCGGGTCTTTACAGGTCTTGGGATTAAGTACAGAAGTAGTACCTTTCCTAGATGGCCTTTCACGACGTGCTAGAGTGGTGTGCATACACGCCAGCGTGTATGCACATATATAGAGAGCACAAAATACAGTCTCTCCAGGGCGTCCGGGGGGCGTAGCGGTCTATTCTGTTGCCTACCAACACAGGGATCGCCGGTTCGAATCCCTGTGTCACCTCTGGCTTGGTCAGGCGTCCCTACAGACACAATTGGCCGTGTCTGTGGGTGGGAAGCTGGATGTGGGTATGTGTCCTAGACGCTGCATTAGCGCCTCCTCTGGTCAGTCAGGGTGCCTGTTCGAGGGAACTGAGGGGAACAGCGTGATCCTCCCATGCACTACATCCCCCTGGTGAAACTCTTCACTGTCAGGTGAAAAGAAGCGGCTGGTGACTCCACATGTATTGGAGGAGGCATGTGGTAGTCTGCAGCCTCCCCGGATCGGCAGAGGGGGTGGAGCAGAGACCGGGACGGCTCAGAAGATTGGCGTGATTGGTCGGGTACAACTGGGGACAAAAAGGGGGAAAAAATCCAAAAAACAAGGAAAGAAAACCCTGAGAGCAGGAGGAGCGGTTCAGATAATGGATAGATGGATATATATAGTATATACAGCCTCTCTCTATATATATACAGCCTCTCCACATATATATACAGCCTCTCCATATATATATACAGCCTCTCCATATATATACAGCCTCTCCATATATATACACACAGCCTCTCCATATATATATACAGCCTCTCCATATATATACACACAGCCTCTCCATATATATACACACAGCCTCTCCATATATATACAGCCTCTCCATATATATACAGCCTCTCCATATATATACAGCCTCTCTCTCTATATGTATATATACACAGCCTCTCCATATATATATATACAGCCTCTCCATATATATACACACAGCCTCTCCATATATATACACACAGCCTCTCCATATATATATACAGCCTCTCCATATATATACACACAGCCTCTCCATATATATACAGCCTCTCTCTCTCTCTATATATATACAGCCTCTCCATATATATATACAGCCTCTCCACATATATACAGCCTCTCTCTCTATATATATATACAGCCTCTCCATGTATATATACAGCCTCTCCATATATATATATACATACATACACACACACAGCCTCTCCATATATATATATACAGCCTCTCCATATATGTGTATATACAGCCTCTCCATATATGTATATATACAGCCTCTCCATATCTATATACAGCCTCTCCATATCTATATACAGCCTCTCCACACACACACACACACACACACACACACACACACACACACACACACACACACACACACACACATATATATATATATATATACATACATACAGCCTCTCCATATACACTACCGTTCAAAAGTTTGGGATCACCCAAACAATTTTGTGTTTTCCATGAAAAGTCACACTTATTCACCACCATATGTTGTGAAATGAATAGAAAATAGAGTCAAGACATTGACAAGGTTAGAAATAATGATTTGTATTTGAAATAAGATTTTTTTTACATCAAACTTTGCTTTCGTCAAAGAATCCTCCATTTGCAGCAATTACAGCATTGCAGACCTTTGGCATTCTAGCTGTTAATTTGTTGAGGTAATCTGGAGAAATTGCACCCCACGCTTCCAGAAGCACCTCCCACAAGTTGGATTGGTTGGATGGGCACTTCTTTGAGCAGATTGAGTTTCTGGAGCATCACATTTGTGGGGTCAATTAAACGCTCAAAATGGCCAGAAAAAGAGAACTTTCATCTGAAACTCGACAGTCTATTCTTGTTCTTAGAAATGAAGGCTATTCCATGCGAGAAATTGCTAAGAAATTGAAGATTTCCTACACCGGTGTGTACTACTCCCTTCAGACGAAAGCACAAACAGGCTCTAACCAGAGTAGAAAAAGAAGTGGGAGGCCGCGTTGCACAACTGAGCAAGAAGATAAGTACATTAGAGTCTCTAGTTTGAGAAACAGACGCCTCACAGGTCCCCAACTGGCATCTTCATTAAATAGTACCTGTTAGAGCCTGTTTGTGCTGTCCTCTGAAGGGAGTAGTACACACCGGTGTAGGAAATCTTCAATTTCTTAGCAATTTCTCGCATGGAATAGCCTTCATTTCTAAGAACAAGAATAGACTGTCGAGTTTCAGATGAAAGTTCTCTTTTTCTGGCCATTTCAAGCGTTTAATTGACCCCACAAATGTGATGCTCCAGAAACTCAATCTGCTCAAAGAAGTGCCCATCCAACCAATTAAACTTGTGGGTGCTGCTTCTGGAAGCGTGGGGTGCAATTTCTCCAGATTACCTCAACAAATTAACAGCTAGAATGCCAAAGGTCTCTAATGCTGTAATTGCTGCAAATGGAGGATTCTTTGACGAAAGCAAAGTTTGATGTAAAAAAAATCTTATTTCAAATACAAATCATTATTTCTAACCTTGTCAATGTCTTGACTCTATTTTCTATTCATTTCACAACATATGGTGGTGAATAAGTGTGACTTTTCATGGAAAACACGAAATTGTTTGGGTGATCCCAAACTTTTGAACGGTAGTGTATGTATATATACAGCCTCTCCATATATATATATACAGCCTCTCCATATATATACAGCCTCTCCATATATATATATATATATATATATATATATATATATATATATATATATATATATATATACAGTCTCTCCATATATATACAGCCTCTCTCTCTATATATACAGCCTCTCCATATATATACAGCCTCTCCACATATATATATATCCTCTCCATATATATACAGCCTCTCCATATATGTGTATATACAGCCTCTCCATATATGTATATATACAGCCTCTCCGTGCGTGGTGAAGAACCACACCCTCCTCGCGGTAATCCTGTCCACGCTGTCAGGAGACAACGGAGCAGAACACGGCGGATCTAGAGGAGTAACCCTGGACAGTAAATCCTGCTGCTCCTACGGGGAGCAGTAGTGCTCGGTGTAGACTGGTGTTGTGGACTGGGGACATCGTGGCTTCGCAGATGATCAACGCATCTTGACAATGGAAAGGAACCAAATCTCCAGTTAGTGGAGAACCACAGAACTGCATGTGGAGTAGCGCCCCATGCTTTAAACAAACATGCGCAACCGAAACCCTATAGGGGGCGTCCCGACGGACGACCTGGGTGAGGTGAGGAGGTCTACACGTTTAGAAATACAGTAGACACCAACGGGAAGATGTTTTCTGCATCACAGCTTCAAAATTCAAGAAAACAAAAGTTTACTGGAGGGCGGCACGGTGGCACAGTGGTTTAGTGCGGTCACCTCGCAACAAGAAGGTCCTGGGTTCGAGCCCCGGGGCAGTCCAAACTTGGGGGTCGTCCCAGGTTGTCCTCTATGTGGAGTTTGCATGTTCTCCCCGTGTCTGTGTGGGTTTCCTCTGGGGGCTCTGGTTTCCCCCCACAGTCCAAAGACATGGAGGTCAGGTGACTCAAAGACATGTAGGTCAGGTGACTCGGCCGTACTAAGTTGTCCGTAGGTGTGTGTGTGTGGGGGGGGGGCCTGTGTGATGGCCTGGTGGTCTGTCCAGGGTGTCTCCCCGCCTGCTGCCCAATGACTGCTGGGATAGGCTCCAGCATCCCCACGACCCTGAGAGCAGGATGAGTGGTTTGGATGGATGGATGATGGATGGATGATGGATAATGGATGGATGATAGATGATGGATGGATGATGGATGATGGATGGATGATGGCTGGATGATGGATGATGGCTGGATGATGGATGATGGCTGGATGATGGCTGGATGATGGATGACGGATGGATGATGGATGGATGATGGCTGGATGATGGATGATGGCTGGATGATGGATGGATGGATGATGGCTGGATGATGGATGGATGATGGATGGATGGATGATGGCTGGATGATGGATGGATGATGGATGGATGGATGATGGCTGGATGATGGATGGATGATGGATGGATGGATGATGGATGGATGGATGATGGATGGATGGATGATGGCTGGATGATGTATGTATGGATGATGGATGGATGATGGATGGATGGATGATGGCTGGGTGATGGATGATGGCTGGGTGATGGATGGATGATGGATGGATGGATGATGGATGGATGGATGATGGCTGGATGATGGATGATGGCTGGATGATGGCTGGGTGATGGATGGATGGATGATGGATGGATGATGGCTGGATGATGGATGGATGATGGCTGGATGATGGATGGATGGATGATGGATGGATGATGGCTGGATGATGGATGGATGATGGCTGGATGATGGATGGATGGATGATGGATGGATGATGGATGGATGATGTTTACAGGTTGATCTTACATCACTGAACAGACTGCTTGTGTTGAACACAAACTTCATTTCAGGAGTTTAACACAAAAACTTGTTCATCCAGACAGAGGAGGTTTTTCTGGGTGTATGGACTCAGAACTGATCAGTCCATCACAAGACACACACACACACACACACACACACACACACACACACACACACACACACAGACACACACAGACACACACAGGGACTAACCTGCAGCGTAGCAAAGATGTCTCCAAACAGAGTTTGTGCTTCCTCCGTGTCAGGATCTTCAAAATAATCTGAGACTGAAACCTCCACCAGGATGGACCTTAGTTTACCACACACATCTACACACACACACACACACACACACACACACACACACACACACACACACACACACACAGAGGTAGGAATAGGGGAGGTGCAAGTGAGGGTGTGCAGCGGCTCATGTGAAAGGTTTGTTTATCGGGATCCCCGTTAGCTGTGCCCTAAAGCCCCGCTGGTCTTACTGGGGTCCACATGAAAACAACACAAACCTACACTAACCAGTACAGCACACACACAAGTCATCACCCCACAGCAAAGACACACACACACACACACGTCATTCCCACCGCTGAGACACCCAGGCTGTGGAGTTGAGTTCCCATCACACCCCACCCTCTCCTGTGTGTGTCTGTGTGTGTGTCTGTGTGTGTGTTATTTCCCTGCACACACTCTAAGCAATGATCTGGATCAGTGTCATCACCGAAACGGTGATTTATCACACCTGACCCGTCACACCTGACCCGCCACACCTGACCCGTCACACCTGACCCGCCACACCTGACCCGCCACACCTGACCCGTCACCCCTTACCCGTCACACCTGACCCGCCACACCTGACCCGTCACCCCTTACCCGTCACACCTGAGCTGTCACACCTGACCCGTCACACCTGACCTGTCACACCTGACCCGTCACACCTGACCCGTCACACCTGACCTGTCACACCTGACCCGTCACACCTGACCCGTCACACCTGACCCGTCACCCCTTACCCGTCACACCTGACCCGTCACACCTGACCCGTCACCCCTGACCCGTCACACCTGACCCGTCACCCCTGACCCGTCACCCCTGACCCGCCACACCTGACCCGCCACACCTGACCCGCCACACCTGACCTGTCACACCTGACCCGTCACCCCACCCGTCACACCTGACCTGTACTTTTTTTTTTTTGGGTTCCCCCCCACCCCTCTTTTCTCCCCAATTGTCCCGGTCTCTGCTCCACCCCCTCTGCTGATCCGGGGAGGCTGCAGACTACCACATGCCTCCTCCCATACATGTGGAGTCACCAGCTGCTGCTTTTCACCTGACAGTGAGGAGTTTCACCAGGGGGACGTAGCGCGTGGGAGCATCACGCTATTCCCCCCAGTTCCCCCTCCCCCCCGCACAGGTGCCCCAACTCACCAGAGGAGGCGCTAGTGCAGCAACCAGGACACATACCCACATCCGGCTTCCCACCCACAGACACGGCCAGTTATGTCAGTAGGGACGCCCGACCAAGCCGGAGGTAACACGGGGATTCAAACCGGCGACCCCTGTGTAATGTTATTTCAATATGGATGTGATCTTTACTGAAACACTTCCGTCGTACACAGACTGTACACACATTTACACAGACTGTACACACATTTACACAGACTGTACACACATGTACACAGACTGTACACACATTTACACAGACTGAAAAACCTGCAGAGTTCATCATACAAACAGGCTGACATGTACACCACGCACAACAGCAGCTTTGTGTTGTTGACGTGGTGGACAGTGTGACTCCGATCACGCCTGCTTTAACAGTAACCCGACAAGTGTTCCCAGCTCAGCTGGACTGCGTGGGCTTGTGTGTGTTAACTTGCCACGCAAACAATAAAGTGTGCGTGATGGCGTCATCGTTTACTGCCCAGCCGCTGACCAGCTAGCCCACCTCCCACAGCACCTCCCACAGCACCTCCCACAGCACGTCCCACAGCACCTCCCACAGCACCTCCCACAGCACCTCCCACAGCACCTCCCACAGCACGTCCCACAGCACCTCCCACAGCACCTCCCACAGCACCTCCCACAGCACCTCCCACCCCGTCTGCCACATCTGAGCAACATAGCAGTGTCGAGGCCCGGCCTCACCGTGGAAGTGGAGGACGGCCTGGCCGCTGACGGGCGTGTGTCGAAAGATTAACACCTCCAGGTTCCTCAGCCCCTCCCGACACATCTCTGTCGCCACCTGCAGGCTGAGGTCTGCAACACGCTCTAACTCCAGAATCTGAAGATGAACACAGCTACGCACTGACACACACACAGACACACACACACACACACACACACACACACAGGGGTTAAATAAAGGTCAGGTGACAGAGGGATCCTTCGGCTTCTTGTAGAATTGTACAAGTAAAAAATTGGAGAAAAAAAACACACATGAACACACGACTTACTTCAAGACCAAGATAAATACTTTCTCTCTGACTCTATTGGAGCCATAATTTCCACCAACTTCTTGGAATATTTACGTTTAAACACGTTTATCCCCCCAACCTGCTGAAAAGTTTAATTCCGTTTCAGAAGAGAAAACCAAAAACGCATCCGCAAACAAAACAAAACGTTTCCTGCTTCAAACAACTGACTTGGTCAAACGTATTGCTGAGCTTGGTTGGTTCCTTACAGCTGTCACTCACCCACAGCAGCCAATCCTTGACTTCCACAGCCAGCCCCGCCCACACTGAGTGAGTGGAGGTGTGGCCAGCATCGACCAATCGTCTGCAGGCAGCGGTTATTGAACCGAGTTGGTTGCTGGCTGAGAGCGAGAGAGAGACAGGGGAAACAGATATAGAGACAGAGAGAGAGACAGATAGAGAGAGACAGAGAGACAGGGGAGACAGATATAGAGAGACAGACAGAGAGAGACAGAGAGAGAGAGAGACAGGAGAGACAGATATATAGAGACAGATAGAGAGAGAGACAGGGGAGACAGATATAGAGAGACAGACAGAGAGAGACAGATAGAGACAGAGAGAGAGAGAGACAGGGGAGACAGATATATAGAGACAGATAGAGAGAGACAGATAGAGAGACAGAGAGAGAGAGACAGGGGAGACAGATAGAGAGACAGAGAGAGAGACAGGGGAGACAGATAGAGAGACAGAGAGAGAGACGGATAGAGAGAGACAGATAGAGAGACAGAGAGAGAGACAGGGGAGACAGATATAGAGAGACAGATAGAGAGAGACAGATAGAGACAGATATAGAGAGACAGAGAGAGAGAGACAGATAGAGAGACAGATAGAGACAGAGAGAGAGACAGATAGAGACAGAGAGAGACAGAGAGAGAGACAGATAGAGACAGATAGAGACAGATAGAGAGACAGAGAGAGAGAGACAGATAGAGAGACAGATAGAGACAGAGAGAGAGAGACAGAGAGAGGGATAGAGAGACAGATAGAGAGAAAGATAATCGTTGTTGTTGCTGTTATTATTATAATCATGGTTGTGTTGTGTTGTTGTTGTTTTACATGCTTTGGCAACATGTACACAAATGTATGTCATGCCAATAAAGCACATGTTGAACTGAACTGACAGACAGAGACAGAGAGAAAGAGAGAGGGAAACAGAGAGGCAGATAGAGAGAGACAGATAGAGAGAGAGAGGGAGGGGAGACAGATAGAGAGAGAGGGGAGACAGAGAGGCAGATAGACAGAGGGAAAGAGAGAGACAAATAGAGATAGAGAGAGGGTATACAGATAGAGAGAGAGAGAGGGAGGGGAGACAGATAGAGAGAGAGAGGGGAGACAGAGAGAGAGAGAGAGAGAGAGAGAGAGACAGGAAACAGATAGAGAGAGAGAGAAGGGATACAGATAGAGAGAGAGAGAGGGAGGGGGGACAGATAGAGAGAGAGAGAGAGAGAGAGAGAGATAGAGAGACAGATAGAGACAGAGAGAGAGAGAGAGAGAGAGAGAGAGAGAGAGAGAGAGAGAGAGAGAGAGAGACAGAGAGAGAGACAGGGGAGACAGATATAGAGACAGATAGAGAGAGACAGATAGAGAGACAGATAGAGAGAGAGAGAGAGAGAGAGAGAGAGAGAGAGAGACAGAGAGAGAGACAGAGAGAGAGACAGGGGAGACAGATATAGAGAGACAGATAGAGAGAGACAGATAGAGAGACACAGATAGAGAGACAGATAGAGAGAGACAGATAGAGAGAGACAGATAGAGACAGATAGAGAGACAGAGAGAGAGAGACAGATAGAGAGAGACAGATAGAGAGAGACAGATAGAGAGACAGAGAGAGAGAGAGACAGGAAACAGATAGAGAGAGAGAGGGGAGAGAGAGAGGGGAGACAGAGAGAGAGACAGAGAGAGAGAGGGGGGAGACAGATAGAGAGAGAGAGGGGGGGAGGCAGGCAGATGCTGTTTTAATTGGCCACAAAGCGTTTGTGTTAGAAACCAGGTGTGGACTCAGCCAGCCGGCTTGTTGTCCACAGTACACAGCAACGCTGCTTCTACATGTGATGCTCCCTCACGTCTCCACAGCAAACCTGCTTTACTTTAAACAGAGGCGCTACTGCGTCCGGGGGGCATGGCGGTCTATTCTGCTGCCTAGCAACACCGGGATCGCCGGTTCGAATCCCTGTGTTACCCTGGCTTGGTCCGGCGTCCCTACAGACACAATTGTCTGTGTCTGCGGGTGGGAAGCCGGATGTGGGTATGTGTCCTGGTCGCTGCACTAGCGCCTCCTCTGGTCAGTCAGGGCGCCTGTTCAGGGAGGAGAGGGAACTGGGGGGAACAGCGTGATCCTCCCACGTGCTACGTCCCCCTGGTGAAACTCCTCACTGTCAGGTGAAAAGAAGCGGCTGGTGACTCCACATGTATGGGAGGAGGCATGTGGTAGTCTGCAGCCCTCCTGGATCAGCAGAGGGGGCGGAGCAGAGACCGGGACGGCTCGGGAGAGGGGCGTGATTGGCCGGATACAACTGGGGAGAAAAATGGGGAAAAATCCATCCATCCATTATCTGAAATGCTCATCCTGCTGTCAGGGTCTCAGGATGCTGCAGCCTATCCCAGCAGCCACTGGGCGGACGGCGGGGAGACACCCTGGACAGGCCGCCAGGCCATCACAGGGCCCCCCCCACACACACACACACACTCGTCTCACTATCCTTATGAGGACCCCTCATTGACTACATTCATTTCCTAACCCTTACCCTAACCTTAACCTAACCCTTACCCTTACCCTAACCCTAAAATAGACCCCTTTCCTTGTGAGGACCTCTAAAATGGCCACACAAGGTAGGTGGTTTCTGGTTTTTCTATCCTACTGAGAACATTTGGTCCACATTAGGATAGTTAAACATGTACACTCACACACACACTCACTCACACACATACACTCACATTCACATTCACACACACACACTCACATACACACACACACACTCACATACACACACTCACTCACACATATATTCACACCTAGGGACAAGTTACTACGGCCGAGTCACCTGACCTCCATGTCTTTGATTCACCTGACCTACATGTCTTTGATTCACCTGACCTCCATGTCTTTGGGTCACCTGACCTACATGTCTTTGGGTCACCTGACCTACATGTCTTTGGGTCACCTGACCTCCATGTCTTTGGGTCACCTGACCTCCATGTCTTTGAGTCACCTGACCTACATGTCTTTGAGTCACCTGACCTCCATGTCTCTGAGTCACCTGACCTACATGTCTTTGGGTCACCTGACCTGCATGTCTTTGAGTCACCTGACCTACATGTCTCTGATTCACCTGACCTACATGTCTTTGGACTGTGGGAGGAAACCGGAGCCACCGGAGGAAACCCACACAGACACGGGTTGGACTACCCCGGGGCTTGAACCCAGGACTGTCTTGCTAGTCACCACCATGCCAAAAAAACAAAACAAAGAAGAAAAACAAAAAAACAAAAATAAAAAAGACATGCCATAAGAAGTACCAGCAGCAGACGTACTATATGTGTGTCTGCAGTGGACTTGGACTTTTTGCATGTATTTATAGATGACATCAGAATCAATACCACCATGACCCCAGGATGTAGTCAGAAAGTGAAGGAGTGGGTGGAGGCATGTAATCAGGACATGTTAAGATTGGTGATGCTCCTGATTTTAAAGCATTTAAATTCATTCATTCATTCATTCATTTATTCATCTTCAGCCGCTTCTGCGGGGTGGGGTCACGGTGGCAGGAAGCTACTAAGCAGGGCACTCCAGACATCCCTCTCCCCAGCAACGCCCTCCAGCTCCTCCTGGGGGATCCCAAGGTGTTCCCAGCCCAGATTTGATTGGCCGTGCGTGGGAAACCTCAAGGAAGGTGCCCAGGAGGCATCCTGATCAGATGCCAGAACCACCTCAACTGGCTCCCTTCGATGCGGAGGAGCAGTGGCTCTACTCCGAGCTCCCTCCGGGTGTCCGAGCTCCTCACCCTATCTCTAAGGCTGAGCCCAGACACCCTACGGAGGAAACTCATTTCAGCCGCTTGTATCCGCGATCTCACCCTTTCATCACCACCCAAAGCTCATGACCATACGTGAGGGTTGGAACCAAGACTGACTGGTAAACTGAGAGCTTTGCCTCCCGGCTCAGCTCCCTCTTCACCACAACGGTCCAGTACAACATCGGCATTACTGCTGATGCTGCACCAACCCGCCTGTCAATCTCCCGCTCCATCCTACCCTCACTCCTGAACAAGACCCCGAGATACTTGAACTCCTTCACTTGAGGCAACAACTCATCCCCAACCCGGAGGGAGCAATCCACCATTTTCCGGTAGAGAACCACGGCCTCAGACTTGGAGATGCTGACTCTCATCCCGGCCATTTCACACCGCCTCAGTGTGCTGGAGGTTTTTACATTGCAGCTCGAATCTCACTGGAATTAATCTCAACAGATGAGAAATTGTGGCACAATAGAAATCAAGAAAGTCTCATGAACACACGAGACGTCGTTCGATCCTTTTACAGCCTCCTTGTGAGTTTTTCTGTAGTGGTGAAATGTGGATGGACCCAGAATTCCACATCTGGGCGTCAGCCAGAAGTGCTGAGAGCAGGGTGGAAAGATTGTAAAGGGCAGGTTTTAAAACGCTCCTCAACGTGTCCGTTTGGTATGTACTCACCATGGATGCGCTGGTGCCACCTGGAGACTGGTGATGTTCCTGCAGCCTGCACCCAGAGCCCACACCACCTCGTGACCTAATGGATCTGAAGAACTCCTGTGGAGAACAGACAGACAGACAGATGGTGTGACACACAAAAAGGTAGACAGACACAAAGACATGCAAAGAAAGAAAGACAGACGGACAGACAGGCATACAGTTAAATATGTATATATGTGTCTGTAGGCCATATGTGTCAGTAGGCAGACAGACAGACAGACAGATAGACGGACAGGTACAGAGAGAGAGACAGACACACAGACAGGTACAGGTAGAGAGACAGACAGACAGACAGACAGACAGATAGATAGACAGACAGGGACAGGTACAGGTACAGGTACAGAGAGAGAGAGAGACAGACAGACAGACAGGTAAGGGTACTGACAGACAGCGAGACAGACAGACAGACAGGTACAGGTACTGACAGGCAGAGACAGGCAGACAGATACAGGTACAAGTACAGAGAGACAGACAGACAGACAGACAGATAAGATAAATAGACAGACAGACAGGTACAGGTACAGAGAGACAGACCGGTACAGACAGACAGATAGATAAGATAGGTAGACAGACAGGTACAGGTACTGACAGACAGAAACAGACAGACAGACAGACAGGTGGAGTACTTGTATATGAGTGTGTGGAGGTTTCGGCAGTAGCAGCTGGTCAACCACAGAGCTCTGTCAGTCAGGATGTGGTCACACTGAGAAACAGACAGAAAACCCAGACTGCCTCCTGCTGACCGCAGCAAGGCCTCCACACCAACCTCCAGACCACCGCTGCAGTGAGAGACAGACAGAGGGAGAGACAGACGGACAGACAGAGAGAGAGAGACAGAGAGAGACAGACAGACAAAGAGAGATAGACAGACAGAGAGAGAGAGACAGAGAGACAGACAGAGAGACAGAGAGAGAGACAGAGAGAGTAAGGTAATAGCAACATCCTGTTAATTCCCCGGTGCCTGAGTTGCTGTTAATGTGTGAGGGTCTGTCAGTAACGTGCAGCGAGCTCCTTGGCTGGGCCGGCAGTGAACTTGAATGAACTGTATTAGGCCAACAACACTAAATCACTCAGCCCATGCACACAGAAATACAGATTAGTCATCCATCAATCGATCAATCAATCAATAAGCCCACTGCAAAGTCAATAAAACAGCCTTTGTCAAGAAATAGAAACTCTATCATGTATGTTGTCATGAAGAACAGACATGGAGCTAATGCGGAATCAAACCTAAACAATAGACACATTCAGCCTAAAATGTCTACACAACAGCGGACACCAACAGTTGTGAGGATGGGTGAAGGGTGCAAGTAACCCCAGAGGACTGTCAGCACACCCCAACCCAACACACCCCAACCCAACACACCCCAACCCAACACACCCCAACCCAACACACCCCAACCCAGCACACCCCAACCCAACACACCCCAACCCAACACACCCCAACCCAGCACACCCCAACCCAACACACCCCAACCCAACACACCCCAACCCAACACACCCCAACCCAACACACCCCAACCCAACACACCCCAACCCAAGCCAAGACGCACAGCAAGAGCCAGCTCGGCGACAGCGCACCATCAGAAAGCACACAAGACCGGTGTGACAAAAACAAGGGGACTTGAATCATTTGTAGCTGGGGTCCTCCGCCCCCTCTGGGCAAGGATGGTCCTCCTCCCCCTCTGGGCAAGGATGTCCACTACTTTGTTGTAAGTCTTCCTTGTTCAGTGCATTCCTCAGTTTCACCAGCCTCTCCTTCTCAATGGAAAACAAAAAGGACAGGATGAAAGTCTAGGGCGTCCGGGTAGTGTAGTGGTCTATTCCACTGCCTACCAAGATGGGAGGGAACGACCGTCCCTGAACCGGGAGGGGGGAGGGGGAGGGGGGGCTAAGAGTACATCTGTCACCATCTTACAATGCTGTCATAACAACTATTCCCCAGTCCTCTGTGAATAGTACACATGGCCACTGTAACACTACTTAATGGACAGCTATATATAATATATATATATATATATATATAGTATATACACACACACACACACACACACACATATATATATATATATACACACACACACACACATATATATATATATATACACACATATCAACACAGATACAGGAAAAAAGATTTTAATAACTTTTTTCCTGTATCTGTGTTGATATTCCACTCCTCATTAGTCGAGCACTCACAACACCATTGACGGCTTCGGAAAAAAACGCTATATATACTGTATATATATATACAGTATATATATATATATATATATATATATACACACTATATATATATATATACACACTATATATATATATACACTATATATATATACACACACACTATATATATATATATATATATACACACACACTATATATACACTATATATATATACATACATACATACATACATACACTATATATACATACATATACACATACATATACACATATATATACACACACACACACACATATATATACACACAGTATATACAGTGCATCCGGAAAGTATTCCCACCCTTCACTTTCCCCACATTTTGTTATGTTACAGCCTTATTCCAAAATGGATTAAATTCCTTTTTTTCTCTCATCAATCTACACACAATACCCCATAATGACAAAGTGAAAAAGGTTTTGTAGAAATTTTTGCAAATTTATTAAAAATAAAAAACTGAAATATTGCATGTACATAAGTATTCACACCCTTTACTCAGTACCTGGTTGAGGCACCCTTGGCAGCGATTACAGCCTCAAGTCTTCTTGGGTATGAAGCTACAAGCTTGGCACACCTATATTTGGGGTATTTCTCCCATTCTTCTCTGCAGATCCTCTCGAGCTCTGTAAGGTTAGATGGGGAGCGTCGCTGCACAGCTATTTTCAGGTCTTTCCAGAGATGTTCAATGGGGTTCAGGTCTGGGCTCTGGCTGGGCCACTCAAGGACATCACAGACTTGTCCCGAAGCCACTCCTTCGTTGTCTTGGCTGTGTGCTTAGGGTCGTTGTCGTGTTGAAAGGTAAACCTTCGCCCCAGTCTGAGGTCCTGAGCGCTCTGGAGCAGGTTTTCATCAAGGATCTCTCTGTACTTTGCTCCATTCATCTTTCCCTCGATCCTGACTAGTCTCCCAGTTCCTGCCGCTGAAGAACATCCCCACAGCATGATGCTGCCACCACCATGCTTCACTGTAGGGATGGTATTAGCAAGGTGATGAGAGGTGCCTGGTTTCCTCCAGACATGACGTTTGGCATTCAGGCCAAAGAGTTCAATCTTGGTTTCATCAGACCAGAGAATCTTGTTTCTCATGGTCTGAGAGTCCTTTAGGTGCTTTCTGGCAAACTCCAAGCGGGCTGTCATGTGCCTTTTACTGAGCAGAGGCTTCCGTCTGGCCACTCTACCATAAAGGCCTGATTGGTGGAGTGCTGCAGAGATGGTTGTCCTTCTGGAAGGTTCTCCCATCTCCACAGAGGAACGCTGGAGCTCTGTCAGAGTGACCATCGGGTTCTTGGTCACCTCCCTGACCAAGGCCCTTCTCACCCGATAGCTCAGTTTGGCTGGGCGGCCAGCTCTAGGAAGAGTCCTGGTGGATCCAAACTTCTTCCATTTACGAATGATGGAGACCACTGTGCTCTTCGGGACCTTCAAAGCTGTAGACATTTTTTTGTACCCTTCCCCAGATCTGTGCCTCAATACAATCCTGTCTCAGAGGTCCACAGACAATTCCTTTGACTTCATGGCTTGGTTTCTGCTCTGACATGCACTGTCAACAGTGGGACCTTATATAGACAGGTGTGTGCCTTTCCAAATCATGTCCCATCAATTGAATTTACTACAGGTGGACTCCAATCAAGATGTAGAAACATCTCAAGGATGGTCAGTGGAAACAGGTTGAACCTGAGCTCAATTTTGAGTGTCATAGCAAAGGGTGTGAATACTTTATACTATTTCAGTTTTTTATTTTTAATAAATCTGCAAAAATTTCTACAAAACCCATTTCACTTTGTCATTATGGGGTATTGTGTGTAGATTGATGAGAAAAAAAAGGAATTTAATCCATTTTGGAATAAGGCTGTAACATAACAACATGTGGGGAAAGTGAAGCGGTGTGAATACTTTCCAGATGCACTGTAGATATAGTTTACGTTGCCCCGTGTCACGCCCCTAATTTCGGTGGACAGCAACCAGTCAGAGGAGGAAATATTTGAACCATAACAATCAGCGGGGTAGGTAGTTACGATGCACAGCAACCAATGGAGGGGTAGAAAACATGACAACCAGTGGGGTAAGGGGCTGGGGCTTGTTTTGAAAAGCATTATGAAATAGCCTACATTTAAATATAACAAGGTAGTTTATGTAAATCATGTAGAGGGCTGGTGTTGGGCACAGCTGGAAGGGCAGGCAGTTCAAATATAAAAATACAACATCTAATAAAGGTCACATGTGTATCACCTAATGGGGGGGTAATAAAGGTCACACGTGTATCACCTAATGGGGGGGGGGTAATAAAGACGTTTTACTTGTAGTTATAAAGGAGACATGTTCTCGGTGTCTATAGCTGGTGGACAATTCGTTTCTACTATTCCAGGTGGACATATCAGGTGTGCAAATAATAAACTACTTTTCTGCCCAGCACAGGTCACATCTTTTACCTCTAACCCTCCAACCTTGGGGGTCGTCCCGGGTCGTCCTCTGTGTGGAGTTTGCATGTTCTCCCCGTGTCTGTATGGGTTTCCTCCGGTTTCCCCCCACAGTCCAAACACATGTAGGTCAGGTGACTTCGCCGTACTACATTGTAGCTAGGTATGAATGTGTGTGTGTGGATGTGTGTGTGTGTGGGCCCTGTGTGATGGCCTGGCAGCCTGTCCAGGGTGTCTCCCCGCCTGCTGCCCAATGACTGCTGGGAGAGGCTCCAGCATGCCCGCGACACTGAGAGCAGGATAAGCGGTTCAGAAAATGGATCGATGAATACTACACCTAAATATTACAAGCCTAAATAAACACCAGGACGAAGCAGTCTCTTTTCTTGGCTCAGGTGACAGGTCTCATGTAGATATCCTAAACCCAGATGGTTATAAACTAACCCAGATGGTTATAAATAAACACAGATGGTTATAAACAAACCCAGATGGTTATAAACTAACCCAGACTGTTATAAATAAACCCAGATGGTTATAAACTAACCCAGACTGTTATAAATAAACCCAGATGGTTATAAATAAACCCAGATGGTTATAAATAAACCCAGATGGTTATAAATAAACCCAGATGGTTATAAATAAACCCAGATGATTATAAACAAACCCAGATGGTTATAAATAAACCCAGATGGTTATAGGTTATATAATAAAAACACAACAGGTAGAACAGGTGGTGGAGTATGTCTGTATATGAATTCTGGGCACTCTTCAGTGAATGTCTGTGGTGATATTATCATTGAAGACGATCACTCTGACTGAGATAAACATAAACAATGGTAAAAGTCTTATTATTGGTGTGATTTATCGACCCCCAGATTCCCGTCTTGACACCTTCGGGCTTAAACTGGAAGAAGCTTCATATCCCATAAATAGAAATAACAAAGATTGTATTATTATTGGGGATTTCAATGTCAACATTCCTAAAGAGGATACTGCAAAAAGGATTTTATTAACACGTTATATTCCTCCTCTTTCTTTCCCACCATAAACACCTTTACCAGAGTAACAAAAACCAGCAAATCCATCATTGATAACTTCATCACAAACATTTGTGGTGCCTGTATTGACGCAGGTGTGATGCCTGAATTGACTCGGGTGTGGTGCCTGTATTGACTCGGGTGTATTGACTCGGGTGTGGTGCCTGTATTGACTTGGGTGGGATGCCTGTGCTGACGTGGGTGTATTGACGCGGGAGTATTGACTCGGGTGTATTGATGCGGGTGTATTGACTCGGGTGTGGTGCTTTCTGACATTTCAGATCATTTTCCTATTGTGCTACCCATTGATCTTGCTAAGACCACAGCCTCAAGCCCTATAACAAAAGTTAAAGTCCTAAATGAGAAAACGCTGCTACACTTTTGTGAAAACCTGCGAACCATAACATGGGACTCAGTCTATGATTGTAAAGATCCAGATCCTGCATATGATGCTCTACGTAGTGAAATAACAGACTCCATTGAAAGCATCATACCTGAAAAGGTCGTTAGAAGCAGTACAATAGATCACAATTTCTGGTTTACAAAGGGAATCCTAAAATCCATCAAGCATGAGAACAAACCTTATAAACGTTACATTGAAACGCCTCGTGATACTAATAAGGAACAATATACCAAATACAGAAATAAACGTACACGTATTATACGAACTAGTAAGAGAAATTATTTCACAGAACTCATTAAAAGCATCACAGGGGGACTCAAAGAAATCTTGGAAGGTTTTAAACAAAGTCCTAAGCTGGGGTCACAGAAACGCTGTGCTTCCTGACACCAAGACTATACAAAATGCCAATAGCAATAATATTAATAATGCTAATATTAGCAATACTGATTTTGCTAATAACTTTGAACAATCATTTTATCTCCACAGGTGAAAATATTTCCAACAAAATTAGCCAACCACAGGGAGCAAATTTCAGCCAATATCTACAAAAAAATCATTTGAATTCATTTTTCTTGAAGCCAACTGACAAAAATGAAGTTTTTAAAATCATCACGATCATGAAAAGTTCACACACAGCTGGCACAGATGAACTCTCTAGCAAAATTCTTAAAGCCATTGTGAATGAAATTGTGGAGCCACATGTCTACTCTGTTAACCTCTCATTACTTTGTGGGGTTGTGTCCAATATGGCAAAGAATGCTCGAATTGTTCCGGTCTTTAAATCTGGTGATAAAAATGATACGCACAACTACCATCCATATCCATATTGCCTACAATATCCAAAGTTCTAGAGAGAGTTGTGTATAGCAGATTAAGTGACTACCTAGAAAAAAATCTAATATCGTTCCGTCTCAGCATGGCTTCAGGAAAAAGAGCACCACATGCACAGCGACTCTTGAACTCATTGAAAAAAATCAATGATGCTATTGATAAAGGAGACTGTGGCGTTGGTATTTTTCTGGATTTGTCAAAGGCATTTGACACTATTGATTTTGAGATTCTTTTAAATAAATTGTATCATTATAGGGTCAGAGGTATAGTGCTTAACTGGTTTAGAAGCTATATCTAGGGGAGAAAACAATATGTACTTATAAATGGCCACAAATCTATGTAAAGCCATCAAGTATGGGGTCCCCCAGGGTTCCATTTTAGGGCCGCCCCTCTTTATCCTGTATATAAATTACTGTAAATTCCTCTTACATTTTACATAAAATATTGTTTGCTGATGATACAATTTTGCTCCTGTCACATACGAGTCCAAATGATCTTAGAAAAATTGTAAACGAGGAGTTGGTGAAGGTGGACACTTGATTCAGATGTAATAAATGATCCCTAAATGTCAGGAGGACAAACTACATTGTTGCATATGTTTGGAGTCAGTGGCGTGCTCAGTCCTCTCTGTAGTTAAGTAATATATTTGTTGGGTGCTCTTTGGTCCACGGTTAGTCATTTCAGATGAGAAAAAGAGAACAAATCTCTCTTACCAAGGCACTCTGTGTAATTAAAAATGTCTTTATTGAAACTTAGACATATCCAAAAAGGACCTAAAAATGCCCACGCGTAGCGGCTTGGGCCTTCTTCAGGGCATGATGAAGGATATGTAATATGTAATGTACAGTAATGTGCAGAAAAAAATCTCAGTTATTTTTATCAGCCTGGGTGAGGCACTGCCTACCCCGCAGACCCTGACCGCACATCACTGATGTGTGTGTGTGTGTGTGTGTGTGTGGTACCGTGTATTCTTGTAGTAGTCGGTTCTACTCTCGCTGGGCCGTCGGGCTCTGGACTTCAGGTTTGTCAGAATCACTGAATGAACCTGAGTACACCACTGAGACAGGGTGATCAGGAACTGAAGACAGACACACAAACAAGACAAAATGCAAATGAAACGATCACCACTCTCTCTCTCCATCACTTCTCCATCACCCACCACCACTCCATCCCGTCACTAAAAATGTGATGATGAAGTACTTGATGAACACTGAGGTCACTCTGAGGATGACGAGGGTTTTCTACCTTGGCAGAGACTCTGGCGTTCTCCAGATGGAGGCGGGTCCAAACTGCCGGGTGCCTAGCAACAAACCTCCAATCAGAGCACACCTCTGCCGCCAGCAGCAAGGAAGGTGTGTCCAAATAAGGAAACACACAGAATAACCCCGCCCTCAGCCTCAGAGTGCCCGCCCGAAGCCTGCAGTCACCATGACAACTGGATGGCGTGGAATGGAGGGATGAGGTTACATCTGGAAGAAGAAAAGAGGAGAGAAAAAGGACAGGAGGAGCAATTGTTGATGTGAACTATGTTAGTGTCATTGTTTGTGTGTGTGTGTGTGTGTGTTGGTCATACCTGTCCCAGGTGTGTATGTCCTCCTCATAACCTGGGTGCTCCATGACACCTCCCCCTCCCCTTCCTCCTCTTCCTCAGTGCTGTGTTGATGATGGTTTGTCTTATTCCATGTCCTCCCCCATCCTGCCTGTCCCCTCCTAAAAAAAACCCGAGGAAGAATCAGAATCAGAAGGAGAAGAAGAAGAAGAAGAAGAAGAAGAAGAAGAAGAAGAAGAAGAAGAAGAAAACATGAGAGATGAGACCAGCGTAGTGGATCCATGCTCATACCAGAGTCTTTCCGTCCGCTGTGGGGGGCAGGAGGACAGGGGGAGGTCCAAGGTGTCCCCATTGAGAGACAGGGTCCGCATACGACCACTCAGCACTCTAATGGACACAGAGAGAGACAGAGATTTGACTTTTTAAAAAAGGTTTCATTCATTCATCATCAGCCGCTTCTCCGGGGTCGGGTGGCGGTGGCAGCAAGCTAAGTAGGGCACTCCAGACCTCCCTCTCCCCAGCAACGGCCTCCAGCTCCTCCTGGGGGATCCCAAGGCCTTCCCAGGCCAGACTGGACATGTAGTCCCTCCAGTGAGTTCTGGGTCTACCCCGGGGTCTCCTCCCAGTTGGACGTGCCCGGAAAACCTCAGGAGACCCAGGAGGCATCCTGATCAGATGCCCGAACCACCTCAACTGGCTCCTTTCGATGTGAAGGAGCAGCAGCTCTACTCCGAGCTCCCCCCGGATGTCCGAGCTCCTCACCCTATCTCTAAGGCTGAGCCCAGACACCCTACGGAGGAAACTCATTTCAGCCGCTTGTATCCACCATCTCACCCTTTCATCACCACCCAAAGCTCATGACCATAGGTGAGGGTTGGAACCAAGACTGACTGGTACACTGAGAGCTTTGCCTTCCGGCTCAGCTCCCTCTTCACCACAACGGTCCTGTACAACAACCACATTACTGCTGATGCTGCACACACACACACACACACACAAATACACAAATACACACACGCATAAACACAAACACACACAAATACACACAAACACAAACAAACACACAAACACGCACACAAACACACACACACAAACACACACACGCACACAAACACACACTCGCACACAAACACACATGCACACCAATACACACACACACACACACACACACAGAGTAATACTCACCCGTCGCTGTAGAACTGGTCTCCTGACATGCTGTAGCTCCTCTGAAAGAGGAAGAGGAGGAAGAGGAGCTTGGTGAGTTTGTGTTTTGCCAATTTGCTTTGCTCATCATTGTGTTCTGTGATACACACTCGTCTGTTGTCTCTGTCAGTGATCACGTGTCTCTGATGCATGTCCTCGTTGTGACGTCCATGTCTCTTTTTAACTTACTTTCTGATTTCTCCCTTTTTCTCCCAGTTTAGGGGCCAATCGCTGCCTATTTTAGTTCCAACACCACCCTCGTACTGCACGCGCTCGCCAACTGCATCTCTCCGGCCGGCCGTCTGGAAGGAGACGCCTCGCCACTTCCGGGACGAGGTGAATCCAGGCCGAACCACTGCTCCCCCCCCCCACACACACACAGAGACGCATTCATGTGACAAACACAAGCCGACTCCGCCCCCCTCCCGAAGACAGCGCTGCATAGTGGGATCTGATGAGACCGGGGCGCGAACCCCGGTGGGTCCCCAGTGGGCAACTGCATCGACATAAAGCCGATGCTTAGACCGCTACACCACCATGGACCCGACGTCCATGTGTGTTACAAACGTTTACCGCCGAGAAGCAACATGGTGGCTACATGCTAAAAACATGCTAAAAACATGTTAGCGCTGCTCTGGCTCACAACGTAGCCACCTAACTGGTAGATTCATTATTACATAATTATATTTAATTACACATCTGCCAAACATCTTTCACCGTCGAAGACAAGTCCACACGTCACACTAAACTGCTAAACTTTACATGAACTTTACATTAATTTGCATGACCTTTTCGTGACCTTTACATGAACTTTACATGACCTTTACACGACCTTTACATGCATTTTACATGAATTGACTCGTTAGTCCAGCACATCCCACAGATGCTGGATCAGATTGAGATCTGGGGACTTGGAGGTCAGGGCAACACCTTGAACTCTTCATCATGTTCCTCAAACCCTTCCTGAACAATGTGTGCAGTGTGGCAGGGAGCGTTATCCTGCTGAAAGAGACCACTGCCATCAGGAAATACCACTGCCACCAGGGAATACCACTGCCACCAGGAAATACCACTGCCACCAGGAAATACCACTGCCACCAGGAAATACCACTGCCACCAGGAAATACCACTGCCACCAGGAAATACCACTGCCACCAGGAAATACCACTGCCATCAGGAAATACCACTGCCACCAGGAAATACCACTGCCACCAGGAAATACCACTGCCACCAGGAAATACCACTGCCATCAGGAAATACCACTGCCACCAGGAAATACCACTGCCATGAAGGGGTCTGTCTACCTGGTCTGTAACGATGTTCAGGTAGGTGGTACATGTCAAAGGAACGTCCACATAATTATTAAATAGTAATGATTATTATTATTATGAATGCTAGGACCCAAGGTTTCCCAGCAGAACATTGCCCAGAGCATCACACCGCCTTCACCGGCTTGCCTTCTTCCCATAGTGCATCCTGGTGCCACCTCTTTCCCCGGTAAATGACTCACACGCGCCCGGCCGTCCACATGATGTAAAACAAAACATGACTCATCAGACCAGGACACCTTCTTCCATTGCTCCATGGTCCAGTTCTGACACTCACGGGCCCATTGTAGGAGCGTTCGGTCGTGGACGGGCGTCAGCATGGGCACTCTGAGTGGTCTGCGGCTCTGCAGCCCCGTACACAGTGAACTACGATGCACTGAGTTGTGACACCTGTCTATCATCCCATACAGGTATATATCATACACGTGGCCACTGTATCTAGTTAATGGTCACAGTAATTTGACATTTATGCCACTGTATTGGTTATACGGGTGGGGACACCTGCAGCCAGGTGAGACTGAAGAGCTCACCTAGATGATGATCAAATCAAATCAAATCAATGTGATTTGTATAGCCCAATATCACAAATTACAAATGTGCCTCAGTGGGCTTAACAGCAACACAACATCCTGTCCTTAGACCCTCTCATCGGATAAGGAACAACTCCTTAAAATAAAAACCCTTTAACAGGGAGAAACAAACAAGAAGAAACCTCAGGGAGAGCAACAGAGGAGGATCTCTCTCCCAAGACGGACAGCGTGCAGTGGATGTTGTGTTCACGCAATTTACACAATACAACATTGAAAGAGGAGAACAGAATTATAATGGACATCACATGTATGAAGAACATGATGCACAGGATGCCAAGCAGTGTCCACATGCCAACGGAGCAGTCTAGGACCCAGGCCACGTGACCAGCATCATCATGTAATAAGAAAAACTTATGTGAGGAGAGGAAGGGCAGGCAGCATCCAAATGGCGGCCACCATCACCACCACGGAGACCTTGGAGGAGAATGCTGCACCAACGTTTCTCAGTAAGCGTTGTGTCCAGATGAACTGACTCACCTTTCTGTGACTTCCTCACCTGGACTATTGAGCATCAAGACACTTCATGACGGTTCAGTCAAAATGGAAATGTGTGCGACTCCACTGAATGAGCCAAGTAAGTAAACAATCCTTGTTTAACTGTCCTTCTCGCCATCTTTTCCATCACAGAGAAGTGCTTCAACCTCTTCAGGAGACTCGAACACGTGTTTTCGCCCATTGTGCAGCATGTATATTTTGGCAGGGAAGAAAGAGTAAGCTGAATTCTATTCCCATGCTCAGAGTTGTTGCTTCAGTGCACCAAACTTCATCCGTTTTACCATCACCTCTACTGAAAATTCAGGAAAAAAAGCGCACGATAAGTCCCGTGCATCACTTTTCCTTTAGCTTGTGCAGCCCTCACCACACGCACTCAATCCCTACAGTTTAGAAACTTTCAGATGAGAAGCCTGGGAACAGGAGCAGAGTTGTGCTTTGGTCTGCCACTCGGATTTGATGAGCTTCCTCGATAAACACCATGTTGGAAAGTGTACAGGACCCAGCACCTCTGGTATCCATTTCTCTAACAAAGATTCCACATCTCTGCCTTCAGCATTTTGTGGGAGAACGACAAGACATAGACTGGAACCTCCTATGGTGATTGTCCAGGTCAGCTATCTTTTCTAATTTGTCCATTCCATTTCTGGGTCTACCCCGGGGTCTCCTCCTAGTTGGCCATGCCTGGTAAACCTCCAAAGGAAGGTGCCCAGGAGGCATCCTGATCAGATGCCCGAACCACCTCAACTGGCTCCTTTCAATGCGAAGGAGCAGCGGCTCTACTCCGAGCTCCCTCTGGATGTCCGAGCTCCTCACCCTATCTCTAAGGCTGAGCCCAGACACCCTACGGAGGAAACTCAGTTCAGCCGCTTGTAGCCGCGATCTCACCCTTTCAGTCTCTACCCAAAGCTCATGACCATAGGTGAGGGTTGGAACCAAGACTGACTGGTACACTGAGAGCTTTGCCTTCCGGCTCAGCTCCCTCTTCACCACAACGGTCCGGCACAACGTCCGCATTACTGCTGATGCTGCACCAATCCACCTGTCAATCTCTCGTCCATCCTACCCTCACTCGTGAACAAGACCCTGAGATACTTGAACTCCTTTGTCCATTCCATCCATCCACTTTTTTTTCTTTTTTCTTTTTGAAGCATCACATCGTCTTCTGTCTTGCCAATGTGCTCCTCCGCCTGAGTCAGTCCTTCCAAGCTGGGGCTGAGATTAGTCTTGATTCCAGAAGTCGCAGCTAGAAGCTTGTCATTCCACATGGTAATGTCTGCTTTCCGGTAGTTCATCGCTGCTGGTATTTCTCCATTGTCATTTGATTTTGTTTGGGCTGAGCTTGTCTGGCTTCTGGTGGACTCGTTCGGTTTTTGAAGTATTCAGTCCTCAACTTCGGTTTTTTCGGTGACATTTCCAATGGCCATTGTTTTATGAATCAAATTGCAGTATTTTAGTGATTCCCCAATTGGTCAGTATTGAGTAAAAGATAGGAATTAGTCAGTCTGGGCTCACTATCTATTCAGCTGTCCGCCATCACCAGAAGACCTGCTGTTATACTTTAATGATCCCCGTAGGGAAATCATGTTCTGCATTTAACCCATCCTACCTGTGTAGCTAGTAGCAGTGGGCAGCCGCTGGGCAGCACCCGGGGACCGACTCCAGTTGGTCTTTCCATGCCTTGGTCAGGGCCAGAGACAGGAGTATTAACCCTAACATGCATGTCTTTTTGGTGGTGGGGGAACCGGAGCGCCCGGAGAAACCGAAGCACCCGGAGAAACCGAAGCACCCGGAGAAAACTCAGCGCAGACACAGGGAGAACATGCAAACTCCACACAGAGGACGATCTGGGATGACCCCCAAGGTTGGACGACTCCGAAGTTCGAACCCAGGACCTTCTTGCTGTGAGGTGACAGTGCTAACCACTGCACCGCCGTGCCGCCCATCCGACCTGGAGGATAAATTTAAGCTAGAGAGAAAACGTGTTTCTTTAAGTTGTTTGTCTGGATTGGTTTCTCTCACCCTGTCGCTGAGGGTTCCGATGATGTCATCAGTACTGCCGTCCAGACTCCGCCCACTCCGACCTGGTGAGGGTGTGTGTCTGTCTGTGTGTGTGTATTTGTCGTGGTGTGTGTATGAGGTGTGTAGGAGTAACTGTCTCTCTGCCCGGTCTGCTCGCTCCAGTAAAGTCTCAATAAACACCTGAAACCACAGGAACAACAACACCATAACAACAACATTAACAATAATGATAACAACAATAACATCAATATTACACAATAACAACAACAATAAAAACAACAACAAAATGTAAACAACAATAACATCAACAATGACCAAAACATTAAGAACGAACAATAACAAAAACAATAATAATGAAGAAGCGGTAGAAGAAAACAACAGTCATGATAACAACAATAACTATATTAACAACAACAACAACAACAATAATAAAATTAATGAGCAGTACTAACAGAATCAGTAAAAGAGGCTCATTAACAGCCTGGTGAGCTGTTAAAACAGTAAGCTACAGTTAGCGGGCTGTACAATGATGGTGATGATTGACAGGTGGCGGTGTGACTGTAGAGTGATGGTGATGATTGACAGGTGGAGGTGTGACTTTACAGTCATGGTGGTGACTGACAGGTGGAGGGGTGACTGTACAGTGATGGTGATGATTGACAGGTGGAGGGGTGACTGTACAGTGATGGTGATGATTGACAGGTGGAGGTGTGACTGTACAGTGATGTGATGATTGACAGGTGGAGGGGTGACTGGTTATTTGACTGGTTATGTGTGACTTGCTGGTTGTAAAACTAGTTACTTGTAGTCTGGCTTTGGCTTCAGCCTCTTTCTCTGCCGTCTCTCTTAGGAAACACTCGATGTCCACCATCTCTCTGAAACACACACACACACACACACACACACACACAGACACACACACACACACACATGAGCATAGACACACACACACACACACACACCCACATATGAGCATAGACACACACACACACACACACACACACACACACACACACACACACACACACACACACACACACACACACACATATGAGCATAGACACACACACACGTATGAGCATAGACACACACACACACGAGCATAGACGCAAATACACACACATGAGTATAGACACAAATGCACACACAACACACACACACACACATACATATATATGAGCATAGACACACACACACACACACACACACACACACACACACACATATGAGCATAGACACACACACACACACACTTGTGTGTCTCAGGCTGGATGTGATCATAATGTTGGATGACAGGGAGCCTCAGGGGATGAACACCCCATTTATTACTGTGTGTCACCACAGAGATGACACTGTCTTACGCACGCACACACACACACACACACACACACACACACACACACACACACACACAGATAAACAGATAGATAGACAGACAGACAGACAGACAGATAGACAGACAGACAGACAGACAGACAGACAGACAGACAGATAGACAGATAGGTAAAGGATACTGACTGTTGTCGTTCACTGAGCTCTCTCTCTTTTTCATCCAGATCTCTTCTTAATCGCTCCATCATCTCCATGGCAACAGAAACCTGTGACGCAGAGCCAGAGCTCGGATATTTCACATCCATTTCATAAAAATATTCATCTCCAAACAACAATTTTACTCTAAATTTGATTTCTGAAATAATTCAGTGTATCTCGACTACTAACCTAATAAATAAGAATTTGTAATTTTTTTAATTTTACATTTCGAAAATCAGAAATTCGTTTATTGACGTGCATTATACCCACTAGGAATTTAGCTCCGTGTCGTCGGTACAACTGCGAGTGCAAGAACAACACTGTCTTAAAAAAATAAAACAATGTGAAAAAATATAGTATATACAAATACACACACACACACATATATATATATATATATATTTATTATCTATTATATTTATATATCTACTACTACTACTACTTTCAGCTGCTCCCGTTAGGGGGCGCCACAGCAGATCATCCGTTTCCATCTCTTCCTGTCCTCTGTATCCTCCTCTGTCACACCAGCCACCTGCATGTCCTCCCTCACCACATCCATAAACCTCCTCTTTGGCCTTCCTCTTCTCCTCTTCCCTGGCAGCTCCATACTCAGCATCCTTCTCCTTGTCATATGCTTTCTCTAAATCTACAAAGACACAATGTGACTCCTCCTGGCCTCCTCTATACTTCTCCATCAACATTCTCAAAGCAAACATCACATCTGTGGTGCTCTTTCCTGGCATGAAACCATACTGCTGCTGCTGATCATCACCTCTCCTCCTCTTAACCTGGCTTCTATTACTCTTTCCCATATCTTCATGCTGCTGCTGATCACCACCTCTCCTCCTCTTAACCTGGCTTCTATTACTCTTTCCCATATCTTCATGCTGCTGCTGATCACCACCTCTCCTCCTCTTAACCTAGCTTCTATTACTCTTTCCCATATCTTCATGCTGTGGCTGATCAACTTTATACCTCTGTAGTTGCTACAGTTCTGCACATCACCCTTGTTCTTGCAAATCGGTACCAGTATGCTTCTTCTCCACTCCTCAGGCATCCTCTCACTTTCCAGGATTGTGTTAAACAATCTAGTTAAAACCTCCACTGCCATCTCTCCTAAACATCTCCATGCCTCCACAGGTATGTCATCAGGACCAACTGCCTTTCCACTCTTCATCCTCTTCATAGCTGCCCTCACTTCCTCCTTGCTAATCCACTGAACTTCCTGATTCACTATCCCCACATCATCCAACCTTCTCTCTCTCTCGTTTTCTCCATTCATCAGCCCCTCAAAGTACTCCTTCCTCCTTCTCAGCACACTCTCCTCGCTTGTCAGCACATTTCCATCTCTATCCTTGATCACCCTAACCTGCTGCACATCCTTCCCAGCTCGGTCCCTCTGTCTAGCCAATCGGTACAAGTCCTTTTCTCCTTCCTTAGTGTCTAACCTGTCATACAACTCACCATACACCTTTTCCTTTGCCCTTTCCCTTTGCCTTATGCTATGTCTCCTTGTACTCCTGCCTCCTTTCTTCATCTCTCTGACTATCCCACTTCTTTGCCAACCTTTTCCTCTGTATACTTTGCTGTACTTCCTCATTCCACCACCAAGTCTCCTTGTCTTCCTTCCTCTGTCCTGACGACACACCAAGTACCTTCCTAGCTGTCTCCCTCACTATTTCTGCAGTGGTTGCCCAGCCATCTGGCAACTCTTCACTACCACCCAGTGCCTGTCTTACCTCCTGCCTGAACTCCACACAACAGTCTTCCTTCTTCAACTTCCACCATTTGATCTTCGGCTGTGTCTTCACTCGCTTCCTCTTCTTGGTCTCCAAAGTCATCCTACAGACCACCATCCGATGCTGCCTAGCTACCTTCTCCCCTGTCACCACCTTGCAGTCTCCAATCCCTTTTAGATGGCGCCTCCTACATAAGATATAGTCCACCTGTGTGCACTTTCCTCCACTCTTGTATGTCACCCTGTGTTCCTCCCTCTTCTTGAAATATGTATTCACCACAGCCATTTCCATCCTTTTCACAAAATCCACCACCATCTGTCCTTCCACATTTCTCTCCTTGACTCCATACCTTCCCATCACCTCCTCATCACCTCTGTTCCCTTCACCAACATGTCTATTGAAGTCTGCTCCAATCACCACTCTCTCCTCCTTGGGTACCCTCTCCACCATGTCGTCCAACTCACTCCAGAATTCTTCTTTCTCCTCCATCTCACACCCAACTTGTGGGGCATATGCGCTGATAACATTCATCAACACACCTTCAATTTCCAGCTTCATACTCATCACTCTGTCTGAACCTCTCTTCACCTCCAGCACACTCTTGACATACTCTTCCTTCAGAATGGCCCCTACCCCATTTCTCCTCCCATTCACACCATGGTAGAAGAGTTTGAACCCACCTCCGATACTCCTGGTCTTACTCCCCTTCCACCTGGTCTCTTGCCCACACAGTATGCCTACCTTTCTTCTCTCCATCATGTCAGCCAGCTCTCTCCCTTTACCAGTCATAGTGCCAACATTCAAAGTTCCGACTCTCACCTCCACACTCCTACCCTTCCTCCTCTCTAGCTGCCTCTGGACATGCTTTCCCCCTCTCCTTCTCCTCCACCCAACAGTAGCAGAGTTTCCACCGGCACCTTGCTGGTTAACAGTACCGGTGGCGCTCGTTGGTAACCCGGGCCTCGACCGATCCGGTATGGAAATCTGATTTATGATCCCCATATTTGATTTGGCAAAGATTTTACGCCAGATGCCCATCCTGACACAACCCTCCCCATTTGTGCGGGCTTGGGACCGGCACTAAGAATGACCTGGCTTATGCCTCCTCAGTGGCTCTCTCTCTCTCTCTCTCTCTCTCTCTCTCTCTCTCTCTCTCTCTCTATATATATATATATATATATATATATATATATATATATATATGAGTTTAAATACTTGGGGTCAACTGTCCATAGTAATGGGGAGTGCAGGAGAGAGGTGAAGAAGAGAGTGCAGGCAGGGTGGAGTGGGTGGAGAAGAGTGTCAGGAGTGATGTGTGACAGAAGGGTACCAGCAAGAGTTAAAGGGAAGGTTTACAAGATGGTGGTGAGACCAGCTATGTTATATGGTTTGGAGACAGTGGCACTGATGAAAAGACAGGAGGTGGAGCTGGAGGTGGCAGAGATGAAGATGATAAGATTTTCACTGGGAGTGATGAAGAAGGACAGGATTAGGAACGAGTATATTAGAGGGACAGCTCAGGTTGGACGGTTTGGAGACAAAGCAAGAGAGGCAAGATTGAGATGGTGTGGACATGTGTGGAGGAGGAGAGATGCTGGGTGTATTGGGAGAAGGATGCTGAATATGGAGCTGCCAGGGAAGAGGAGAAGAGGAAGGCCAAAGAGGAGGTTTATGGATGTGGTGAGGGAGGACATGCAGGTGGCTGGTGTGACAGAGAAAGATGCAGAGGACAGGAAGAGATGGAAACGGATGATCCGCTGCGGCGCCCCCTAATGGGAGCAGCCAAAAGTAGCAGTAGTATATATATATATATATATATATATATATATATATATATATATATACATATATACATATATAAAACAACCCAAAAACATCAATAAAAATGACCCCCCCCTCCCGCATTGGTAGAAGTACAGTTTCATATGCAGATGACATTTCACTTATATTCAGATATGACAACAGCAGCTTTTGCGATACTCTTAAGCAGGGCAAACAGCCCAGCTGGCCAACCGTAAGACAGAGAGAACACACACACACACACACACACACACACACACACACACACACACACACACACACACACACACACACAGCTGAGTAGGTATAATAGAGTCTTACCTGTCGGGCTAGGTATGCCGCTCTCTCTTCCACGTCCTGTCTCTCTCTCTCCAGTCGCTCCCCTTCATGCCTCTCCTGCTCTAGCTCTGCCTCCCTCCTCTCTAGCGCCACTTTCAGGCGCGCCATGCGGCGGGTAACCCTCTCCTCCACCTCAGCAAAAGTCCTCGCAATTTTAAGATCCAGGTCCAGCCCCAGTCTTTCCTCCAGGCCGACTCCCACCGCCAGCCCCTCCTCTGGGTGCAGTTCAAACCCCAGCCCCAGGCTCCTGCTGAGGTCCAGCAGCCCACCCACATCCCCCAGGTTCTCCTCCAGGGAGCCACGGAGGGCCAGGGCCGAGGAGAACTGCTCTGGATGTTTGTCAGTGATCTCAACCGGGTATGTCGATCGACCAAACATGTCCCGGAGTATTTGAATAGAGGCAGACGAGGAGGCCAGATCCAAACAGGCCAGTGGCAGGGGGAGGTGTCGCCAGTCCAAACCCAGAAGAGAGACTGGCTCCTTTGGGACTGCTGGACTCGGTAGAGGGAGGACAGATCCAGGTCCGGAGTGTCTCACCCTCGCCTGAGAAGAAAGACTATTATTCCACCGCGCCAAGTTTAATCTCTATATGTACACTGTACTGTCCATATCTAGTTACTATATATACACTGTACTGTCTATATCTAGTTATATGTACACTGTACTGTCTATATCTAGTTATATGTACACTGTACTGTCTATATCTAGTTATATGTACACTGTACTGTCTATATCTAGTTACTATATATACACTGTACTGTCTATATCTAGTTACTATATGTACACTGTACTGTCTATATCTAGTTACTATATATACACTGTACTGTCTATATCTAGTTACTATATATACACTGTACTGTCTATATCTAGTTATATGTACACTGTACTGTCTATATCTAGTTACTATATATACACTGTACTGTCTATATCTTTATATGCATACTGTACTGTCTATATCTAGTTATACGTATACTGTACTGTCTATATCTAGTTATATGCATACTGTGCTGTCTATATCTAGTTATATGTACACTGTACTGTCTATATCTAGTTACTATATGTACACTACTGTCTATATCTTTATATGCATACTGTGCTGTCTATATCTAGTTATATGTATACTGTGCTGTCTATATCTTCATATGCATACCGTACCTTCTATATCTAGTTATACGTATACTGTACTGTCTATATTTATTTATATGTACACTGTACTTTCTATATCTAGTTATATGTATACTGAACTGTATATCTAGTTATATGTATACTGTACTGTCTATATCTTTAAATGCATACCGTGCTGTCTATATCTAGTTATATGTATACTGTGCTGTCTATATCTAGTTATATGTATACTGTACTGTCCATATGTAGTTCTTCATCTAATTTTTTCTGCTGGTCCCGTTAGGGGGCGCCACAGCAGATCATCCATTTCTATCTCTTCCTGTCTTCTGCATCTTCCTCTGTCACACCAGCCACCTGCATGTCCTCCCTCACCACCTCCATAAACCTCCTCTTTGGCCTTCCTCTTCTCTTCTTCCCTGGCAGCTCCATATTCAGCATCCTTCTCCCAGTATACCCAGCATCTCTCCTCCACACATGTTCAAACCATCTCCATCTTGTCTCTCTTGCTTTGTCTCCAAACCGTCCAACCTGAGCTATCCCTCTAATATACTCATTCCTAATCCTGTCCTTCTTCATCAGTCTCAATAAAAATCTTATCATCTTCATCTCTGCCACCTCCAGCTGCTCCTCCTGTCTTTTCATCAGTGCCACTGTCTCCAAACCATATAACATAGCTGGTCTCACTACCATCTTGTAAACCTTCCCTTTAACTCTTGCTGGTACCCTTCTGTCACACATCACTCCTGACACTCTTCTCCACCCACTCCACCCTGCCTGCACTCTCTTCTTCACCTCTCTTCTGCAACCCCCGTTACTTTGGACAGTTGATCCCAAGTATTTAAACTCATATGCCTTCATCACCTCTACTCCTTGCATCCTCACCATTCCTCTGTCCTCCCTCTCATTCACGCATAGGTATTCTGTCTTGCTCCTACTGACTTTCATTCCTCTTCTCTCCAGTGCATACCTCCACCTCTCCAGGCTCTCCTCCACCTGCACCCTACTCTCACTACAGATCACAATGTCATCCACAAACATCATAGTCCATGGAGACTCCTGCCTGATCTCGTCCGTCAACCTGTCCATCACCATTGCAAACAAGAAAGGGTTCAGAGCCGATCCTTGATGTAATCCCACCTCCACCTTGAACCCATCTGTCATTCCAACCACACACCTCACCACTGTCACACCTTCCTCATACATATCCTGCACCACTCCTACATATCCTGCACCACTCCTACATACTTCTCTACAACTCCCGACTTCCTCATACAATACCACACCTCCTCTCTCGGCACCCTGTCATAAGCTTTCTCTAAATCTACAAAGACACAATGTAACTCCTTCTGGCCTTCTCTATACTTCTCAATCAACATTCTCAAAGCAAACATCACATCTGTGGTGCTCTTTCATGGCATGAAACCATACTGCTGCTGCTGATCATCACCTCTCCTCCTCTTAACCTAGCTTCTATTACTCTTTCCCATATCTTCATGCTGTGGCTGATCAACTTTATACCTCTGTAGTTGTTACAGTTCTGCACATCGCCCTTGTTCTTGAAAATCGGTACCAGTATGCTTCTTCTCCACTCCTCAGGCATCCTCTCACTTTCCAGGATTGTGTTAAACAATCTAGTTAAAACTCCACTGCCATCTCTCCTACACATCTCCATGCCTCCACAGGTATGTCATCAGGACCAACTGCCTTTCCACTCTTCATCCTCTTCATAGCTGCCCTCACTTCCTCCTTGTTAATCCACTGCACTTCCTGATTCACTATCCCTACATCATCCAACCTTCTCTTCTCTCATTTTCTTCATTCATCAGCCCCTCAAAGTATTCCTTCCACCTTCTCAGCACACTCTGCTCGCTTGTCAGCTCATTTCCATCTCTGTCTTTGATCACCCTAACCTGCTGCACATCCTTCCCAGCTCGGTCCCTCTGTCTAGCCAATCGGTACAAGTCCTTTTCTCCTTCCTTGGAAGTTTTTTACCCACATATCTCTGCAGGAGTGTTTATTGAAATACAAGTGTGCTTTATCTGCTGCTAAAACAGCGTATCTCTCTCACTTAATCAGTATTAATAAACATAACCCCAAATTTCTCTGTGACGCTGTATCTAAACTTGCTAAAAGCAGCCATCTATTAGCTGCTCACCATTCATGGCCCATGAGCTTCTAGACTTGTTCTGCAGTAAAGTTGATGAGATCTTAAACAAAATTAGTTCTTCAACTCCATCTACTCCTCCACATCCTGTCTTACCAAATGTATAGTGTACTGTCTATGTGTAGTAATATCTATAGTGTGTACTGTCTATGTGTAGTAACAGCTATAGTGTGTACTGTCTATGTGTAGTAACAGCTATAGTGTGTACTGTCTATGTGTAGTAATATGCATAGTGTACTGTCTATATGTGGCAATATGTAGTGTATTGTCTATATGTAGTAATGTCTATAGTGTAGTGTCTATGTGTAGTAATATCTACAGTGAAGCGTCTATATGTAGTAATATGTATAGTGCAGTGTCTATATGTAGTAATATGTAGTGTATTGTCTATATGTAGTAATATCTATAGTGTAGTGTCTATGTGTAGTAATATCTATAGTGTAGTGTCTATATGTAGTAATATGTATAGTGTACTGTCTATATGTAGTAATATCTATAGTGTGTAGTGTCTACATGTAGTACTATGTATAGTGTACTGTCTATGTGTAGTACCTGGGATAGTAGCATCAGAGTTTGGTAGGTGTGCTGGCTGACCAGGTGAGTTCGGAGCTGCTGTACGGAGGAGAATCGCTGATCCTTGCCACAACCAGGACAGAAGTAGGGCAGCGAGCAGGAGGAGAAGGAAGAGGAAGAAGACATGGTTCTCCTTTAAACGACAAAAATTAGTTTCTACTATTAGTGATTCAGAACAGGATGTCAATGGCGGCTGGTTATCTGGTTCATGGTGGTTAGAGGCCAGCCAGATGTCTTACAAACACCTGAAGGATGGATGCTTAAAGAACATTTCAGACATTCTCTGTCTGTCTTAGCTTCACATCTACCTTAAAAACACGTTTTACAATATGGCTTTAATAACATTTTTCGTTGCCTTTTAACTCAATTTTTAATTTGGTTTAATTCTCTGATTGCTGCTTTCTGTGATGGTCTGCTGATCTGTCCAGAGCCCAGTTACTGGGAACACTAACCCCAAAAAAACCCTCAGGACACTCATTCACCCCCCCCCCACACTATAATATACATTTCATAAATATAACTTTGTTAAAAGAAACACTCAACGGTAGGGAAAGTGCTCAACAAATATATATACTACACACACACACACACACACACACACACACACACACACACACACACACACACACGACATGAGAATCATGGCCAGACTGAAGACAGTCAACCCCCAGGCACGACTTCCACGACTCAGTGACAAAGTACCATCACAAAGCCTGCTTGTAGATGTGAACACAGCCTTACACAACATCTCAACGGCCACCACAACAGAGCCCAGCCAGCTTGTAGTATAAGCCACTGCAACAGTAATCCTGGAGATGCTTGGGAACAGGATTACCAACAGTACCCCCATGGAAGAAGAGACTGGAAGCCAAGCTCAAAGCAGCATGGAGAGATGTTAGCCAGTTAACAGAGGTGCAGAAAGGTGTGATGAAAGACAGGCCCTGGTTGAAGAAGTACAGCAAGATGTCCATAAGTGAGGCCCTGGAAACTGTATAACAAAGGCTCACAGCTCTGGACACCAGGCTGAAGAGATACACTAGAGAAGTAGAACCCAAAAGAGTAAGTGGCCTGTTTCTCAAACAACCATCCCAAGTCTTCTCCCAGCTGTAGAGTAACAAGGGAACAACACCAGTCCCACCCAGAGCAGAGACTGAACGATACTGCAAGGATACATGGGAAAAGGAGGCATTACACAACACCAATGTCCAGTGGCTGGTGGGCCTTTGAGCAAACCACAGCAATATCCCAGAACAAGAACCAGCTATCATCACAGTGGCCAACATCCAACAATGAGTCTCAAACATGAAGAGCTGGACTGCACCAGGTCCTAACATGATTCATGCCTATTGGCTGAAGAAACTAACGGCACTCCATGAATACTTTGCGACACAGATGAACCAGCTGCTAACATCAGGGTCTCACCCTGACTGGCTAACACAGGGGAGCGATAGGGATACAGTAAAAAAAAACAAAAATAACAAAAAAACAGAAATACACTCACAAAGGAGACCAGAGTGGTAAAAAGGTGCTACTCTGAAAAGTTGAAAAACAGTTGCTAACAACCTATCATCAGTCTTCCAACGATCCATCATCAGAAATTGCCAGCAAAGCCTCTACACCCCTTTTCATTGGGCTCACAATGTGCCTTCCTGCCTCTCCTCCAGCACCGATCCACCAGCTCCTGGTACTTGGACTGCTTCCACTCATTTGCCTCCTCCATCCGGTTCTCCCAGGGAACAGTCAGCTCTATAAGGAGCACCTGTTTTAAAGAGGCTGATGACAGCACTATGTCTGGCCTCAACGAAGTTGTCATAGCGTAGTCTGGGAACCTGAGCTGCCCCCCCAAGTCAACTCGCAGCTCCCAGTCTGAGGCAGAGGTGAGGAGACTGGCTGATGCTCTGGGCTGTGACTGAGGCTGCTCACCAGCCCTGACAAAGGCAATGTTCCTCTGTTTTCAGGCTTGCTTATTGTTGGCCACAGCTTTGGAGATGGCCTTTGCAAATGTCTTCAGCACCTAATCATATCACCAGCAGTAATGGCCCACCCCCAGGGCTGACTGGCAGCTGCTGAGGATGTGCTCGAGTTAATCTTTTCCAGGGCATAGAGGACATGATGGAGAATCAATCTTGCCCCAGAGATGGAGATTTGCTGGGGTAGGCAGAACATCATACACAGCTTGTACCATGAACTTGATCCGCACCCTCCCATTTTGTCCATGTTCCCTGCTGCCGCATGCCCACCATTCTACTGGTCCTTTCTTCTGCAACGCCCATCCGCACTGCCTCCAGGACTAGATGGTGTTTGTCCTTGCCATGGGCCTTATCATAGCGAGGTTGTGGGATGGCTCCTAGCCCTGCCCGTTCAGTTGCCACTGTGCCCACCTAAGCCCCATGTCTCAGCTGAGACTCTGCTATCTCCAGGTCTTCCTGGGCTCTCCACTTCCTGCCTGTCCACACCATAATGCCTGCTGATGCTACTCCAGAGTCCTTTGAGTGCCGATAGAGCAATGCCTCTCTTGTGCGAGAAACCCTGAACTCCTCGTCGAAGTTGCTGATAGGGACCTGGAGTTTGTTACTCCTCCCATACAGTGCTGCACTACTAAGGCTGCATGGCAGACCCAGCCATCTCCAGAAGTAGCTACTCTTCCTCTCTAAGGTCTCGAATGTCTACAGGGTTACCTTGTAAACCAGCATAGGCCAGAGAGCTTGGGATAAGATGCCCTGTTGGTAAATCCAAGCCTTGAACCTGCCTGGTAGAGTCAAAGACCTTGCCTAGACTCTTGACTGGTTTCTCAGTAATGGATGGGATTGCAATGCCATCCAGAAAGAAGTGAAACCAGTCCACCACTTTCCCCCTCTTCAACACCATGACTCTGGATTTGGCTGGTTTAAAACTGAGCTTCTCCAGATGAGCTTCTCCGGGCCCTGGAGGATCTACCTACCACCAGGCAATGATGATGTGGTGACAGATAGGTCGTCCATGAAGGCTCTGATGGGGGGCTGCCGAACACAAGATTTGGACAGAAGGCCTCTGCACCCAGTTTCAGCTGCCTTGACCACCATATGCATGGCAAGGGTGAAGAGTGCAACTGAGGTGGTACACCCAGTTATGATCCCCCTTCTCAAGCCGGTGCCATTATATATATATATATATATAATGTCATCATCGGTCATATATATAATGTCATCATCAGTCCAGCCTCTTCTCCGGGGTCGGGTCTCGGTGGCAGCAAGCTAAGTAGGGCTTTCCAGGTGTCCCTCTCCCCAGCAATGCCATCCAGCTCCTCCTGAGGGATCCCAGGATGTTCAAGGCCAGATTGGACATGTAGTCCCTCCGGCAAGTTCTGGGTCTACCCCGGGGTCTCCTCCTCGTTGGACGTGCCTGGTAAGCCTCCAAAGGAAGGCGCCCAGGAGGCATCCTAATCAGATGCCCGAACCACCTCAACTGGCTCCTTTCGATGCGAAGGAGCAGCGGCTCTACTCCGAGCTCCCTCCGGATGCCCAAGCTCCTCACCCTATTTCTAAGGCTGAGCCCAGACACCCTACGGAGGAAACTCATTTCAGCTGCTTGTATCCGCAATGTCACCCTTTTAGTCACTACCCAAAGCTCATGACCACAGGTGAGAGTTGGAACCAAGACTGACTGGTAAATTGGGAACTTTGCCTTCCAGCTCAGCTCCCTCTTCACCACAATGGTCCGGTAAAACGTCCACATTACTGCTGATGCTGCACCAATCCGCCTGTCAATCCTCCGCTCCATCCTACCCTCACTCATGAACAAGACCCTGAGATACTTGAACTCCTTCACTTGAGGCAACAACTCATCCCCAACCTGGAGGGAGCAATCCAACATTTTCTGGTAGAGAACCATGGCCTCAGACTTGGAGGTGTTGACTCTCATCCTGGCCATACACACGGTAGGGATAAATAACACTCAATTAGCAGCCATGATATTTAACAGTCTTTTGTGTATTTGAAAACACTGTTGGACAATCTGTGAATGTGAGAACTTACTTCATGGTTTGCCTGCTGGCTGCATGGCAAAAGAAAGTGTGAGTAACAACTGTACATACAGCTGGATAATGTGGCGTTGTTATTCAGTTTCTTACACAACGCAGCCTGCCAGGAAAGAGTGTCTGACAGTGATGTCATCTAAGAACCAGTATCACTACTACATACAGTATATCACCACCACATACAGTATATACAATATATCACTACCACATACAGTATATACAGTATATCACTATTACGTATAGTATATACAGTATATCACTACTACATATAGTATATACAGTATATCCAGGGACTGAAATTAACACTCGCCACTCGCCAAATGCGAGTAGATTTTCTAACTGGCGAGTAAATCTCAGAAGCCTACCCGCCACATGGCGAGTAACAAAAAAAAGTGAAATCCAACCACTTAATCCCCCCATCTCTCTCTCTCTCTCTCTCTCCCTCCCTAGCAACAGCAATAACATAGCAACAACAATAACAGAAACTAACCAATCAGAGTGCATTAGAACAATAACATAGCAACAACAATAACAGAAACTAACCAATCAGAGTGCATTAGAACAATAACATGGCAACAACAATAACAGAAACTAACCAATCAAAGCGCATTAGAACAATAACATGGCAACAACAATAACAGAAACTAACCAATCAAAGCGCATTAGAACAATAACATGGCAACAGAAACTAACCAATCAAAGTGTATTAGAACAATAACAGCAACAACAATAACAGAAACTAACCAATCAGAGTGAATTAGAACAATAAAATAGCAACAACAATAACAGAAACTAACCAATCAGAGTGCATTAGAACAATAACATAGCAACAACAATAACAGAAACTAACCAATCAGAGTGCATTAGAATGTTGCTAGGCGCTACTGGCGGGTAACATTATACACACACACACACTGGAGAGGAACAACGACAGCAGCACCATCACCCTCGGCACTAGCCTACTCTATTCTTTTAGCTAGCGTTAGCCAGCAACACCAGTTACGTGGCGATATTTAGAAGCCGCGAAACCACCATCAAAAAGACAACCATGCCCCGAAGAGGAGGAAGAAGCCACCATCACCACCAAACCGAACAAAAAGAAAGTTTAGTGAGAAGTGGAGGTATGGCGATAAAGGAGGTGTGAGAGGCTGGCTGGAGTATAACGCACAGACCGTGATAGTGAGTTGCTCCGTCTGTCGCCAGGAGGCCAGAACCCGCAGCAGTTCATTAGTCATCGGTAACAAGACGATGAAGGTAGAAACCATCAGGGACCATGAGACCTCCAGACGTCACATTACCTGTATGAAGGCCTGTCGGGCTCAGTCGGAGCCTGTCCTCGCAACATCCTCCGTAAAGGCGCCAACAGCCATGTCCGAGCAGACCAGCAGGAGAACGCAGAACAGGTTTAGGACTGTGCAGGCCACGGGCAAGAAGGCCAGACCACTCTCCCACTTCCAATGGATGTGCGAGTAATTTAGTTGTCATCTCAAAATATCCTTAAACAGCGTAAACAAAGTGCTGGCTGTAGCTAACGTTAGCCAGCTAGCACTAGTATGTGACACCTAGCTTGCATTAACGTTAGCTGTGTGCTAGCTTCAACACCATGACACAGGTTAACACTGACTGGCGGTCCAAGGGTCCGCGGTGGTGTAGCGGTCTAAGCATCGGCTTTGTGTCGATGCAGCTGCCCACTGGGGTCCGGGGTTCGCGCCCCGGTCTCGTCAGATCCGACTATGGCCGGACTCGAGGAAGCAGCGATGATTGGCAGCGCTGTCTTGGGGAGGGGGCGGAGTCGATGAAGCAGCGATGATTGGCAGCGCTGTCTTGGGGAGGGGGCGGAGTCGATGAAGCAGCGATGATTGGCAGCACTGTCTTGGGGAGGGGGCGGAGTCGATGAAGCAGCGATGATTGGCAGCGCTGTCTTGGGGAGGGGGCGGAGTCGGCTTGTGTGCGTCACATGACTGCGTCTCTGGGTGGGTGTGGGGGGGAACGCAGTGGTTCGGCCTGGATTCGTCCAGACTGCCGGCCGGAGAGATGCAGTTGGCGAACGCATGCAGCACGAGGGTGGTGTTTGAACTAAAATAGGGATCGATTGGCCACTAAATTGGGAGAAATCAGAACTAAATTTAAGAAAAAACTGATTGGCGGTCCAAGCTCAACTCAGACACACTCTGGGATGTACTGATGGTGCAGCTGTCATCTCCCGAGATCAGGGAGTAGGAGCCAACCAGTGCCGCTGATCTGTGGCACCAAGACTCCGTCAGGAGCAGGAGGCCAGACTCCATGGGCGGTGCAAGGAGAGTGGCTGCTGCAGAGTGAGAAGTAGTGTGGGACTAGGGATGGGCATGTGGAGCCTCTCGAGTAGTTATAATAATACTGCAAATAAAACATGAAATCATACTTGTAACATTTTATCTTTTAACCATGGACTAATTGTACATAAAACTATTTCTGCTTCAGATCTGCTCTTGTCACATGTTTAAAAGCTCTTATTCAACACAATACCTTATTCTCTCACGGATATGTACTGAAAACGTATGTATGGCACAAAAAAAGGCTACTAATTCTTTTGGCCGATAAAAAATATGCTTGGCCGGTAGATTTTTTTTCATCTACCAGTCCACCAGCCAAAAAGTTAATTTCAGACCCTGAGTATATCACTACTACATACAGTATATACAATATGTACAGTATATAGTATGTACACTATATCACTACTACATACAGTATATACAGTATGTACACTATATAGTATATACAGTATATCACTACTGCATACAGTATATACATTATGTACAGTATATAGTATGTACAGTATGTACAGTATATCACTACTACATACAGTATGTACAGTATGTACACTATATAGTATGTACAGTATATCACTACTGCATACAGTATATACAGTATGTACACTATATAGCATGTACAATATATCACTACTACATACAGTATATACAGTATGTACACTATATAGTATATACAGTATATCACTACTGCATACAGTATATACATTATGTACAGTATATAGTATGTACAGTATGTACAGTATATCACTACTACATACAGTATGTACAGTATGTACAGTATATAGTATGTACAGTATGTACAGTATATCACTACTACACACAGTATGTACAGTATATAGTATGTACAGTATATGCAGTATATACAGTATATCACTACTAAATATAGTATATACAGTATATCACTACTACATATAGTAAAAACAGTATATGTACAGTATATCACTAGTGCATACAGTATACAGTATGCACGGTATATAGTATGTACAGTATGTACAGTATATCACTAGTGCATACAGTATATACAGTATGTACAGTATATAGTATGTACAGTATGTACAGTATATCACTACTGCATATAGTATATACAGTATGTACAGTATGTACAGTATACAGTATGTACAGTATTACAGTATACAGTGTGTACAGTATGTACAGTATACAGTATGTACAGTATTACAGTATATAGTATGTTCTTTTAAAGTAATTTTCCTTGTTAGACATTTTATATAACACCTGCAAGAGTATCACACACACACACACACACACACACACACACACACATAATGCTAGGCACATGTAAAACTGAAATAAAAACTAGGTCAGTGTGCGCCCTGAGTGTGTTTGTCCTGAGTGTCTGTGTGTGTGTGTGTGTGTGTGTGTGTGTGTGTGTGTGAGGGAGAGACAGAGACACAGAGAGAGAGACAGACAGACAGACAGCTAGCTAGATGTACACTCACCGGCCACTTTATTAGGCACACCCGTCCAACTGCTCGTTAACGCAAATTTCTAATCAGCCAATCACATGGCAGCAACTCAATGCATTTAGGCATGTAGACATGGTCAAGACGATCTGCTGCAGTTCAAACCGAGCATCAGAATGGGGAAGAAAGGTGATTTAAGTGACTTTGAACGTGGCATGGTTGTTGGTGCCAGACGGGCTGGTGTGAGTATTTCAGAAACTGCTGATCTACTGGGATTTTCACGCACAACCATCTCTAGGGTTTACAGAGAATGGTCCGAAAAAGAGAAAATATCCAGTGAGCGGCAGTTCTGTGGGCGAAAATGCCTTGTTGATGCCAGAGGTCAGAGGAGAATGGCCAGACTGGTTCGAGCTGACAGAAAGGCAACAGTAACTCAAATAACCACTCATTACAACCGAGGTATGCAGAAGAGCATCTCTGAACGCACAACACGTCGAACCTTGAGGCAGATGGGCTACAGCAGCAGAAGACCACACCGGGTGCCACTCCTGTCAGCTAAGAACAGGAAACTGAGGCTACAATTCGCACAGGCTCACCAAAATTGGACAATAGAAGATTGGAAAAACGTTGCCTGGTCTGATGAGTCTCGATTTCTGCTGCGACATTCGGATGGTAGGGTCAGAATTTGGCGTCAACAACATGAAAGCATGGATCCATCCTGCCTTGTATCAACGGTTCAGGCTGGTGGTGGTGGTGTAGTGGTGTGGGGGATATTTTCTTGGCACACTTTGGGCCCCTTAGTACCAATTGAGCATCGTGTCAACGCCACAGCCTACCTGAGTATTGTTGCTGACCATGTCCATCCCTTTATGACCACAGTGTTCCCATCTTCTGATGGCTACTTCCAGCAGGATAACGCGCCATGTCATAAAGCTCGAATCATCTCAGACTGGTTTCTTGAACATGACAACGAGTTCACTGTTCTCAAATGGCCTCCACAGTCACCAGATCTCAATCCAATAGAGCACCTTTGGGATGTGGTGGACCGGGAGATTCGCATCATGGATGTGCAGCCGACAAATCTGCAGCAACTGCGTGATGCTATCATGTCAATATGGACCAAACTCTCTGAGGAATGTTTCCAGTACCTTGTTGAATCTATGCCACGAAGGATTAAGGCAGTTCTGAAGGCAAAAGGGGGTCCAACCCGGTACTAGCAAGGTGTACCTAATAAAGTGGCCGGTGAGTGTATATACTTAGCACAGAAAGTAAGGAAATGTGTGTTTGGTAGAGTATGTCTTTGTTGTAACAATGCTTCTGGGCAGTACATCTTATACCGTTGGAAAGCCTGTTTATCTGCCTTTTAAATGGCGCCACATGTGTAAGGAACATGCATTTGTGGGATGAGCAGCAGAGCTGAGTATGTGGGTTGTGCCCATGAAACATTTGCCACATCTTCTCTGCCGATTCCAAACAGCTTATTTTGCTGCTGCTATTGACTCTTGTGTTGAGCTTCTGGTCCCCCAGGTGCTGACCATCAGCTGCCTGATAGAAGATTTACTGCCAAGAAGCATCGTTACAACAAAGACATAATCTACCACACACACACACACACACACACACACACACACACACACACACACACACACACACACACACACACGTCCTTACTTCTTCTGCTGAGTTTATATAGAGAGACAGACAGACAGACAGACAGACAGACAGACAAAGATAGATACCATATCTATAGAGACAGACAGACAGACAGACAGACAGACAGGCAAAGATAGATACTATATCTATAGAGACAGACAGACAGACAGACAGACAGACAGACAGACAAAGATAGATACTATATCTATAGAGACAGACAGACAGACAGACAAAGATGGATACTATATCTATAGAGAGACAGACAGACAGACAGACAGACAAAGATAGATACTATATCTATAGAGACAGACAGACAGACAGACAGACAAAGATAGATACTATATCTATAGAGACAGACAGACAGACAGACAAAGATAGATACTATATCTATAGAGACAGACAGACAGACAGACAGACAGACAGACAGACAGACAAAGATAGATACTATATCTATAGAGACAGACAGACAGACAGACAGACAGACAAAGATAGATACTATATCTATAGAGAGACAGACAGACAGACAGACAGACAGACAGACAGACAGACAGACAGACAGACAAAGATAGCTACTATATCTATAGAGACAGACAGACAGACAGACAAAGATAGATACTATATCTATAGAGAAACAGACAGACAGACAGACAAAGATAGATACTATATCTATAGAGAGACAGACAGACAGACAAAGATAGATACCATATCTATAGAGACAGACAAACAGACAGACAGACAAAGATAGATACTATATCTATAGAGACAGACAGACAGACAGACAGACAAAGATAGATACCATATCTATAGAGACAGACAAACAGACAAAGATAGATACTATATCTATAGAGAGACAGACAGACAGACAGACAGACAGACAGACAGACAAAGATAGATACTATATCTATAGAGAGAGACAGACAGACAGACAGACAGACAGACAGACAGACAGACAAAGATAGATACTATATCTATAGAGACAGACAGACAGACAGACAAAGATAGATACTATATCTATAGAGAGACAGACAGACAGACAGACAGACAGACAGACAAAGATAGATACTATATCTATAGAGAGACAGACAGACAGAGAGAGCGAGATGAGACACAGGCACACACACAGAAAGACAGAGACAGAGAGCGAGAGAGAGACGGGGGGAGGGGAGGGGAGGGGAGGGGGAGGGACCTCAATAAAGATTTAATGAGACTCAAGTCTTTAAATTAAAATGAGCAGAGCAGTGTTTTCCTGTGTATACATCCATGTAACTAGGCCACTGCTCTAAGTGCCCATCTCTCTCTCACACACACACACACACACACACACACACACACACACACACACACACACACACACACACACACGTGTGACCCTGGGACCCTGAAGAAAGACACAGAGAGACGGGGTCTCAGGCAGCGTCTGAATCACTTTCTACCACAGTATTGCCTCTGACGTTACTAGGTCGTGTGTGTGTCTGTGTGTGTGTGTGTGTGTGTGTGTGTGTGTGTGTGTGTGTGTGTGTGTGTGTTTTAAATCCATTTTGTTTCTGCTGAGCAGGTAATTGACCAGTGAACCATACTTCTACACTACTGGCAAGACCACTGTGAGTGTGTGTGTGTGTGTGTGTGTGTGTGTGTGTGTGTGTGTGTGTGTGTGTGTGTGTGTGTGTGTGTGTGTGTGCATGTGCGTGTTGTCTTGTAAATGGTGCATGGGGGGATTTAAGTGCGGGTGGATGAGCAGGAATAAAGACGTGTGTGTCCGTCTGCATACAGACACATCTGTCTGTCTGTCTGTCTACTTTTCTTCTCGCCCTCTTCGGTTAAGTCCCGCCCCTTTGTCTTTCTTTCATTTTGCTTTTCTGGGTTTATCTCTCTGTCTCCCCCACCTGCCTCTCTGTCTCCCTCCACCTGTCTCTCTGTCTCCCTCCACCTGTCTCTCTGTCTCCCCCACCTGCCTCTCTGTCTCCCTCCACCTGCCTCTCTGTCTCCCTCCACCTGCCTCTCTGTCTCCCCCACCTGCCTCTCTGTCTCCCCCACCTGTCTCTTTGTCTCCCTCCACCTGTCTCTCTGTCTCCCTCCACCTGCCTCTCTGTCTCCCTCCACCTGTCTCTCTGTCTCCCTCCACCTGTCTCTCTGTCTCCCCCACCTGTCTCTCTGTCTCCCTCCACCTGCCTCTCTGTCTCCCTCCACCTGCCTCTCTGTCTCCCTCCACCTGTCTCTCTGTCTCCCTCCATCTGTCTCTCTGTCTTCCTGTTCGTCTCATCAGGGACATCACATCAGTGTGTTGTGTCTTCAGACGGACCGCAGAGTGAAACACGTGTCTCCCCGGCAACACAACCTTCACATGACACACCGTGCAACATGGACTCCAGCAGCACTTCCGTGCGGAAACCCATATCGGTTCCACACAGAACCCAGACCGGTTCTGACTCACCTGCTGCTTCCGGTTCCGGCCACAAGTCAGCAGAGCGTGCTGTGCAGGTTCCCTCACAGAAACACGCTCACGTCACGTGTCGTCAGCTGCACCTGTCTTCTGGGACAGCAGAGGAGACGGAGACTGATGAAGCAACACGCTCAATGGAGGTGAGGAAGAGTGTGACGCATGAAGAGGAAGAGTGGGACGCATAAAGTGAGGAAGAGTGCAACGCGTGAAGAGAGGAAGAGTGCGACACGTGAAGAGAATAGGAGTGCAACACAGGAAGAGAGTAAGTGGGACACATGAAGAGAGGAAGAGTGCGACACATGAAGAGAGGAAGAGTAAGACACGTGAAGAGAATAAGAGTGCAACACAGGAAGAGAGGAAGAGTGCGACACATGAAGAGAGGAAGAGTGCGACACATGAAGAGAGGAAGAGTGTGACACGTGAAGAGAATAAGAGTGCAACACAGGAAGAGAGGAAGAGTGCGACACATGAAGAGAGGAAGAGTGCAACACAGGAAGAGAGGAAGAGTGTGACACATGAAGAGAGGAAGAGTGCGACACATGAAGAGAGGAAGAGTGCGACACGTGAAGGGAGGAAGAGTGGGATACATGAAGAGAGGAAGAGTGCGACACATGAAGAGTGCAAGAGTGCGACACATGAAGAGTGCAAGAGTGCGACACACGAAGAGTGCGACACATGAAGTGAGGAAGAGTGCGACACATGAAGAGAGGAAGAGTACGACACACGAAGAGAGGAAGAGTGGGACGCATGAAGTGAGGAAGAGTGGGACATATGAAGTGAGGAAGAGTGCGACACATGAAAAGAGGAAGAGTGGGACGCATGAAGTGAGGAAGAGTGCGACACGAAGTGAGGAAGAGTGCGACATATGAAGTGAGGAAGAGTGCGACACATGAAGAGAGGAAGAGTGCGACACATGAAGAGAGGAAGAGTGCGACACATGAAGTGAGGAAGAGTGCGACACATGAAGAGAGGAAGAGTGCGACACATGAAGTGAGGAAGAGTCTGACACTAAAGTGAGGAAGAGTGCGACACATGAAGAGAGGAAGAGTGCGACACGTGAAGGGAGGAAGAGTGGGACACATGAAGAGAGGAAGAGTGCGACACATGAAGAGTGCAAGAGTGCGACACATGAAGAGTGCAAGAGTGCGACACACGAAGAGTGCGACACATGAAGAGAGGAAGAGTGCGACACATGAAGAGAGGAAGAGTACGACACACGAAGAGAGGAAGAGTGGGACGCATGAAGTGAGGAAGAGTGGGACATATGAAGTGAGGAAGAGTGCGACACATGAAGAGAGGAAGAGTGGGACGCATGAAGTGAGGAAGAGTGCGACACGAAGTGAGGAAGAGTGCGACACATGAAGAGAGGAAGAGTGCGACACATGAAGAGTGCAAGAGTGCGACACATGAAGAGTGCGGCACACGAAGTGAGGAAGAGTGCGACACATTAAGAGAGGAAGAGTGCAACACATGTAGAGAAAGAGTGCGACACATACAGTGAGGAAGAGTGCGACACATGAAGAGAGGAAGAGTGCAACATATGAAGTGAGGAAGAGTGCGACACATGAAGAGAGGAAGAGTGCGACACATGAAGAGAGGAAGAGTGATACGCATGAAGTGAGGAAGAGTGCGACATATGAAGAGAGGAAGAGTGCGACACGTGAAGTGAGGAAGAGTGCGATACATGAAGAGAAGAAGAGTGCGACATGTGAAGAGATGAAGAGTGCGACACATGAAGTGAGGAAGAGTGCGACACATGAGGAGAGGAAGAGTGCGACACATGAAGAGAGGAAGAGTGCGACACATAAAGTGAGGAAGAGTGTGACACATGAAGAGAGGAAGAGTGCGACACATGAAGAGAGGAAGAGTGCGACACATGAAGTGAGGAAGAGTGCGATGCATGAAGAGAGGAAGAGTGCGACACATGAAGAGAGGAAGAGTGCAACACATGTAGAGGAAGAGTGCGACACATGAAGAGAGGAAGAGTGGGACGCATGTACAGAGGAAGAGTTGGACACATGAAGAGAGGAAGAGTGGGACACATGAAGAGAGGAAGAGTGGGACACATGAAGAGAGGAGGAGTGGGATGAATGAAGAGAGGAAGACTGCGACACATGAAGAGAGGAAGAGCGCGACACATGAAGAGAGGAAGAGTTGGACACATGAAGAGAGGAAGATTGGGACACATGAAGAGAGGAAGAGTGGGACGCATGAAGAGGAAGAGTGGGACGCATGAAGAGAGGAAGAGTGGGACACATGAAGAGAGGAAGAGTGGGACGCATGAAGAGAGGAAGAGTGGGACACATGAAGAGAGGAAGAGTGGGACGCATGAAGAGAGGAAGAGTGGGACGCATGAAGAGAGGAAAAGTGCGACACATGAAGAGAGGAAGAGTTGGGACACATGAAGAGAGGAAGAGTGGGACGCATGAAGAGAGGAAGAGTGCGACATATGAAGAGAGGAAGAGTGGGACACATTAAGAGAGGAAGAGTGATACGCATGAAGTGAGGAAGAGTGCGACACATGGAGTGAGGAAGAGTGCGACAAATGAAGAGAGGAAGAGTGCGACATATGAAGAGGAAGAGTTGGACGCATGAAGAGAGGAAGAGTGGGACGCAGGAAGAGAGGAAGAGTGGGACGCATGAAGAGAGGAAGAGTGGGACGCATGAAGAGAGGAAGAGTGGGACGCATGAAGAGAGGAAGAGTGCGACGCATGGAGGAAGAGTGGGACGCATGAAGAGAGGAAGAGTGGGACGCAGGAAGAGAGGAAGAGAGGGACGCAGGAAGAGAGGAAGAGTGGGACGCAGGAAGGGAGGAAGAGTGCGACACATGAAGAGAGGAAGAGTGGGACGCATGAAGAGAGGAAGAGTGCGACACATGAAGAGAGGAAGAGTGGGACGCATGAAGAGAGGAAGAGTGCGACGCATGAAGAGAGGAAGAGTGGGATGCATGAAGAGAGGAAGAGTGGGATGCATGAAGAGAGGAAGAGTGGGACGCATGAAGAGAGGAAGAGTGGGACGCATGAAGAGAGGAAGAGTTGGACGCATGAAGAGAGGAAGAGTGCGACGCATGGAGGAAGAGTGGGACGCATGAAGAGAGGAAGAGTGGGATGCAGGAAGCGAGGAAGAGTGGGATGCATGAAGAAAGGAAGAGTGGGACGCATGAAGAAAGGAAGAGTGGGACGCATGAAGAGAGGAAGAGTGGGATGCATGAAGAGAGGAAGAGTGGGACGCATGAAGAGAGGAAGAGTGCGACGCATGGAGGAAGAGTGGGATGCAGGAAGCGAGGAAGAGTGGGACGCATGAAGAGAGGAAGAGTGGGATGCATGAAGAGAGGAAGAGTGGGACGCATGAAGAGAGGAAGAGTGGGATGCATGAAGAGAGGAAGAGTGGGACGCATGAAGAGAGGAAGAGTGCGACGCATGGAGGAAGAGTGGGATGCATGAAGAGAGGAAGAGTGGGACGCAGGAAGAGAGGAAGAGTGCGACGCAGGAAGCGAGGAAGAGTGGGATGCAGGAAGCGTTAGCCAGCGTGTGTCGCGGGGTCGGTCAGTGACGGGAGTCTCACCTGTCCAGCGGAGCCCGTTCACCTGTCTATGTGGCGGCAGGGCAGGGGGGAGCTGTTAGCACCTCCTCATCTTGTGCTCCTTCATCTTCTCCCGTTTTACTAGAATCTCCCATCAAGCAGCGGGGCCAGCCGCTCCTTACCACCCCGCGAGCCCTCCCTCCCTCCCTCCGGTAGCTCGCGTGCTGCTGACGTTATGCACGTGACGTGTGGGTGCAGTTTATAGAGGGGCGGAATATAACTGCAGAGATGAACCGAGAGAGAGAGAGAGAGAGACAGCGAGCGAGAGAGAGAGCGCGCGCGAGAGAGAGAGAGAGCGCGTGAGAGACAGCGAGGAAGAGAGAGAGCGTGCGCGAGAGAGAGCGAGAGACGGCGAGGAAGAGAGAGAGACAGAGAGACAGACAGACAGACAGACAGCGAGATAGACAGCGAGGAAGAGAGAGAGAGCGCGCGAGAGACAGACAGCGAGGAAGAGAAAGAGAGAGAGAGCGAGGAAGAGAAAGAGAGAGCGAGGAAGAGAGAGAGAGAGCGCGAGAGACAGACAGCGAGGAAGAGAGAGACAGACAGCGAGGAAGAGAGAGAGCGAGAGCGAGGAAGAGAGAGAGAGACTTGACTTTTAAAATACCTTTTATTTACATCACAGTAAAAAAACCAACACTCCATTCCCATCAAGTCAGCAGTAAACAAACTGGTAAACTGGAAGAACAACATCTCCATCAACACACACACACACACACACACACACACACACACACACACACACACACACACACACACACACACACACACACACACACACAATACAGTAGACATTCAGAACAAGTGACCCATCTTCACTTAGTGAACATAAAACACCTCGTAACCCCCACAGAGCCCTGACGGAGTCCAGACTACTGGTCAGGGTGTAGAGAGCGTCTCTATCCTCACACGAGCCGCCACCAAACCCTCCATGCTCTGCACCACATCGGTCCAGCCCTGACCCAGCATCTGGTTCTCCCTGGTCTTCCAGACCGCTAGCTTAGCAGTGCTGAAACGAAAATTGACTAGGACCAGGAGCAGCCTTTTTCTTGCCGTGTATTTGGGCCCAAAAACAAACATGGGGATGGAGAAACCCTCACCCAAAGCTTCCATCCATTCTTGCAGTACCCTAAATAAGCCCACCAATCGAGGACAAGAGACCACTAAGTGTTCTAACGTTTCCCTCTGAGTGCCCCAAGGACAGTCCTCCCCAGTGCTTGGATCGAGGTGAGCCCTGTGTCTGTTCGTAGCTATTGCTCCATGTATCAGCCTCCACTGGAGGTCAGCAATCGGTTTCTCAACAGGAGGCTTATACAGGACCCTCCACCTGCCCTTAGGGGTACAGTCTGAAGCAAAAACCTCAGTCCACCTCGACTCCCTGACTTCAGCCAGAGAGCGAAGGTTGAGTACCTTCACACAGATGTAGTAGAGCTGCTTCTTCCCACAAGAGCTGAAACTACCCAGCACTGGTGTACTCAGGGAAAGAAGCAGTCCACCCCCCCCCCTCGCCATGCCCCAAATGCAGGACTGACGATCAAGGAGGGAAAAATGTACTCATTGTCATCATCCCATTGGTCAGCAAGAGCACGATTTTCAGCAAACGCCCGCAGTGGCCCAGGCAGGGACTCCCAGACTTCCTCCACAACTTCTTCAGCACTCTGGAGGACCTGATGTTGACGATGCCACCAAGTGTTTCCACGGATGTTCTTGCAAGATGGCCCAGTTTGGTAATGCTAGCCTCAACAAATGCAATCCGCACTGTTGCAGAGGAGAAGGTGGTATTCATAAGGAAGTCATTGTGAAACAGTGGCTCCTCAAAAAGCCAAATTCCTGGTCTAGGGTCTGGAGTTTGTGTGACCTTCAGCATCTGCCAGGCTTCATCCACCGAAGTGTAAAAAGATGTGAGTCCAACTAGGTCAGCTTCTGATGATCTCAGTAAAAAAATCTGCTTATCCAACCCAAGCCGACCAGCTTTCCAAAGAAGCAGCCGAACAGGAGCCAACCAGCAGTGACCGCAGCCATACAGCAGCCTCTGCACCATCTGTAGTCTGAAGGCCGCAGTTCTGGACCGAATGTCTATAAGTCCTTGTCCTCCCTCTGCCACAGGGAGATACAAGGCCGATGCCCTCAGCCAGTGCTGACCAGACCAGAAAAACTTCACCGGGAGCTTCTGCATCTCTTCTGCAAGGACAGGCGGTGGCACCAAAACAGCGAGTCTGTGCCAGAGAGACGAGGCGACCAGGTTATTAATTATCAGAGCTCCTCCCCTGTAGGACAGCTGGGGTATCATCCAATTCCATTTAGACAACCTGGCTTCCACCTTCTCCAGCACCCCCCCCCCCAGTTCTGCCTCTGAAAGTCCTCACTTCCCAAATATACTCCCAGAACTTTAATACCTCTTACCCCCCACCTAAGATTCCCAGGAAGACTAGGAGCACTCCTCAAGTCCCACTGACCCACCAAACAAGCCTCACTTTTTCCCCAGTCGACTTTAGCTGAAGAAGCCTTTTCATACAAGGCCAGGCTTTCTTCCAATTCCTGAACATCTCCCTCTCCCTGGACAAAAACACTGACATCATCAGCGTATGCTGATACAACTGAAGGGTGTTGAGCTAGTTCTGGCAGAGAGAGACCCCTAAGCCTGCTCCTCAACCTACATAGGAGAGGCCCAATGGCAATGCTGCAGAGCTGGCCTGAGATGGGCAGCCCTGCCTAATCCCTCTCCCAACTGGCACAGGACAGCTCAACCCTCCCCCCACCTTCACTACACAACACACACCACTATACAACAGCTTTATCCAGGACAGGAACCCCTCCCCAACACCAAAGGCCTGCAAAGTGGAGAAAAGAAAAGTGTGATCTACATGGTCAAAAGCCTTCTCTTGGTCAATGGACAAGATACCTACATTTATATCATATAGCTTACATAAATCAAACACATCTCTCATCAAAAACAAATTATCTGTCATAGACCTGTCTGGAACACAATAGGATTGATCTGCAACAATCAATAGGTCAATAAACAATTTCAATCTGTTAGACAAAACTTTGAAGAGGTTTTATAGTCTGCACACAAAAGAGCTACTGGTCTCCGGTTTTCAAAAGGGCTAAATCTCCCCTCTTAGGCAGCAGAGAGAGAACTGCACGCCTGCAAGAAGGAGGAAGTGTCCCCTTTTTTAAAGCACTCTTTAAACATGTGCTGAAGATCCTGTCCCAAAACACTCCAGAAGTGTTTAAAGAAGTCGGATGGTAAGCCGTCTATTCCTGGAGCCTTGCCCGATGCCATCTGAGACACCACAGCAGTCAGTTCATCTAGCGTTATGTCCATGCTCAATGTATGCTGTTCTGCTGGACTCAGCTGGGGAAGGCCCTGTAAAAGCTCTGCAGCAGAGTCCACATCACAGCCCTCTGCCCTGAACAAGTCTGTGTAGAAGTCCACTGCATGCTTCCTCATCTCAGCGGAATCTGTGGTCACCTTTCCATCAGGGAGACGAAGAAACACCATCTGTTTTTGTTTTATTTTTTTTTAACCACTGACTTCTCTAAATTAAAGAAGAAAGCAGTTGGTGCATCCATGTCTTGGAGTCTGGTGAAGCGTGCTCAGACTAAAGCTCCTTTAGCTCTCTCTCGCAGGAAGGAGTTCAGCTGATGTCTTTTACCGTGTAAGAGATTATGCTGCTGATCAGGCTGTGAGGTGGAAACATCTTCCAGGTCTCTTATCTCATTTTCTAACTCCTGTACAGCCTTCTTAATGTTGGCTGTGGAATTGTATGTGTATTGCTGGCAACCCTGATTTGAGTCTTTCCTACCTCCCACCATTAAGTTAGGGAAATAAAATTGTCTTTCTTAGATCGCCAACAATCCCAAAACAATTTAAAGTTTTCACAAAAATTGTGATCATGTAGTAATTTAACGTTAAAATGCCAAAACAATTTGGGTTTTCTAGTGGGAGATAAGATCAGCTCCATTCAAACCACATGATGATCCGTAAAAGCAACCGGGTGGATCTGACAATTAACAACTCGAGTTGTAAAGGAGCTAAACACGTAAGACCTGTCCAATCTAGCTACACTAACTCTGCCATCTGGCACTTTGACCCAAGTGTACTGTCTGACTGAAGGGTGTTTTATCCTCCACACATCAACCAAATCAGATTTCTTTCAGACATGGGACAAAACAAGTATGACTGAAGGTGTGGCTCCTCTCCAGTCCTATCTAAGGTAAAGTCAGTGCAGCAATTCCAGTCTCCATCCAATCCAATCCAATACACCCTCCAGGATTAATGCCTCCCAATTTGTTCTGCAACATCTTAAAGAGCCCTCCGCGCTCAGAGCCATTGTTTGGCACATAAACATTAATAAAAATAAACTTAAACTCCGCTATTTCCGCTGTCACCATAAGGACCCTGCCCTTCACAATCTCCATGCTGGACAAGATGTTCACATTTAAGGCAGGAGAAAATAAAATGGCAACTCCTGCACTAAAATTTGCCCTGTGGCTAAGGACATGCTTCCCTGCCCACCATAAGCCCCAGTCTATTTCATTCAGGCTGTCACTGTGTGTTTCTTGTAGAAAAACCACATCCAGTCCTTTCTGTGTGATTACTTCTGTTATTAAGGCTCTTTTCTGTGCATCTCTACCCCCATTCATGTTTATTGAAGCCACCCTGAAACCCTGCATAGGACAAGAAAGACAGACCTGTGAGAAATCAGACAGAAGAAGACAGCTGAGAAGAAACACCAAGTGTTGCATGATCATAATACATCTAAACTGAGAGTTTCATCTTCTTCACCCTGTCTGCCATAGGCACTTTCACATCCCTCCTTAGACCAGTGACATGTTTCTCTAGACGATAACCTTTCTTGCTATCCAGCACATCCAACCCAGCATCCTGCCGCAGTGTACTGACCAACCCAACATCCTGCCGCAGTGTACTGACCAACCCAACATCCTGCCGCAGTGTACTGACCAACCCCACATCCTGCCACAGTGTACTGACCAACCCAGCATCCTGCCACAGTGTACTGACCAACCCAACATCCTGCCAGTGTACTGACCAACCCAGCATCCTGCTGCAGTGTACTGACCAACCCCGCATCCTGCTGCAGTGTACTGACCAACCCAGCATCCTGCTGCAGTGTACTGACCAACCCAGCATCCTGCTGCAGTGTACTGACCAACCCAGCATCCTGCCACAGTGTACTGACCAACCCCACATCCTGCCACAGTGTACTGACCAACCCAGCATCCTGCCACAGTGTACTGACCAACCCCACATCCTGCCACAGTGTACTGACCAACCCAGCATCCTGCTGCAGTGTACTGACCAACCCCACATCCTGCCACAGTGTACTGACCAACCCCCCACATCCTGCTGCAGTGTACTGACCAACCCAGCATCCTGCCACAGTGTACTGACCAACCCCGCATCCTGCCACAGTGTACTGACCAACCCAGCATCCTGCCACAGTGTACTGACCAACCCAGCATCCTGCCACAGTGTACTGACCAACCCAGCATCCTGCCACAGTGTACTGACCAACCCAACATCCTGCCACAGTGTACTGACCAACCCAGCATCCTGCCACAGTGTACTGACCAACCCCACATCCTGCCACAGTGTACTGACCAACCCAACATCCTGCCACAGTGTACTGACCAACCCAACATCCTGCCGCAGTGTACTGACCAACCCCGCATCCAGCTGCAGTGTACTGACCAACCCAGCATCCTGCCGCAGTGTACTGACCAACCCCACATCCTGCCAGTGTAGCAACTGACCAACCCAACATCACTGTTCTGCCTGGTTTCACCCTGTCCCTTTTCTGCTGTCTCTTCACTGTTCTGCCTGGTTTTACTCTGTCCCTTTTCTGCTGTCTCTTCACTGTTCTGCCTGGTTTCACCCTGTCCCTTTTCTGCTGTCTCTTCACTGTTCTGCCTGGTTTCACTCTGTCCCTTTTCTGTTGTCTCTTCACTGTTCTGCCTGGTTTCACTCTGTCCCTTTTCTGTTGTCTCTTCACTGTTCTGCCTGGTTTTACTCTGTCCCTTTTCTGCTGTCTCTTCACTGTTCTGCCTGGTTTTACTCTGTCCCTTTTCTG
>JAJHIY020000569.1:735000-802468 GCA_022114975.2 Lampris megalopsis
ATCATGATTAAAACATTATCAAAACCAGCTCATCATCATAAAACATGATTAAATCCTGATTAAAACATTATCAAAACCAGCTCGTCATCATAAAACATGATCAAAACATGATTAAATCATGATTAAAACATGATCAAAACCAGCTCGTCATCATAAAACATGATTAAAACATGATCAAAACAAGATTAAATCATGATTAAAACATTATCAAAACCAGCTCGTCATCATAAAACATGATCAAAACATGATTAAAACATGATCAAAACCAGCTCGTCATCATAAAACATGATTATAACATGATTAAATCATGATTAAAACATTATCAAAACCAGCTCGTCATCATAAAACATGATCAAAACATGATTAAATCATGATCAAAACCAGCTCGTCGTCATAAAACATGATTATAACATGATTAAATCATGATTAAAACATGATCAAAACCAGCTCGTCATCATAAAACATGATTAAATCATGATTAAAACATGATCAAAACCAGCTCGTCATCATGAAACATGATTAAATCATGATTACAACATCCAAAGGAGTTGAATCAAGTGCAAGTGGACTTGGTATATATCCGTGAAGACGTTTCGCCTCTCATCCAAGAGGCTTCCTCAGTTCGTGCCTTTCTGACTAGACCAAGCTAGTCTGACTGGCTGGTGATGAGACTCAGAATTTATCCTCTAGGAGTCGTCGTCAGAGCTATAGATGTCAATAGCTCTGACAACGAAGTGCGTTGCTAAACATTGGAACACAAAGAGCCATGGACATCAACAGTTCTGATAACGACTCCAAAGAGGATAAATTCTGAGTCTCATCAGCAGCCAGTCAGACTAGCTTGGTCTAGTCAGAAAGGCACGAACTGAGGAAGCCTCTTGGATGAGAGGCGAAACGTCTTCACGGATATATACCAAGTCCAGTTGCACTTGATTCAACTCCTTTGGATAACCATGATGACCTGGATGAATGAGATAATTCACAGAAATGATCAAATCATGATTAAATCATGATTGAATCATGATCAAAACCAGCTCGTCATCACCACAGACCTCACCACATCATGCAGCACCACTGTTGAATGAAAACATCCAGATTCCTCACGGCTTTATAAAACCTGAGATCAGATCACCCCAGACTCTGGATCTCACCACAGAAACCAACACAGGGACCACATCCTGTCCTGCCCTTCCTTCTGTTTGAGTCCGTCTGCTGATGGCTACTACATTATTGGCTACCAGCACCCTGCCTCTACAGGATATCTGAGGCAATGTCCATGTCCATTTTTTCAGTCTCCCCTCAATATTTCCTAGCACACCCTCCCAATTTTTTTATTTTTTTGGACAATGAACTCATTACCAAGGAAGACTCCCAGATATGTAAACCCATCTCTTTTCCATGACAAATTCCCTGGCAGGCACAGAAAACCACCACTCCAATTCCAGCTGCTAAGGCTTCACATTCTTCCCAGCTGAACTCATACCAAATTCATTAACAACCTTATATAGATTGTCAACATCTCCTTGATTTTTTTCAAGGACCACATCATCTGCATAAGCTGACAAAACCAGTTTTGTATCCCAGTTTGGTAAAGACAATCCCTCAATATAATTCTTAATGTTGTACAACAATGGTTCAATAGAAATAGCATATAACATTCCTGAGAAAGCAGCCCTGATGAATGCCAGTTTACTTTGAAAAGGGGCACTCAAACCTCAATTAATCTTCAGTACACTCTCAATATTCTGGTACAAAACCTTGGATCACTGCAATAAAACCTGTGCTGAAGCCAAAACGCTCCACAATCTTCCAGAGGTGAGGTGTTCCGCCTGGTCAAATGCCTTCTCTTGGGCCGACGAAATGAGACCAATATCAAAACCCACTGAAACGGAGACTTCCAAAACATCCCGAATATAAAAACAGAGCGAGACAGAGAGAGAGAGAGAGACATACACAGAGAGAGAGAGGTTTCAAGCATCATTATCATCTATTAGCGCGGTATATAAACTTGTTTCATCAATATCCAATAATCCAGTTGGCTTCCTGTTATTTCTGTCTTTCTTTCCAGAACGCTCGACCACGACCTTAACCTTTAACAAGACAGTTCTGCTACAGACGAGGGCTCTGATAAGTCTGGGAGCAAAGCTAAAATGTCACATTTTAGATGAATAGCATCTTGTTCACATAAAAAAACCTCTCTGTCGGCATCCGGGTAGCGTGGCGGTCTATTCTGTTGCCTACCAACACGGGGATCGCCAGTTCGAATCCCCGTGTTGCCTCCAGCTTGGTCGGGCGTCCCTACAGACACAATCGGCCGTGTCTGCGGGTGGGGAGCCGGATGTGGGTATGTGTCCTGGTTGCTGCACCAGCGCCTCCTCTGGTCGTTTGGGGCGCCTGTTTGGGGGGGAGGGGGAACTGGGGGGAATAGCGTGATCCTCCCACGTGCTGCGTCCCCCTGTGAAACTCCTCACTGTCAGGTGAAAAGCAGCAGCTGGTGACTCCACATGTATGGGAGGAGGAGGCATGTGGCAGTCTGCAGCAGAGCCCTAGAAAGAGAGAGTGACGTCAACTCCGTAGACGTCAACGGGCCAATTATTTAACAGCAACGGCGGCTCATGGGAGCCCCGGATAGTTCCAAACAGTGTGCACAGAATATGTGTCACGTTGGAATATATCTAGATCTATAAATACATGTAAAAACCTGAAAACAGTGGTTAGTAGTTACCAGAAATCGCGGCTAAGCAGTTCATCTAAACGACCCGCCAAGCTTCGTTTGGAACTACTCGGCGGCTACATGAACCCCGTGACCCTCTCGCGTTCTGACCCCTCATTGACGCAACTCTCTCTTTCTAGGGCTCTGGTCTGCAGCCCTCCCCGGATCAGCAGAGGGGCTGGAGCAGAGACCGGGATGGCTCGGAAGAGTGGGGTAATTGGCCGGGTACAATTGGGCAGAAAAAAAAAAAAGGGGGGGGGGGGGGATTGACAAAAAAACAAAAACAAAAAACGTCTGTCTGTGGCGGAAATGACCACATGACAAACTGTTTCCCGCTGCTGTTGGAAGGTAAAGTGTCTCCAAGGAAAAAAGAAACAACGGAAAACAAAAACAGGATGAACTCCGTTCCTTTATTAGCAAACGATTTGACTCAATAAAAACAGCCGTCCCAACTTAATATTTACAAGGTGTTTATAGTAACTGTGTGTGTGTGTGTGTGTGTGTTAAGGGGTGGCCTGCCAATGTATCTGTCGTCTAAAGAGGTCAAAGGTGGAGTGGGCGGGTCGAGGTGTGGGTTGTGGGCGGGGCTTGTTGTTTGGCTCCTCCCTCCATAGGCATGGCTTCTCTCTGAAGAATTCAGGGGTGAAGAACTCAAATAGCGAGGAAGAACCTGATGACTACACACACATCAACACAAAAACACAGACACAGAAGTCACAGACTGAAACAGACAGCTATATATAGACAGACAGACAGACAGACAGACAGTTATATTGACAGACCTGTTCTTTCCTGTCAGAAATTGCCACTACTTTGTCGTCATGGCTACAAGTGGGCGGGGCCAGCTGGAGCCTATCCTGTAGCGCCTGACTGATCAGCTGATCAGCCTCCAAATTGACACTGACCAATGAGCTGTAGAGCTGCTGGGCGAGAGAGACATTTACTCCTACAGAGACAGACAGACAGACAGACAGAGAGAGAGAGACAGAGAGAGAGAGACAGAGAAAGAAAGAGAGAGAGAGAGAGACACAGAGAGAGAGAGAGAGGGACACAGAGAGAGAGAGAGAGAGAGAGAGAGAGAGACAGACACAGAGAGAGAGAGAGAGAGGGACACAGAGAGAGAGAGAGAGAGAGAGAGAGAGAGAGAGAGAGAGAGAGAGACACACACACAGAGAGAGACAGAGACAGAGACAGAGAGAGAGAGAGAGAGACACACACACAGAGAGAGACACACAGAGAGAGAGAGAGAGAGACACAGAGAGAGAGAGAGAGGGACACAGAGAGAGAGAGAGAGGGACACAGAGAGAGAGAGAGAGAGAGAGAGAGAGAGAGAGAGAGAGAGAGAGAGAGAGACACACACAGAGAGAGAGAGAGAGAGAGAGAGAGAGAGAGAGAGAGACTGGTTGTTTAATTAGAGAGTTAGTGAGTGGTCACAGTGCGGGGCTGGATAAGGTAAGTGGTGTGTGTAGCATGTGCAGTGTGAGTACAGTGTGTATTGTGCAGTGTATAACATTGTGTGTGTATTGTTTATTTGTATATACAGTTACTGTGTTAGTTTCAGTAGCCTAGGCAAGTAGTATATGTGTATTGTGTACATAGTAAGTACATGGGAGGAACCAGAATGTGAAAAAAGGTTGGCGTACTTTTCATACAATTCAATTAAAAGACATTCAAATAAGTTTTCTTTAGCAAAATGAAAACAGACTTTTAGAAAGAATAATATTATTTTGAAAATCAAATCTAAACCCAAAGCTCATGACCATAGTGACCGAAAGGGTGAGATCGCAGATAAAAGTGGCTGAAATGAGTTTCCTCCGTAGGGTGTCTGGGCTCAGCCTTAGAGATAGGATGAGGGGCTCGGACATCCGGAGGGAGCTCGGAGTAGAGCTGCTGCTCCTTCACGTGGAAAGGAGCCAGTTGAGGTGGTTCAGGCATCTGATTAGGATGCCTCCTGGGCACTTTACCGGGCATGTCCAACTGGGAGGAGACCCCGGGGTAGACCCAGAACTCGCTGGAGGGACTACATGTCCAATCTGGCCTGGGAAGGCCTTGGGGTCCCCCAGGAGGAGCTGGAAGGTGTTGCTGGGGAGAGGGACGTCTGGAGTGCCCTACTTCGCTTGCTGCCAGCACGACCCGACCCCGGAGAAGCCGCCGATGATGAATGAATGAATGAATATACAATCTAGGAGACAGGGAAGATTCTAGAGAAAATGTGTTGGTTCTTAAAGACCCCGTCCGATGAAAATCAAGTTTTTAACCTCGTTAACATGTCCATGTGGTGTTAGGGGAACGCTACAAGACATATCAGCAGCAAAACAAGCAGTCAGTGGCGTGGCTGAGCATATCTGCTTTGAAACTGCCCTTACCAAGGACAGCCTCAGAAAACAAATTCAGTCCTCCGACAGGGTTTCCTTCGTCAAAAACCCAAGGATCCAGTCCTGTTCATGGCCAGGGTGGTGCTTTACACATCATCATGTCCACCCACTTCGAAGATGCAAGCCACGCAGACACGGGGAGAACATGCAAACTCCACACAGAGGATGACCTGGGACGACCCCCAAGGTTGGACTACCCCGGGGCTCGAACCCAGGACTTTCTTGCTGTGAGGCGACCGCACTAACTACTGTGCCATTGTGCTGCCCTAAATGTGGCCATGTATAAAACTAATGAATTCATACGTTGGAAAATACAGAGTATGGAATGGACCCAGAATGGAATACACACTTATTACATCAGAACTTCAACCAGTTACATTTCTCAACTTGTAATTTGTAATTGTAACAGAATACATTTATAAGGTCACCCTCCCAACCTTGGCCGTATACTGTGTGTGTTACCTTCAGTAGCCTTAGTATCAATGAGGTTTTTGGTTCTGACAGACTTGAGCAGAGTTTCCTTAACAGCCTTCTGGGAGTTAAATTCCGCCCTCTTCAGGAAAGAGCAAAAAAACATGTTGGGATGGCAACCTACTGTCAGCCAGTTAAACTTGTCTGTTAACCAGTTCAATGTGTTTGCAAAGCGGTTTAGTGTGTCCATTAACCCGTTTAACAAATGTATAAGTATGAGTATTTAACCTTGTCTGGTGTTACATATTAAACATTATCTCCATGCTTTAATAATGTTACAATAGCTCACTGTAAACAATACATAGTAATCTAAATAGTACATCATTTCAACTAAATATCAATATAAACAAAATTAACCTGCAGTGATGTGAGTTCTGCTTTCAGAGCTAAGGAAGTATTTAACTCCGCCTCATCTAAGAAAGCCGCACCCCCATTAAGACAATCTTTCTTCTCATTGGCTACTGCAACAGTAGGCTCCGCCTTCTGGCCGTGGATTCTGCCTATCAGGGAGGAGAGGAAAAAAGACAGGAAATGTCCCGATGCATGCCCAAGGTGTAGAAATTCCAGAAAAACTGAATCAGTTCATCTGGACACCAAGTTTAGTGGGAGAAACGTTTCATCCGACAGCTGATAGGCCAGTCAAACTACCAGCTGATAGGTCAGTCAAACTACCAGCTGATAGGTCAGTCAAACTACCAGCTGATAGGCCAGTCAAACTACCAGCTGATAGGTCAGTCAAACTACCAGCTGATAGGCCAGTCAAACTACCAGCTGATAGGCCAGTCAAACTACCAGCTGATAGGTCAGTCAAACTAGCAGCGCTGGTATAACAACTCAACAATCCTTCGTCGCTACTGCTCTTATGATCTTGAATTCATCAGTTTGAAATGCAGACCATATTACCTTCTGAGAGAATTCACTTCAATTGTATTAGTTGCCGTTTACATCCCACCACAAGCTATCACTAACACAGCCATTAGCGAACCCTTGCAACATATTTCCTCTGTTGAAAACTCCAACCCTGACACGTCTGTCATCGTGTTAGGTGATTTCAACCACACGAACCTGTCCCTTGAACTCCCGAACTATAAGCAACAAGTCACTTGCCATAGCAGAGAAAACCAAACATTGGATCACTGCTATATCTCAATTTCAAATGCTTACCCAGCATTCCTGAGGGCTCCACTAGGGAAGTCCGACCACGCTGTGACACTCCTCATCCTAAAATACAGACAGAAGCTTAAGTCCATCAAGAAAATATCCAAGTCTGTCAGGTCCTGGTCCATGGATGCCATTGAAACCCTTCAAGGGCGCTTTGATGCCCTAATTATAATATATTTAGTGCAGCTTGCGACTCCCTCGATGAACTCAGACACCGTGACGTCATACATCACGTTCTGTGAGGAAATGTGCATCCCTACCAAAACAGTGACCTTGTATGGCAATAAAAAACCCCGGTTCTTCAAAGAATTACACGTCCTACACAAAGAAAAGAACTGGGTGCACAAAAACAGAAACAGGGATCAGTGCAGAGCAGCCAAGTATAAGTTGCATGCTGCAACATTAAAAGCAAAGTCCAGCTACACAACAAAATTGGAACAACAATTCTCTTCCAGTAACTCCAAATCAATATGGAAAAACCTCAAGGACATGACAGATTACAACAAACGCCCCTGCTCCCCTCTGGATAATGACCATAACCTCCCAGATAAATGAAATTAGTTTTATGCAAGGTTAGAAAAACCTATTCCACCAGCCATCCCCCCTACTCCCACTTTAACGCCACCCTTCTGCCTCCAGGAGGATGAGGTGAGAGCTACATTCAAGAAGCTGAACATTAGGAAAGCAGCAGGACCAGACGGCATCAGTCCTGCTTTGTTGAGCCACTGTGCAGCACAATTGGCTCCAATACTTTCCACCATATTTAACACCCCTCTAAGCCAATGTACAGTCCCACGGTGGTTCAAACTCTACCATCATTCCTGTGCCAAAGTCCTCAAAGATCACCTGCCTCCATGACTTCAGACCAGTTGCCCTGACATGTGGCCATGAAAGCATTTGAGCACATCATTCTGTCACACTTGAAATCTTGCACCTCCCCAGTGATGGACCCATATCAATTTGCCCATCAAGCCAACTGGTCTGTTGAGGATGCAGTTAGCATAGCCCTGCACCATGCCCTGCACCACCTGGAATCACCAAACACCTACGCACACATCCTGTTTATAGACTTTAGTTACGCCTTCAACTCCATCAACCCACTCAAACTCTTTACCATACTCTTGGATATGAACTTTGACCCAGCCATAGGCCACTGGATTCAGAGCCTCCTGTGGAACAGGCCACAGGGGGTGAAGGTTAATAACCTAACCTCACACCCTCTTAACCCTCAGTACAGGTGCTCCTCAGGGCTGTGTTCTCTTCCCCTGGCTCTTCTCACTTTACATCACCCACTTTACATCCACAGATAGCTCTGTGAAAATAATAAAATACGCAGGCGACACAACCACTGTAGGCCTCACCTCCAACAATGATGAAACCCAGTACTGCACTGCAGTACACCAAGCTGCCACTTGGTGTGCAAACAACAACCTTCTGCTTAATACAGCCAAAACCCAACAACTCATTATTGACTTCCGATGCATGCCGAATCCCAAAACACCCATACAAATGAATGGAGACTTCATCACCACCACCGACTCTTGTAAATTCCTTGGAACATCCATCAGCAACACCCTGAAGTGGAAAATTAACACTGAACACTTCATTGTAAAAGCTCAACAACGGCTTTACTTTCTTAGGCAGCTTAAAAAATACCAGATCAAAATCAACTGCTCATTCTGTTTTACTCAGCCATTATCCAGTCCATCATAACATCTTCTATTACAGTATTACAGTATTATAGTATTACAGTATGGTACGGCGGCACGGACAGTCAAACAGAACGAAACTGCAGTGGATTGTCAACTCAATAATTTTGTATGGCCCTCAAAGGATGTTATAAAAACTGAAATGGCCCTTGATAGGAAATATGTTCCCCTCCCGTGGTCTAAGGTAAACCAGCGGTGATTCCGTATGTGGCAGGAGCGTCTCAACGTTTGAGACGCGAATCTTCCAAACACCACGTCTCAGTTGCTTTCAAACCCCAAACATGTTGCGCCAGCCATCGGTCCACCCCAAGGATCAGGTTCCCCGGCACAAACAAAGTAATGTACGCTGCTAAGTGCCAGGAGGACTGTTGTGACTAGTACATCGGGGAAACCAAACAGACGCTGGCGAAGGGGATAGCACAACACAGAGGAGCTACCCTGTCAGGCCAGGACTCCATGGTCCACACCCATGTACAGGCCAGTGGCCCCCCTTTCAAGGATGAGGATGTGCACATCCTTGATAGGGAGGAACGCTGGTCTGAACGGGGAGTTAAAGAGGCCGTCTATGTGAAGAGGGAATGACCATCCCTGAACCGAGGGGTGGGTGGTTGGGTGGGGGTGGGTCTAAGAGTACATCTGTCACCATCTTACAATGCTGTGATTGCAGCTATTCCCCAGTCCTCTGAATAGAACACATGGCCACTGTAACTCTAGTTAATGGTCACAGCAAATTGCATATGAAACAAGTGTTAGATCGCCGGTGTCAATCATTATGCAACCGTGCTGTTTATAAGGGGGGGGGATACCTGCAGTCAGCTGAGACTAACCAAGTCACTTAGATGGGCGATGAAACGGTTTTCTGCTAAACATGGTGTCCAGATGAACGGATTCAACTTTTCTGGGAAAACAGGAAATGTTTATAATGATTTATTACAATGTCTGAATCACTAGGACACAAACATCCCAAAGAAAACACTGGATTACCAGGGCAACATCCTCTCCCTCTCTGGCTCCTTGTTGGTTGTTTAGGTAGGTGGTGGTTGCGGCTGCTAGGGTCAGGGGTTACCTTTACAACCAGAGGCTTCGCAAAATGGACCTTAAGAGTGAGGGGCAGATCACATTTATGTGGCGATGTCATCACCTAAGAAATGAATGAGTCTCTCAAACACACACACACACACACACACACACACACACTACCTGTCTGTGTCCCTGTCTTCTGGGTGGGTGGAGTTCAGGGTCAGGGGGCGTTGGGTTTGACTTTGGGGTTGGACTGAGAGGGAGCGACAGGTCAAGATCAGGACATTGAGGTGAGAAGGAGGGGGCGGAGAGGGGGAAGGGTTGGGGGGAGGGGAGAGGGGAGGGGAGGTCCACATGCAGCATCCTGAGGAGAGAAAATATCAGTTTATCTCACAGCACACACAATAAGCACTTCATCAGGCCGTGTGTGCTTTGTTTTACACTACGTGTATGACATCTGCACTGTCACGATGAATCCATATACAAGTTTTATTATTATCATTATTTTTTTATAAATTTATTTCTGATTTTTTCCTTTTTCTCCCAATTTAGTGGCCAATCGATCCCTATTTTTAGTTCAAACACCCACCCTCGTACTGCATGTGTTTGCCAACTGCAGTGTGGAAGGAGACGCCTCGCCACTTCCGTGACGAGGTGAATCCAGGCTGAACCACTGCTTTTCCCCACACACACAGAGACGCATTCATGTGACGAACACAAGTCGACTCCGCCCCCTCCCCAAGACAGCGTTGCCAATGATTGCTGCTTCATCGAGTCCGGCCATAGTTGGATCTGACGAGACCGGGGCGCGAACCCCAGTCCCCAGTGGGGGACTGCATCGACACAACGCCGATGCTTAGACCGCTACACCACCGTGGATCCCATTATTATTATTATAATAATAATAATTATTATTAACATTATTATCAATAATATTATTATTATTATCATTAATATTAATTAATGGTGTGTCGTAGTAGTGTATACTAGGGGTGGACTGTATAAACAGTACAGGAAGTACACTGGTATGAATCTGCCCTACGGTAAGATTTTTGAGTATGCCGCGCTGACTAGGGGTGGGCGGCTCGATCCCAGTTTAACTTCTAGTTTCTCTCGTCTACACCGTGCACACTTCATCACAGAGTCGAACTGCCTGTGCAAACACTACTACATGATCACTGACCGTATGACGCACACAAAGGGATTTAGCACAGCATGTTCCAGGACTCCAGTTACAGAAGGCACTCTGTGCACGAAAGCAAAGGCTGCTTGAACTTTCATGACATCAGTGTTTTGAGAAGGACAAAATCAATTATGTCCATTTATGGAATGAATTATGTGTCGTGACATCACACAGGGATAGTGCCGTACACTACAGCAGGCGCTGGTTGAACTTAAAGGCATTCTGTCTATGAAAAAGGGTGTTACACTTGACGCCCCATAGATGAACTGATTCAACTTCCTGTGACTTCCTCACCTGGATTAGTGAGCGTGCATCAAGACGTCCCAGCAACACAGTGAAGAGTACAGTAACAGCTGCCATGCAGTTGCTCCACCCCCTCAGAAGCGTCTGTATTGACATTGAAAGCAAACCGAATACACCGTGAGCACACCATATGTGTCTGGCATGCCCAGCAGACCAGGCCAGGGAAATGGGGTAATAGTGTTTCAGCCCCATTTGGGGTCAGCAACGGTGTCAGACCAGGGGGAATTCTGTCTCCACTTCTCTACAATTTATATATTGATGATTTGTCCAAGCAGTTGAAAGCCTGTAACGCCAGGTGTATGATGGGTAATACCTTGGTGAACCATATTATGTATGCAGATGACCTTGTCATCCTCAGTCCCTGTAGCGCTGGTCTCCAGCAGCTCCTTGATATATGTTGTGTGTACGGTGTGCAGCATCATATCAAATACAATGCTAGTACGAGTGTTGTCATGATCTGCACAACCAAAGAGGACAATCATCTAAAATCTCCTGATTTTAAATTGTCTGATAATAATCTTGGGGTATGTAAACTAAACTTAGCACAAAAAGTAAGGAAATGTGTGTGGTAGATTATTTCCTTGGTGTAACGATGCTTCTTGGCAATAAATCTTCTATCAGGCAGCTGATGGTCAGCACCTGGGGTACCAGAAGCTCAAAACAAGAGTCAATAGCAGCAGCAAAATAAGCTGTTTGGCATCGGCAGAGAAGATTTGGCAAATTTTTCATGGGCGCAACCCACATACTCAGCTGTGCTGCTCATCCCACAAATGCATGTTCCTTACACATGTGGCGCCATGTAAAAGGCAGATAAACAGGCTTTCCAACGCTGTAAGATGTACTGCCAAGAAGCATTGTTACAACAAAGACATACTCTACCAAACACACACCTTTCCTTACTTTCTGTGCTAAGTATATATATCGTACACCACTTTATACTGCACACCTGTGGTCACACTACATATTGTACATCACTTTATACTGCACACCTGTGGTCACACTATATATTGTACATCACTTTATACTGCACACCTGTGGTCACACTACATATTGTACACCACTTTATACTGCACACCTGTGGTCACACTACATATTGTACACCACTTTATACTGCACACCTGCGGTCACACTATATATTGTACATCACTTTATACTGCACACCTGTGGTCACACTACATACTGCACACCTGTGGTCACACTACATATTGTACACCACTTTATACTGCACACCTGCGGTCACACTATATATTGTACACCACTTTATACTGCACACCTGTGGTCACACTACATAATGCACACCTGTGGTCACACTACATATTGTACACCACTTTATACTGCACACCTGTGGTCACACTATATATTGTACATCACTTTATACTGCATACCTGTGGTCACACTATATATTGTACATCACTTTATACTGCATACCTGTGGTCACACTATATATTGTACATCACTTTATACTGCATACCTGTGGTCACACTATATATTGTACATCACTTTATACTGCATACCTGTGGTCACACTATATATTGTACATCACTTTATACTGCATACCTGTGGTCACACTATATATTGTACATCACTTTATACTGCATACCTGTGGTCACACTATATATTGTACATCACTTTATACTGCATACCTGTGGTCACACTACATATTGTACACCACTTTATACTGCACACCTGTGGTCACACTACATATTGTACACCACTTTATACTGCACACCTGTGGTCACACTACATATTGTACATCACTTTATACTGCATACCTGTGGTCACACTACATACTGCACACCTGTGGTCACACTACATATTGTACACCACTTTATACTGCATACCTGTGGTCACACTACATATTGTACACCACTTTATACTGCATACCTGTGGTCACACTATATATTGTACACCACTTTATACTGCACACCTGTGGTCACACTACATATTGTACACCACTTTATACTGCATACCTGTGGTCACACTACATATTGTACACCACTTTATACTGCATACCTGTGGTCACACTACATATTGTACACCACTTTATACTGCATACCTGCGGTCACACTACATATTGTACACCACTTTATACTGCATACCTGTGGTCACACTACATATTGTACACCACTTTATACTGCATACCTGTGGTCACACTACATATTGTACACTACTTTATACTGCATACCTGTGGTCAAACTACATATTGTACACCACTTTATACTGCATACCTGTGGTCACACTACATATTGTACACCACTTTATACTGCACACCTGTGGTCACACTATAAAAAAGCAAGGTCACAGAGGCTTCGAGTAGCTTATAATGATGCAGTGAGAATACTAGTAAAAAGACCTAGATGGTGTAGTGCAAGTGAAATGCCTGTGGCTGCAGGAGTCAGCACCTTTCAGGCTCTTCTAAGAAATCTCATGTATACCTTTATTTGCCGGCTCAGTGACTCTGATGATGTAATCATCAAGAGTTTAAGTCATATAAGATTCAGTGCCACACGCTACCAGTCCCGGCAGTGGTACCTCTGGTACAGCTGCCTTCTCACTAGACACTGACTTGTTCCATTTATGTTATTTTATTGTGTTTACTGTGTGTATTGTCTGGGGTTTGTCTTTTACCTATTTGTCTTTGTCTGTCATGGACCCTGAATCTGCAATAAAGTTTTGAACTCGATTGAACTGAATTGAGTAAACCGTTACTGTTACTTCAAATTATTTACTACTACTACTTTTGGCTGCTCCCGTTAGGGGGCGCCACAGCGGATCTTCCGTTTCCATGTCTTCCTGTCCTCTGCATCTTCCTCTGACACACCGGCCACCTGCATGTCCTCCCTCACCACCTCCATAAACCTCCTCTTTGGCCTTCCTCTTCTCCTCTTCCCTGGCAGCTCCATATTCAGCATCCTTCTCCCAGTATACCCAGCATCTCTCCTCCACACATGTCCACACCATCTCAGTCTTGTCTCTCTTGCTTTGTCTCCAAACCGTCCAACCTGAGCTGTCCCTCTAATATACTCCTTCCTAATCCTGTCCTTCTTCATCACTCCCAGTGAAAATCTTATCATCTTCATCTCTGCCACCTCCACCTCCACCTCCTGTCTTTTCATCAGTGCCACTGTCTCCAAACCATACAACATAGCTGGTCTCACTACCATCTTGTAAACCTTCCCTTTAACTCTTGCTGGTACCCTTCTGTCCCACATCACTCCTGACACTCTTCTCCACCCACTCCACCCTGCCTGCACTCTCTTCTTCACCTCTCTCCTGCACTCCCCGTTACTTTGGACAGTTGACCCCAAGTATTTAAACTCATCCACCGTCATCACCTCCACTCCTTGCATCCTCACCATTCCTCTGTCCTCCCTCTCATTCATACATAGGTATTCCGTCTTGCTCCTACTGACTTCCACTCCTCTCCTCTCCAGTGCATACCTCCACCTCTCCACCTCTCCTCCACCGTGCTTCAAATTCTGCCGTGATATAGACGTTAGGCCTGGTGCAGCAGTACGGTATAGGACGGGACTTGCTGAGCAGTTGGGCGGATAAATACACGAGCTTTCTGTAAACCGGTTTGCTGAAAACGGACGTGGCAGGCTGGCTGGTTCGTTTGTCGTCAGTCCGCGCAGGAGGTTTAAAATGAACCGCCATATTGTCGTCTGATGACGTCACTTTTCAATCAGTACTAGCGGATATGGTTAAAACCTTTTTCTTTCAAAATACGCTCACCCCCCCACCCCCACCCCCAGAACAAGAAAAGAGAAGAAAGAAAGTGACCTGTCTGTGAATTAACGCTCCTCCGGCGTCTCCCGGGTCTCCCCCGGCGTCTCCCCGTCTCCCGGGGCGCTTCCCGCGGGACGCGGTGTGAGCGCCGCTCCGATACCCGCGACGCGTCTTCCGGACACCGATCCCGTCCGTAATAACGCCTCGTGTCGTCCGTAATAATCACCTCGTGTCGTCCGTAATAATCACCTCGTGTCGTCCGTAATAACCGCCTCGTGTCTTTAACACCGCGGTCGTCAACGCCGCAGAAGAACTGACGGCAACGTTTGAACGGCCCCCCTCCTCTTCTTCTGTTCAAACCAAAACACGTTCATTTCCGCTTCCGTGTTTCTGCCGCTTGTCCTGCAGCGCCACCCAGCGGTCACGTCTCCGACCTGTTTGGCGTGAAGCGGTTTAAAGCTGCTGGAACGTCAGGCTCACCTCACCGCTGTAAGTAAGGTGGTGGGTCTGTACGGCCACCATAACCGCACGAGCTTAGACGCGTCGATAAAACGATTCCGAAAGTCGGCGTGTGTCTCACCACGTGACGTGTGTCTCACCACGTGGTGAGACACACGTCACGTGGTGAGACACGCACCGGCTAGCTAGCTAGCTCATGGCTGTTCACCTGCCAGCTGTTGTTCTGAAACGCCACTCCATCTCTCAGCCTCCTTTTCTTCCTACACAATTCTTTATTAACACAACAGATTTAACAATAACTATTTACGATATTTTTTGTTATTTTTTCAAAATTATTTTCACCTGTTACATATTTTACTGTATTCTTTTTTGTGTTGATCTTGTTGTACTGTTCTGTTGCTATCTTTTAGAAAACTCAAGTGAGAAAAACAACACACACAGCATATTTAGTACACAGAGGACAGTATACACAACGAACATGAGTAACAAAGGAGCCGGGGGCACATTACATTACACTACATTACACTACATCAAGACATTAAAAGACATACATGAATTAAAAAGTCTTGACAGCTCTTTCGTTTGTAGAAAAATAAATGTTTTACATATTGTTCAATTTCTCCCAAGAAAACAACAAAAAAAGTTTTTTGTTTGTGAATTTACTTTTGCGAATAAAATCTTTTTGCCAATATTATTAACAAATGTATTATGGAAAAAATATTTGTCACTTTTTTGGGTTGTTTACAGAAACCAAATACTACATCCTCCCATAATGAAACAAAATCTTTGACAAGATGATCAGTAACAGATCTGCAAAGGTCTTGCTAGCATGTCTTGGTGTGAGAACAGTGCCAGAACACTCGGTCCTCTCTGCTAAGCTAAAGCACCTAACACAGTGAGCCAGGGTCACAAGGAAAGTCACCTAACACAGTGAGCCAGGGTCACAAGGAAAGTCACCTAACACAGTGTGCCAGGGTCACAAGGAAAGTCACCTAACACAGTGTGCCAGGGTCAAAAGGATAGTCACCTAAAATAAGTGAGCCAGGGTCACAAGGAAAGACACCTAACACAGTGAGCCAGGGTCACAAGGAAAGTCACCTAATACAGTGAGCCAGGGTCACAAGGAAAGTCACCTAACACAGTGAGCCAGGGTCACAAGGAAAGTCACCTAACACAGTGAGCCAGGGTCACAAGGAAAATCACCTAACACAGTGTGCCTGGGTCACAAGGAAAGTCACCTAACGCAGTGAGCCAGGGTCACAAGGAAAGTCACCTAACACAGTGTGCCAGGGTCACAAGGATAGTCACCTAAAATAAGTGAGCCAGGGTCACAAGGAAAGACACCTAATACAGTGAGCCAGGGTCACAAGGAAAGACACCTAACACAGTGAGCCAGGGTCACAAGGAAAGTCACCTAACACAGTGAGCCAGGGTCACAAGGAAAGTCACCTAACACAGTGAGCCAGGGTCAGAAGGAAAGTCACCTAACACAGTGTGCCAGGGTCACAAGGAAAGTCACCTAACGCAGTGAGCCAGGGTCACAAGGAAAGTCACCTAACACAGTGAGCCAGGGTCACAAGGAAGGTCACCTAACACAGTGAGCCAGGGTCACAAGGAAAGACACCTAACACAGTGAGCCAGGGTCACAAGGAAGGTCACCTAACACAGTGACCCAGGGTCAGAAGGACAGTCACCTAACACAGTGAGCCAGGGTCACAAGGAAAGTCACCTAACACAGTGTGCCAGGGTCACAAGGAAAGTCACCTAACGCAGTGAGCCAGGGTCACAAGGAAAGTCACCTAACACAGTGAGCCAGGGTCACAAGGAAGGTCACCTAACACAGTGAGCCAGGGTCACAAGGAAAGACACCTAACACAGTGAGCCAGGGTCACAAGGAAGGTCACCTAACACAGTGTGCCAGGGTCACAAGGAAAGACACCTAACACAGTGAGCCAGGGTCACAAGGAAAGTCACCTAACACAGTGTGCCAGGGTCACAATGACGGTCACCTAACACAGTGAGCCAGGGTCACAAGGAAGGTCACCTAACACAGTGTGTCAGGGTCACAAGGAAAGTCACCTAACACAGTGTGCCAGGGTCACAAGGAAAGTCACCTAACACAGTGAGCCAGGGTCACAAGGAAAATCACCTAACACAGTGTGCCTGGGTCACAAGGAAGGTCACCTAACACAGTGAGCCAGGGTCACAAGGAAAGTCACCTAACACAGTGTGCCAGGGTCACAAGGATAGTCACCTAAAATAAGTGAGCCAGGGTCACAAGGAAAGACACCTAACACAGTGAGCCAGGGTCACAAGGAGAGTCACCTAATACAGTGAGCCAGGGTCACAAGGAAAGACACCTAACACAGTGAGCCAGGGTCACAAGGAAAGTCACCTAACACAGTGAGCCAGGGTCACAAGGAAAGTCACCTAACACAGTGAGCCAGGGTCACAAGGAAAGTCACCTAACACAGTGTGCCAGGGTCACAAGGAAAGTCACCTAACGCAGTGAGCCAGGGTCACAAGGAAAGTCACCTAACACAGTGAGCCAGGGTCACAAGGAAGGTCACCTAACACAGTGAGCCAGGGTCACAAGGAAGGTCACCTAACACATTGAGCCAGGGTCACAAGGAAGGTCACCTAACACAGTGAGCCAGGGTCACAAGGAAAGACACCTAACACAGTGAGCCAGGGTCACAAGGATAGTCACCTAACACAGTGAGCCAGGGTCACAAGGAAAGTCACCTAACACAGTGAGCCAGGGTCACAAGGACAGTCACCTAACACAGTGAGCCAGGGTCACAAGGAAGGTCACCTAACACAGTGAGCCAGGGTCACAAGGAAAGTCACCTAACACAGTGAGCCAGGGTCACAAGGAAGGTCACCTAACACAGTGAGCCAGGGTCACAAGGAAAGACACCTAACACAGTGAGCCAGGGTCACAAGGAAAGTCACCTAACACAGTGTGCCAGGGTCACAATGACGGTCACCTAACACAGTGAGCCAGGGTCACAAGGAAGGTCACCTAACACAGTGTGTCAGGGTCACAAGGAAAGTCACCTAACACAGTGTGCCAGGGTCACAAGGAAAGTCACCTAACACAGTGAGCCAGGGTCACAAGGAAAGTCACCTAACACAGTGAGCCAGGGTCACAAGGAAGGTCACCTAACACAGTGAGCCAGGGTCACAAGGAAAGTCACCTAACACAGTGAGCCAGGGTCACAAGGAAGGTCACCTAACACAGTGTGCCAGGGTCACAAGGATAGTCACCTAACACAGTGAGCCAGGGTCACAAGGAAAGTCACCTCACACAGTGAGCCAGTGTCACAAGGACAGTCACCTAACACAGTGAGCCAGGGTCACAAGGAAGGTCACCTAACACAGTGAGCCAGGGTCACAAGGACAGTCACCTAACACAGTGAGCCAGGGTCACAAGGAAAGTCACCTAACACAGTGAGCCAGGGTCACAAGGAAAGTCACCTAACACAGTGAGCCAGGGTCACAAGGATAGTCACCTAACACAGTGAGCCAGGGTCACAAGGAAGGTCACCTAACACAGTGAGCCAGGGTCACAAGGATAGTCACCTAACACAGTGAGCCAGGGTCACAAGGAAGGTCACCTAACACAGTGAGCCAGGGTCACAAGGAAAGTCACCTAACACAGTGAGCCAGGGTTACAAGGATAGTCACCTAACACAGTGAGCCAGGGTCACAAGGAAAGTCACCTAACACAGTGAGCCAGGGTCACAAGGAAGGTCACCTAACACAGTGAGCCAGGGTCACAAGGAAGGTCACCTAACACAGTGTGCCAGGGTCACAAGGAAGGTCACCTAACACAGTGTGCCAGGGTCACAAGGAAAGTCACCTAACACAGTGTGCCAGGGTCACAAGGAAGGTCACCTAACACATTGAGCCAGGGTCACAAGGAAAGACACCTAACACAATGTGCCAGGGTCACAAGGAAGGTCACCTAACACAGTGTGCCAGGGTCACAAGGATAGTCACCTAACACAGTGAGCCAGGGTCACAAGGACAGTCACCTAACACAGTGAGCCAGGGTCACAAGGAAAGACACCTAACACAGTGAGCCAGGGTCACAAGGAAGGTCACCTAACACAGTGAGCCAGGGTCACAAGGAAGGTTACCTAACACAGTGACCCAGGGTCAGAAGGACAGTCACCTAACACAGTGAGCCAGGGTCACAAGGACAGTCACCTAACACAGTGAACCAGGGTCACAAGGAAGGTCACCTAACACAGTGAGCCAGGGTCACAAGGAAGGTCACCGAACACAGTGAGCCAGGGTCACAAGGAAGGTCACCTAACACAGTGTGCCAGGGTCAGAAGGATAGTCACCTAACACAGTGTGCCAGGGTCACAAGGAAGGTCACCTAACACAGTGAGCCAGGGTCACAAGGACAGTCACCTAACACAGTGAGCCAGGGTCACAAGGACAGTCACCTAACACAGTGAGCCAGGGTCACAAGGAAAGACACCTAACACAGTGAGCCAGGGTCACAAGGAAGGTCACCTAACACAGTGAGCCAGGGTCACAAGGAAAGACACCTAACACAGTGAGCCAGGGTCACAAGGAAGGTCACCTAATACAGTGAGCCAGGGTCACAAGGAAGGTCACCTAACACAGTGAGCCAGGGTCACAAGGACAGTCACCTAACACAGTGAGCCAGGGTCACAAGGATAGGTCTGCCAGCTGCTTGTGGATGCAGCAAAGACTGACACATGCAGTGTTCCCTCATCTCGGTTCAGCTGAATTTTCCAAATGCGAAATCACACCAAGAATGATGAAAACAAACAAACAAACAAACAAACAGACAGACAGACAATCATGGTGTGGACTCAAACTGTTGACTGTAAAGAGGCCTAGAACGAGTCACTGTATGGTGGTTTATTGTGGTCTTGTTTTTGTGGTCTTATGAATAGAAATAACCTATGAACTGCCTGCTTACAGGGACCACAACATCCTCATCCTCCTCATCATCTATGAACACTCAGTGTGCTAATACGCTGTTGCTAGGAGACAAATGTCCATCTCTGTGATTGGCTGCCAGGCGACCTGATCTCTGATCAGTCATAAAAGAACATTGTTGAAAAATGTTCCTCATGGGATAGATTAGTGTGATTAGTGTGATTAGTGTGTGTGTGTTTATGCAATCTAAAGATCCTCTTAAGGGTTTGATTTGCATTCCAACTAGCTCAGAACTCTCTCTCTCTCTCTCTCTCCCTCTCTCTCTCTCTCTCTCTCTCTCTCTCTCTCTCTCTCTCTCTCTCTCTCTCTCTCTCTCTCTCTCTCTCTCTCTCTCACACACACACACACACACACACACATCACACGCGTGCACACAAATACAAGCGCAGAACCCGATTGTTTGTTTTTATTGTTATTTACTTGTCTATTCTGTGGTCATCATCATCATCATTCTAGTTATGTAGTTACTGTGAAAACATCTTGAAACCCAGAACTAGTTTGAAATCTGTATCGAGTTTGATAGAGCCAGACTTTATTATGATAGAATCAGACTTTACTCTGGTAGAACCAAACATTACTCTCGTTGAACCAGATTCTACTATGATAGAACCAACATCTACTGTGATAGAACCAGACTCGTCAGTGATAGAACAAGACTTTACTGTAATACAATCAGACTTTACGGTGATAGAACCAGACTTTATTATGATAGAATCAGACTTTACTCTGGTTGAACCAAACATTACTCTCATTGAACCAGATTCTACTATGATAGAACCAACATCTACTTTGATAGAACATGACTTCATTGTGATAGAACCAGACTTTACTCTGGTAGAACCAAACGTTAATCTGGTAGAAACCGATTCTGCTGTGATAGAACCAGACTCTACTGTGATAGAACAAGACTTTACTGTAATACAATCAGACTTTACGGTGATAGAACCAGATTTTTTGGTGATAGAATCAGACTTTAATCTGACAGAACCAAATATTACTCTGGCAGAACTAGACTCTACTGTGATAGAGGGACTGTTGTCATGATAGTGACAGAGTTCCTGACAGAGTTCATCTTCAGAGCTATGGATTCTTGTGTTCCTGAAATATTTACTGGTAAATGTGGGCTGAATCACTGAGGGAATGGAAGTATTTAAATTACAGGCTCATTAAAACACCACAAAAAGATGGAGATCAGAAGGAGAACAACACTGGAAAGTCTACAGGTTTCCACTCGTCTGTCTTCAATACAGACTGTAGACTACAGACAGTCCTCGGGTTAGATCAGCGTGTGTCTGTGTGTGTGGATCAGTGTGTGTATAAGCATAGCGATATCCGTGTGTGTGTGTGTGTGTGTGTGTGTGTGTGTGTGTGTGTGTGTAGATATCAGCGTGTATCTCGTAGTGATCTCAGGAGGAGGTTCTCTTTCTCTAGTTGGGCATTTCTCTCTTGCAGGTCTCTGATCTGATGTCTCAGAAGCTCAACCTCTTCTCTGACTGCCAGCATCAGGTGGTTCTTTACCAAGTCCTACACACACACACACACACACACACGAACGCACAGGTCAGCTGAACGTAATACACTCAGAGGAGATAGCAAAATGAGAAGAATCTGTCTTACCATGGCCTGTTCTATCTTGTTGTCAATGGCGATCAAACTGTTACTGGAACCACTGCACAGACAGAGAAACAGAGAGAGAGAGGGGAGGGGGGACTCAGAGAAAGATACTATATATATATATATATGTGTGTGTGTGTGTGTGTGTGTGTGTGTGTGTGTGTACTGTCTCCAGGATCTGCAGCGATGACATCGAGATGTCATTTGGACTGGACAAGTGCAGTCGAATGGTGGCAAAAGAGGAAAGGTGGTGAGGACTGAAGGGGTTGGATTAGCAGATGACAGGATAACAGACATACAGGAGCGTTACAAGTACCTGGGTATTCCACAGGCAAATGGAAACCACGAGGAGGCAGCAAGGAGGTCAGCTACAGCCAAATACTTCTGGAGAGTGAGGCAGGTCCCGAGGAGCCAGCTCAGTGGGAAGAATAAGATCCAAGCCGTCAACACATATGCCCTACCAGTCATCAGATACCCAGCTGGAATAACAAACTGGCCAAGGGAGGAGATAAAGGCCACATATATCAGGACACAGAAACTCCTCACAATACACGGAGGGTTCTACCTGAAGTCCAGCAGCATGAGACTGTACGATAAGAGAGAAGATGGGGGCCAAGGGTTAGTGAGTGTCAGGGCCACTATCCAGGATTAAACAAGGAACATCCATGAGTACATCAGAAAGAGGGTCCCCCACGACGAACTGGTGAGTGAGTACCTCAGGCAGCAGAAGAAATAGAGCGGAGGAAGAAGAAGAGGAGGTATCATGGAAGATCAGGCCCCTCCACGGGATGTACCATCGACAGATAGAAGTCGTGGCTGATATTGAGAAATCCTACCAGTGGCTAGAAAAGGCTGGACTAAAGGACAGCACAGGGCACAGCACAGGCAGCACAACACAGGCACAGAGGCTCTGATCATCGCAGCACAAGAACAGGCTTTGCTCAGGACCAGATCGGTTGAGGCAGGGGTCTACCACACCAGAAAAGACCCAAGATGCAGGCTGTGCAAAGATGCCCTTGAGACAGTCCAGCACCTAGTAGCAGGGTGTAAGATGCTAGCTGGGAAAGTGTACACTGAAAGGTACTGAAAACAGACTGGAAGTCCCCAAGTCCAAATGGGAGACACCGCCAAAGGTGGTTGAGAATGTCAGAGCTAAGAGCCTGTGGGACTTCAAGTTCCAGACTGATAAGCAGGTGCTGGCTAACCAACCAGACATTGTGGTACTCGACAAGGAACAGAAGACAACAGTAGTGTTTGATGTAGCAATGCCAAGCGACGGCAACATCAGGAAGAAAGACCATGAGAAGCTAGAGAAATACCAAGGACTGAATGAAGAACTACATCACATGTGGCAGGTGAAATCCACAGTAGTCCCAGTGGTAATAGGCGCACTAGGGGCTGTGACCCCCAAACTGGGACAGTGGCTCCAGCAGATTCCAGGAACAAAATCTGAGGTCTCTGTCCAGAAGAGTGCGGACCTAGGAACGGCCAAGATACTGCACAGAACCCTCAAACTCCTCTGGTAGAGGACACAAACTTGAGGAAGACACACACCACCCGAAAAAGAGTGAGAAGGGTATATATATATATATATATCCTGGGTAGGTGAAGCTCGTTAGCTTTGTCGGGCAGTTCATCTAGGAGAAGGAAAACTCTGATTTCAAACCTCCGCTGCCTTGCGGGTGTAATCGTCTACGTGAAAGGCTTTGTGAAAGAAAGACTGGTTAGAGACAGACTAGTTAGAGAGAAAACCAAGAGTCAGAGAAACAGATTATAGCGAGAGAGACAAGTTAGACAGACAGGTTACAGACAGACAGGTTAAAGAGAGCCACAAGTTAGATATAGACAGGTTGGAGAAATCACTTTAAAGTAGTGTAAGACTTTTGTTTTAAAAGGGGAGGGTGTGGGTGAGGATGTGGAGGATGATTTAAGAGCCACCTCCGGAACCCGTTGTCATGGTTACCTCTGACAGAAGAGCAGCAGTGACAGCAGGGCAGCTTCAGATTCCCGCCCCCTGGGAGGGGCTTTAAAACAGACTGGCCAATAACAGTGAGGCGAGGCAGGGAGGCTGCCAGTCAGGGCTTGTGTTCTGAAGTGAGCAGGGATTACTGGATGAGGAGGTGCTGGCGGCAGAATTTGGTTCACTGAGGTTGGCTGGGGTCGCGGTTCGGTTGAGCACTGAGGTCCAGGGTTGCTAAGGTTAGTTTCAGGGTTGGTAGGGTTGGCAGAGTTAGCAGGGTTTGCTTTAGGGTTAGTAGGGTTAAAGTCAATGTTAGGGTTGCTAAGGCTAGTTTCAGGGTTGGTGGGGTTGGCAGAGTTAGCAGGGTTTGCTTTAGGGTTAGTAGGGTTAAAGTCAATGTTAGGGTTGCTAAGGCTAGTTTCAGGGTTGGTGGGGTTGGCAAAGTCAGCAGGGTTTGCTTTAGGGTTAGTAGGGTTAAAGTCAATGTTAGGGTTGCTAAGGTTAGTTTCAGGGTTGGTGGGGTTGGCAGAGTTAGCAGGGTTTGCTTTAGGGTTAGTAGGGTTAAAGTCAATGTTAGGGTTGCTAAGGCTAGTTTCAGGGTTGGTGGGGTTGGCAGAGTTAGCAGGGTTTGCTTCAGGGTTAGTAGGGTTAAAGTCAATGTTAGGGTTGCTAAGGCTAGTTTCAGGGTTGGTGGGGATAGTTAAGTAAGTTTTAGTGTAAGTAGAGTTTGTTTTGGGGTTAGTAGGGTTAGTTTCAGGGATGGTGGAGTTGGCAGGGATCATAAGATTGGTTTTAGGGTTAGTAGAGTTGGCAGAGTGGATTGGGTCAAGTTTAGTCAGTTTAGTGGAGTTCACTTTAACTTGGGTTTTAGTTTTTAGGTCTTTAGAGCTGTGAGTCAATCTGTCAGTGATTGGCTGTGGAGGGTTCAAGGGCAGTGTTGAGGTTCCAACGGACGCTTTTGGTTTGTGGGTAAAAACAGGAAGTTGAGTTAGTGACCGCTGAATTTGGCCCTTCCTAGAAGGTGGAGGTTTGGGTTGAAGGGTTGTCCGAGTGCTGGGCCAAGATTCCCTGATCCTTGCATGACATTTGGCCTCTCTATGACCCCTCAACACAACAGGAAGTACCTCCCACTCACTCTCTGGTCTCTTAGCAACCACCTGAAGGGCTCTGTGAGGGGTGGGCGGGGTCAGAGGTGGGCGGGAGGGACGCTGGAGCAGGTGAGAAAGGGTGGGATTAGGAGAAGGGACAGAAGGAGGCAGAGGAGGAGGAGGTCTGGGATGTTGTCCGCTCTCAAAGACAGAGACCATCTTCTTTACACTTCCAAACATGACTGACCAACCAGCCAATCCTGTGATCAGCCAATCCTTACACTGCAAACCAAGCTGTTGTTAGGCTACTTCCTGTGTTCCACAAATCTCCAAGACAGACTGCCGCTGGGTTAATTCCTGTAGTTAGCCAATCAGAGAGCTCCCAGTTGGAATTTGGTTTTGTAGTGCAGAGGAGAAATACTGAGTTCAGTAGCAAGGGATGTTGGCAGGTCAGAGGTCATCTCTCATTAGTAAACAAAAATTAAAAACTGAAAAGATTCAAATGAAAAACGTTGGTAGCTTGATGGAAGACCAGAGTCCAATTTCAGACAAAGTCCAGTGGGTCCAGAGCCTGATCATCACACTGTGAACCTGTCTGACTCCAGAGAGAGAGAGCGATAGCAGAATAACGTGGGACTCCCTCTCTCCCCGGTCATCTCTTCCCACGCGCTCAGTCTCTTCATTCTGATTGGCTGAAACTTGACACTATCATTCCAACCCGCCCACATACTCTGTCAGCCAATGAGAGCTCAGCACTGGAATTCTCCTCCCTCCCACTCTGCAACCACAACACACACTGAGGAGGTCCTGACACTGTGTGTGTGTGTGTGTGTGTGTGTGTGTGTGTGTGTGTGTGTGTGTGTGTGTGTGTGTCAGACCAATCAGAGACATGCAGACATACAAACAGATAGATAGGTGAAATCTATTCTGTTATTGTTCTTTAAGTGGTAAAAATGAATTGGTACCAATGGTACACAAGGGGCGTCCGGGTGGCGTAGCGGTCTATTCCGTTGCCTACCAACACCGGGATCGTCGGTTTGAATCCCCGTGTTACCTCCGGCTTGGTCGGGCGTCCCTACAGACACAGTTGGTCGTGTCTGTGGGTGGGAAGCTGGATGTGGGTATGTGTCCTGGTCGCTGCACTAGCGCCTCCTCTGGTTGGTCGGGGTGCCTGTTCAGGGGGGAGGGGGAACTGGGGGGAATAGTGTGATCTTTCCATGTGCTACGCCCCCCTAGCGAAACTCCTCACTGTCAGGTGAGAAGAAGCAGCTGGTGACTCCACATGTATGGGAGGAGGCATGTGGTAGTCTGCAGCCCTCCCTGGATCAGCAGAGGGGGTGGAGCAGAGACCGGGACGGCTCAGAGGAGGTGCAGCAGAGACCGGGACAGCTCAGAGGGGGCGGAGCAGAGACTGGGACAGCTCAGAGGAGGTGCAGCAGAGACCGGGACGGCTCAGAGGAGGTGCAGCAGAGACCAAGACGGCTCAGAGGGGGTGCAGCAGAGACCGCGACGGCTCAGAGGAGGTGCAGCAGAGACCGGGACAGCTCAGAGGGGGCGGAGCAGAGACTGGGACGGCTCAGAGGAGGTGCAGCAGAGACCGGGACGGCTCAGAGGAGGTGCAGCAGAGACCAAGACGGCTCAGAGGGGGTGCAGCAGAGACCGCGACGGCTCAGAGGAGGTGCAGCAGAGACAGGGACGGCTCAGAGGGGGTGCAGCAGAGACCGGGACGGCTCAGAGGGGGTGCACCAGAGACCAAGACGGCTCAGAGGGGGCGGAGCAGAGACCGGGACGGCGCAGAGGGGGTGCAGCAGAGACCAAGACGGCTCAGAGGGGGCGGAGCAGAGACCGGGACGGCTCAGAGGGGGTGCAGCAGAGACCAAGACGGCTCAGAGGGGGCGGAGCAGAGACCGGGACGGCTCAGAGGGGGTGCAGCAGAGACCGCGACGGCTCAGACGAGGTGCAGCAGAGACAGGGACGGCTGCGGGGGGGTGCAGCAGAGACCGGGCCGGCTCAGAGGGGGTGCACCAGAGACCAAGACGGCTCAGAGGGGGCGGAGCAGAGACCGGGACGGCTCAGAGGGGGTGCAGCAGAGACCGGGACGGCTCAGAGGGGGTGCAGCAGAGACCGGGACGGCTCAGAGGAGGTGCAGCAGAGACCGGGACGGCTCAGAGGAGGTGCAGCAGAGACCGGGACGGCTCAGAGGAGGTGCAGCAGAGACAGGGACGGCTCAGAGGGGGTGCAGCAGAGACCGGGACGGCTCAGAGGAGGTGCAGCAGAGACAGGGACGGCTCAGAGGGGGTGCAGCAGACACCGGGACGGCTCAGAGGAGGTGCAGCAGAGACCGGGACGGCTCAGAGGAGGTGCAGCAGAGACCGGGACGGCTCAGAGGAGGTGCAGCAGAGACCGGGACGGCTTAGAGGAGGTGCAGCAGAGACCGGGACGGCTCAGAGGAGGTGCAGCAGAGACCGGGACGGCTCAGAGGAGGTGCAGCAGAGACCGGGACGGCTTAGAGGAGGTGCAGCAGAGACTGGGACGGCTCAGAGGAGGTGCAGCAGAGACAGGGACGGCTCAGAGGAGGTGCAGCAGAGACCGGGACGGCTCAGAGGGGGTGCAGCAGACACCGGGACGGCTCAGAGGAGGTGCAGCAGAGACAGGGACGGCTCAGAGGAGGTGCAGCAGAGACAGGGACGGCTCAGAGGAGGTGCAGCAGAGACCGGGACGGCTCAGAGGGGGTGCAGCAGAGACCGGGATGGCTCAGAGGAGGTGCAGCAGAGACCGGGATGGCTCAGAGGGGGTGCAGCAGAGACCGGGACGGCTCAGAGGAGGTGCAGCAGAGACCAGGACGGCTCGGAAGAGTGGGGTGATTGGCCAAGTAGAATTGGGGAGAAAAGGGGAAGTGGTAGGAAATGGTCCACAGGGTGCAACATGTTTTGGGATGGTGTGTCCTTGTGTCCTTTGTGTTAAGGCAGAAAGAGCCAGTGCACAAGAATTTCATTGCATTCTACTTAATAGAGTCGATAATAAAGTTGGACTTGACCTGGAACGTGGTTTATTCAGGGTTCAAACTTAAATAGACACAAACACGCACACTTTTCAGGTCAGCTGATAGTCAGACAAGCAAAAAATAGATGTGCTGTGTGTGTGGGTGTAGCATGGCGTTATGGCATGTCTTCCAGCTCTGTGAGAGAGTGTGTGTGTGTGTGTGTGTGTGTGTGTGTGTACCGGGTCTATTTATGTGAGACTCAGTGGCTGAACACAACGTGTTAATTCAAGATGGCGCCAGCAGACCGGCAGATTAAAGACCTCCACGTGGTTCTGCTCAATGTGAACGAGGATGTCGGTAGATTTCACATCGTCGCCTGCTTGTGAGTGTTTCCTAGAGTCCAGAACAGGAAGTGAAGACAGACGGAGGCCCCGCCCACCTGCCACCCGGCAGACCGACACCCCGTCAGACCACAACACACACAGCTGACCTGGCTGGACAGTAGGTTGTATGAACTGTGGTCTGTGTGGTTTGCAGTGCGTTGTATGGCGTATGCAGTATGTAACATCCAACATGGAGGACAGCGCAGGTCCAGCTGAACCGCGTTACCGTTCTCCAAACCAGTTCACCATCCACACACACACACACACACTTATATATATACATATATATATACACATGGCGTTTACCTGGCGTCCCCTGCCAGGTGGAAGATGGTACGGTCCAGGCTGAAGGCTGAGTGAGTATGGAGGGGGATCAGACCGAACTGGAAAGTTCCATCTGCAGAACAGGAACTACCAGGAGAACTAGGCTGGGACTGAGAGGCCCTCAGAACAGACTGGAGACAGAGACAGACAGACAGACAGACAGACAGACAGACAGAGACACACACACACAGACACACACACAGAGACAGACACACAGAGAGGCAGAGAGAGGGGGAGAGAGAGACACAGACAGACAGACAGAGGCAGACAAACAGACAGACAGACACACAGAGAGAGACAGAGACAGACACACACACACACACAGACACACCCACACACACACACACACACACACACACACACACACACACACAGAGGCAGAGAGAGAGGGAGAGAGAGAGAGACAGACAGACAGACACACAGAGAGAGACAGAGACAGACACACACACACACACAGACACACACACACACACACACACAGACACACACACAGACACACACACAGAGAGGCAGAGAGAGGGAGAGAGAGAGAGAGAGACAGACAGACTGACAGACAGAGGGAGAGAGAGCACACACATTAGAAGCATATGTATATCTTTGGGTGTTTGTTGCACTAACATGTGTGTTCAGTTGTGTAGATGTGTGTGTGTGTGTGTGTGTGTGTTTGTTTTCATACCCTTCCAGCAGCATCCAGATCCAATCGCAGAGGACGTGGGAGGTTTCGTGGGCGCAGTGAGGGGTGAGGGGGGGCGGAGTCACGATACTGTGCTTCCATTGGCTGTTTGGAGTCCAGCAGGCGCAGACTGATTGGCTCCCGGTGTGTAGGAGAAGGCGGGTCGCTGTGCAGTAGGAGGGGCCTAATTCCTCCAATCTCCTCCCCCTCTCCTCTGATTGGCTGAGCAAGTAGGTTGGCGGTCTTCTTAGAGTGCATGTGATGCCCTGTCCCTCTGACAGCATGCATGTGGACACCAGTACCTCTCCTATTTCTTTCTAGACCAATCATCTCTAGAGATTCCAGGGAGTGGGCGTGTCTCATGCTGTCCATCACCCTTCTAAACCCCATCCCTTCCTCTCTTTCTAGGAAGTCTGTGCAGGTCCATCGCCCACGGCGATAAGGCTCACCTCGTCCACCAGCCAAGCGCACCACTCTGAATCTGGAAGATCCCGCCCCGTGTCCTGGGGCCTCCTGGGAGACAAACTTCCTTGAAAGGGAAGGTGTGGTCGGCTGGGAGAGGCTTCCCTGAGGGCTGGAAGCTGATTGGACAATGGTCAGAGGGCTGGCAGCTGATTGGTTTGCAGAAGTTTCTGAATACTCTGACGTCACACTGGTGATCTGAAATCCACTCCTCCTTTTACCGACACTCATCTTCTCTCTCCCTCTTCCTCTCTCTTCCTCTCTCTCTCAAACACACACACAAACCTCCAGGCTGTCTGTGTGTCTTTCTGTCCCTCTGTCTGTCTCTGTTCGGCTGTTTCCCTGTCTCTTTATGTCCCTCTGTATGTTGGTCAACCTCTCCTCTGTCAGTTCTTCTTCCAGCATTCCTCTCCCTCTTTTCCCGCTGGCTGCTGCTCTTCTCTCTCTCTCTCTTTCTCTCTCTTTCTTACAGGGAGTGGTCCAGTCCGCAGCTCCCAGCCTATTGCACAACCAGATCTGACTTGTGTTGTGTGTATATGGATGTGTGTGTGTGTGTGTGTGTGAGATAGAGGGAGGGAGGGAGAGAGAGAGAGAGAGAGAGAGAGAGAGAGAGATCAGGTTCTGCAGGCTTTCTGACTTGTTATGTTATATACAAGAATTGTAGTGCATGAAGGTCTGTCTGTCTCTGTCTTTCTATCTGTCAACCCATCCAGGTTTCATGGCAGTCCAACAGTCCAACAGACAGGCCTCAGACTGACTCAGGTGTAGAGAGAGAGACAGTCTGTCTGTCTGTCTGACTGACTGTCCGTCTATCTGACTGACTGTGTGTCTTTCGGACTGTCTGTCTTGCTAACTGTCTGTCCGTCTGTCTGACTGACTGTCTGTCGGTCTGTGTCTGTCTGTCTGACTGCCATGAACCCTGTGGAGTCCGGCTGAGGCCTGTCTCTCTCTCTCTAGACAGGAGAGAGAGAAACAGAGAGACGAGAGACAGACTGTCTCTCTCTCTATATGTGAGACAGGCCTCAGCCCGACTGAGAGAGGAAGAGTCTCTGTCTCTCTCTCTTTCTGTCTCTCTCTCTACATGTGAGACGGGCCTCAGCCCAACTGAGAGAGGAAGAGTCTCTGTATCTCTCTCTTTCTGTCTCTCTCTCTACACGTGAGACGGGCCTCAGCCCGACTGAGAGAGGAAGAGTCTCTGTCTCTCTCTCATTCTGTCTCTCTCTCTACACGTGAGACGGGCCTCAGCCCGACTGGGAGAGGAAGAGTTTCTGTCTCTCTCTCTTTCTGTCTCTCTCTCTACACGTGAGACGGGCCTCAGCCCGACTGAGAGAGGAAGAGTCTCTGTCTCTCTCTCTTTCTGTCTCTCTCTCTACACGTGAGACGGGCCTCAGCCCGACTGAGAGAGGAAGAGTCTCTGTCTCTCTCTCTTTCTGTCTCTCTCTCTACACGTGAGACGGGCCTCAGCCCGACTGAGAGAGGAAGAGTCTCTGTCTCTCTCTCTTTCTGTCTCTCTCTCTACACGTGAGACAGGCCTCAGCCCGACTGAGAGAGGAAGAGTCTCTGTCTCTCTCTCTTTCTGTCTCTCTCTCTACACGTGAGACAGGCCTCAGCCCGACTGAGAGAGGAAGAGTCTCTGCCTCTCTCTCTTTCTGTCTCTCTCTCTACACGTGAGACAGGCCTCAGCCCGACTGAGAGAGGAAGAGTCTCTGCCTCTCTCTCTTTCTGTCTCTCTCTCTACACGTGAGACAGGCCTCAGCCCGACTGAGAGAGGAAGAGTCTCTGTCTCTCTCTCTTTCTGTCTCTCTCTCTACACGTGAGACAGGCCTCAGCCCGACTGAGAGAGGAAGAGTCTCTGTCTCTCTCTCTTTCTGTCTCTCTCTCTACACGTGAGACAGGCCTCAGCCCGACTGAGAGAGGAAGAGTCTCTGTCTCTCTCTCTTTCTGTCTCTCTCTCTACACGTGAGACAGGCCTCAGCCCGACTGAGAGAGGAAGAGTCTCTGTCTCTCTCTCTTTCTGTCTCTCTCTCTCTACACGTGAGACAGGCCTCAGCCCGACTGAGAGAGAAAGAGTCTCTGTCTCTCTCTCTTTCTGTCTCTCTCTCTACACGTGAGACAGGCCTCAGCCCGACTGAGAGAGGAAGAGTCTCTGTCTCTCTCTCTTTCTGTCTCTCTCTCTCTACACGTGAGACAGGCCTCAGCCCGACTGAGAGAGGAAGAGTCTCTGTCTCTCTCTCTTTCTGTCTCTCTCTCTCTACACGTGAGACAGGCCTCAGCCCGACTGAGAGAGGAAGAGTCTCTGTCTCTCTCTCTTTCTGTCTCTCTCTCTACACGTGAGACAGGCCTCAGCCCGACTGAGAGAGGAAGAGTCTCTGTCTCGCTCTCATTCTGTCTCTCTCTCTACACGTGAGACAGGCCTCAGCCCGACTGAGAGAAGAAGAGTCTCTGTCTCTCTCTCTTTCTGTCTCTCTCTCTACACGTGAGACAGGCCTCAGCCCGACTGAAAGAGGTAGAGTCTCTGTCTCTCTCTCTTTCTGTCTCTCTCTCTACACGTGAGACAGGCTTCAGCCCGACTGAGAGAGGAAGAGTCTCTGTCTCTCTCTCTTCCTGTCTCTCTCTCTACATGTGAGACAGGCCTCAGCCCGACTGAGAGAGTAAGAGTCTCTGTCTCTCTCTCTACATGTGAGACAGGCCTCAGCCCGACTGAGAGAGGAAGAGTCTCTGTCTCTCTCTCTTTCTGTCCCTCTCTCTACACGTGAGACAGGCCTCAACCCGACTGAGAGAGGAAGAGTCTCTGTCTCTCTCTCTACACGTGAGACGGGCCTCAGCCCGACTGAGAGAGGAAGAGTCTGTCTCTCTCTCTTTCTGTCTCTCTCTCTACACGTGAGACGGGCCTCAGCCCGACTGAGTGAGGAAGAGTCTCTGTCTCTCTCTCTTTCTGTCTCTCTCTCTACACGTGAGACAGGCCTCAGCCCGACTGAGAGAGGAATAGTCTCTGTCTCTCTCTCTTTCTGTCCCTCTCTCTACACGTGAGACAGGCCTCAGCCCGACTGAGAGAGGAAGAGTCTCTGTCTCTCTCTCTACACGTGAGACGGGCCTCAGCCCGACTGAGAGAGGAAGAGTCTCTGTCTCTCTCTCTTTCTGTCTCTCTCTCTAGATGTGAGACGGGCCTCAGCCCAACTGAGAGAGGAAGAGTCTCTGTCTCTCTCTCTTTCTGTCTCTCTCTCTACACGTGAGACAGGCCTCAGCCTGACTGAGAGAGGAAGAGTCTCTGTATCTCTCTCTTTCTGTCTCTCTCTCTACACGTGAGACAGGCCTCAGCCCGACTGAGAGAGGAAGAGTCTCTGTCTCTCTCTCTACACGTGAGACAGGCCTCAGCCCGACTGAGAGAGGAAGAGTCTCTGTCTCTCTCTACACGTGAGACGGGCCTCAGCCCGACTGAGAGGAAGAGTCTGTCCCTCTCTCTTTCTGTCTCTCTCTCTACACGTGAGACAGGCCTCAGCCCGACTGAGAGAAGAAGAGTCTCTGTCTCTCTCTCTTTCTGTCTCTCTCTCTACACGTGAGACAGGCCTCAGCCCGACTGAAAGAGGTAGAGTCTCTGTCTCTCTCTCTTTCTGTCTCTCTCTCTACACGTGAGACAGGCTTCAGCCCGACTGAGAGAGGAAGAGTCTCTGTCTCTCTCTCTTCCTGTCTCTCTCTCTACATGTGAGACAGGCCTCAGCCCGACTGAGAGAGTAAGAGTCTCTGTCTCTCTCTCTACATGTGAGACAGGCCTCAGCCCGACTGAGAGAGGAAGAGTCTCTGTCTCTCTCTCTTTCTGTCCCTCTCTCTACACGTGAGACAGGCCTCAGCCCGACTGAGAGAGGAAGAGTCTCTGTCTCTCTCTCTACACGTGAGACGGGCCTCAGCCCGACTGAGAGAGGAAGAGTCTGTCTCTCTCTCTTTCTGTCTCTCTCTCTACACGTGAGACGGGCCTCAGCCCGACTGAGTGAGGAAGAGTCTCTGTCTCTCTCTCTTTCTGTCTCTCTCTCTACACGTGAGACAGGCCTCAGCCCGACTGAGAGAGGAAGAGTCTCTGTCTCTCTCTCTTTCTGTCCCTCTCTCTACACGTGAGACAGGCCTCAGCCCGACTGAGAGAGGAAGAGTCTCTGTCTCTCTCTCTACACGTGAGACGGGCCTCAGCCCGACTGAGAGAGGAAGAGTCTCTGTCTCTCTCTCTTTCTGTCTCTCTCTCTAGATGTGAGACGGGCCTCAGCCCAACTGAGAGAGGAAGAGTCTCTGTCTCTCTCTCTTTCTGTCTCTCTCTCTACACGTGAGACAGGCCTCAGCCCGACTGAGAGAGGAAGAGTCTCTGTATCTCTCTCTTTCTGTCTCTCTCTCTACACGTGAGACAGGCCTCAGCCCGACTGAGAGAGGAAGAGTCTCTGTCTCTCTCTCTTTCTGTCTCTCTCTCTCTACACGTGAGACAGGCCTCAGCCCGACTGAGAGAGGAAGAGTCTCTGTCTCTCTCTCTTTCTGTCTCTCTCTCTACACGTGAGACAGGCCTCAGCCCGACTGAGAGAGGAAGAGTCTCTGTCTCGCTCTCATTCTGTCTCTCTCTCTACACGTGAGACAGGCCTCAGCCCAACTGAGAGAAGAAGAGTCTCTGTCTCTCTCTCTTTCTGTCTCTCTCTCTACACGTGAGACAGGCCTCAGCCCGACTGAAAGAGGTAGAGTCTCTGTCTCTCTCTCTTTCTGTCTCTCTCTCTACACGTGAGACAGGCTTCAGCCCGACTGAGAGAGGAAGAGTCTCTGTCTCTCTCTCTTCCTGTCTCTCTCTCTACATGTGAGACAGGCCTCAGCCCGACTGAGAGAGTAAGAGTCTCTGTCTCTCTCTCTACATGTGAGACAGGCCTCAGCCCGACTGAGAGAGGAAGAGTCTCTGTCTCTCTCTCTTTCTGTCCCTCTCTCTACACGTGAGACAGGCCTCAGCCCGACTGAGAGAGGAAGAGTCTCTGTCTCTCTCTCTACACGTGAGACGGGCCTCAGCCCGACTGAGAGAGGAAGAGTCTGTCTCTCTCTCTTTCTGTCTCTCTCTCTACACGTGAGACGGGCCTCAGCCCGACTGAGTGAGGAAGAGTCTCTGTCTCTCTCTCTTTCTGTCTCTCTCTCTACACGTGAGACAGGCCTCAGCCCGACTGAGAGAGGAAGAGTCTCTGTCTCTCTCTCTTTCTGTCCCTCTCTCTACACGTGAGACAGGCCTCAGCCCGACTGAGAGAGGAAGAGTCTCTGTCTCTCTCTCTACACGTGAGACGGGCCTCAGCCCGACTGAGAGAGGAAGAGTCTCTGTCTCTCTCTCTTTCTGTCTCTCTCTCTAGATGTGAGACGGGCCTCAGCCCAACTGAGAGAGGAAGAGTCTCTGTCTCTCTCTCTTTCTGTCTCTCTCTCTACACGTGAGACAGGCCTCAGCCCGACTGAGAGAGGAAGAGTCTCTGTATCTCTCTCTTTCTGTCTCTCTCTCTACACGTGAGACAGGCCTCAGCCCGACTGAGAGAGGAAGAGTCTCTGTCTCTCTCTCTACACGTGAGACAGGCCTCAGCCCGACTGAGAGAGGAAGAGTCTCTGTCTCTCTCTACACGTGAGACGGGCCTCAGCCCGACTGAGAGGAAGAGTCTGTCCCTCTCTCTTTCTGTCTCTCTCTCTACACGTGAGACAGGCCTCAGCCCGACTGAGAGAAGAAGAGTCTCTGTCTCTCTCTCTTTCTGTCTCTCTCTCTACACGTGAGACAGGCCTCAGCCCGACTGAAAGAGGTAGAGTCTCTGTCTCTCTCTCTTTCTGTCTCTCTCTCTACACGTGAGACAGGCTTCAGCCCGACTGAGAGAGGAAGAGTCTCTGTCTCTCTCTCTTCCTGTCTCTCTCTCTACATGTGAGACAGGCCTCAGCCCGACTGAGAGAGTAAGAGTCTCTGTCTCTCTCTCTACATGTGAGACAGGCCTCAGCCCGACTGAGAGAGGAAGAGTCTCTGTCTCTCTCTCTTTCTGTCCCTCTCTCTACACGTGAGACAGGCCTCAGCCCGACTGAGAGAGGAAGAGTCTCTGTCTCTCTCTCTACACGTGAGACGGGCCTCAGCCCGACTGAGAGAGGAAGAGTCTGTCTCTCTCTCTTTCTGTCTCTCTCTCTACACGTGAGACGGGCCTCAGCCCGACTGAGTGAGGAAGAGTCTCTGTCTCTCTCTCTTTCTGTCTCTCTCTCTACACGTGAGACAGGCCTCAGCCCGACTGAGAGAGGAAGAGTCTCTGTCTCTCTCTCTTTCTGTCCCTCTCTCTACACGTGAGACAGGCCTCAGCCCGACTGAGAGAGGAAGAGTCTCTGTCTCTCTCTCTACACGTGAGACGGGCCTCAGCCCGACTGAGAGAGGAAGAGTCTCTGTCTCTCTCTCTTTCTGTCTCTCTCTCTAGATGTGAGACGGGCCTCAGCCCAACTGAGAGAGGAAGAGTCTCTGTCTCTCTCTCTTTCTGTCTCTCTCTCTACACGTGAGACAGGCCTCAGCCCGACTGAGAGAGGAAGAGTCTCTGTATCTCTCTCTTTCTGTCTCTCTCTCTACACGTGAGACAGGCCTCAGCCCGACTGAGAGAGGAAGAGTCTCTGTCTCTCTCTCTACACGTGAGACAGGCCTCAGCCCGACTGAGAGAGGAAGAGTCTCTGTCTCTCTCTACACGTGAGACGGGCCTCAGCCCGACTGAGAGGAAGAGTCTGTCCCTCTCTCTTTCTGTCTCTCTCTCTACACGTGAGACAGGCCTCAGCCCGACTGAGAGAAGAAGAGTCTCTGTCTCTCTCTCTTTCTGTCTCTCTCTCTACACGTGAGACAGGCCTCAGCCCGACTGAAAGAGGTAGAGTCTCTGTCTCTCTCTCTTTCTGTCTCTCTCTCTACACGTGAGACAGGCTTCAGCCCGACTGAGAGAGGAAGAGTCTCTGTCTCTCTCTCTTCCTGTCTCTCTCTCTACATGTGAGACAGGCCTCAGCCCGACTGAGAGAGTAAGAGTCTCTGTCTCTCTCTCTACATGTGAGACAGGCCTCAGCCCGACAGAGAGGAAGAGTCTCTGTCTCTCTCTCTTTCTGTCCCTCTCTCTACACGTGAGACAGGCCTCAGCCCGACTGAGAGAGGAAGAGTCTCTGTCTCTCTCTCTACACGTGAGACGGGCCTCAGCCCGACTGAGAGAGGAAGAGTCTGTCTCTCTCTCTTTCTGTCTCTCTCTCTACACGTGAGACGGGCCTCAGCCCGACTGAGTGAGGAAGAGTCTCTGTCTCTCTCTCTTTCTGTCTCTCTCTCTACACGTGAGACAGGCCTCAGCCCGACTGAGAGAGGAATAGTCTCTGTCTCTCTCTCTTTCTGTCCCTCTCTCTACACGTGAGACAGGCCTCAGCCCGACTGAGAGAGGAAGAGTCTCTGTCTCTCTCTCTACACGTGAGACGGGCCTCAGCCCGACTGAGAGAGGAAGAGTCTCTGTCTCTCTCTCTTTCTGTCTCTCTCTCTAGATGTGAGACGGGCCTCAGCCCAACTGAGAGAGGAAGAGTCTCTGTCTCTCTCTCTTTCTGTCTCTCTCTCTACACGTGAGACAGGCCTCAGCCCGACTGAGAGAGGAAGAGTCTCTGTATCTCTCTCTTTCTGTCTCTCTCTCTACACGTGAGACAGGCCTCAGCCCGACTGAGAGAGGAAGAGTCTCTGTCTCTCTCTCTACACGTGAGACAGGCCTCAGCCCGACTGAGAGAGGAAGAGTCTCTGTCTCTCTCTACACGTGAGACGGGCCTCAGCCCGACTGAGAGGAAGAGTCTGTCCCTCTCTCTTTCTGTCTCTCTCTCTACACGTGAGACAGGCCTCAGCCCGACTGAGAGGAAGAGTCTGTCCCTCTCTCTTTCTGTCTCTCTCTCTACACGTGAGACAGGCCTCAGCCCGACTGAGAGAGGAAGAGTCTCTGTCTCTCTCTCTACATGTGAGACAGGCCTCCGCCCGACTGAGAGAGGAAGAGTCTCTGTCTCTCTCTCTTTCTGTCTCTCTCTCTACACGTGAGACAGGCCTCAGCCCGACTGAGAGGAAGAGTCTGTCTCTCTCTTTCTGTCTCTCTCTCTAGATGTGAGACGGGCCTCAGCCCAACTGAGAGAGGAAGAGTCTCTGTCTCTCTCTCTTTCTGTCTCTCTCGCTACATGTGAGACAGGCCTCAGCCCGACTGAGAGAGGAAGAGTCTCTGTATCTCTCTCTTTCTGTCTCTCTCGCTACACGTGAGACAGGCCTCAGCCCGACTGAGAGAGGAAGAGTCTGCCTCTCTCTCTTTCTGTCTCTCTCTCTACACGTGAGACAGGCCTCAGCCCGACTCACATGTACGCGCGCGCACACTGCGGTTCGGATCGCGAGCTCAGATCACACTGCTCACCTCGAGCGTCTCTCAGTCACGATGACGTCATCGCCAACACAATGGTTCCTCTATGAGCCGCTGTAGTGAACGGGACTACCGCTCCTCCCGTTAAACATGTCCGGTTGAAAAAGGTTTTCTATCCTCCTTCTTCCTCCTCCAAACTTCTCCTCTTAACGACGCAGGAGTCCTGCTTTTCTCCAGACAACATGCGAACTTCAGGAAAAGTTCAAAATAAAACAAGTTGGTGAAATTTCCGGTGACCGTCTACATTGCGAAATGCAGTCCGTTATTCCGGTCCAGTCTGCTGGGCGACTTGAATAATGGTCGTTAAACCCAGTCCAGTAGTTTAACAACTACCGTGTGCTGTAGTTAAAAACTACTGGACTGGTATAGTTAAGTTCAATGACAGTCCGCAACTCCGGTCCAGTAGTTTAAAAATAATCCGGTCCGGTATTTTTTTAAACCTCCCACCGGGACAACAGAGACGGAGCCGGTCTCGCGCTCGTGGATGTGTTCATTTTGCTCGCGCTACTCTGCGCTCACAGAGCGCGGGGGGGGGGGAGAGAGAGAGGGAGAGGGGTAGAGAGAGGGAGAGAGAGAGGGGGAGAGAGAGAGGGAGAGAGGGAGAGAGAGAGAGACAGAGACAGAGAGAGAGAGAGAGAGAGAGACAGAGAGAGGGAGAGAGAGAGGGAGAGAGGGGGAGAGAGAGAGAGAGAGGGAGAGAGAGAGAGAGAAGAGAGACAGGGAGAGAGAGGAGAGAGACAGAGGGAGAGAAAGAGAGAGAGAGAGAAGAGAGACAGGGAGAGAGAGAGACGGAGGGAGAGAGAGGGGGAGAGAGAGAGACAGAGGGAGAGACGGAGGGAGAGAGAGAGAGAGAGAGAGAGAGAGAGGGAGGGAGAGAGAGAGAGGGAGAGAGGGAGAGAGAGGGAGAGAGAGAGAGAGCTCTTTATTCAACGAGAAGCAAACTAACAATGAATGACATCATCAGTCACTGCTTTACATTAACATGCACAAATAGAGTTCAACCTCCATCACAGAACCAAGATGGAGAGCAAAAGATTTTTTTATTTCTACCTTTGTTAATTTGTGTCTTTATTAAACAAGGAACAGACTCAAATGACCTAAACTACAAATTTAATCGTCAAGTCCAATCAACTCTACTTGTACAGCCCAACATCACAAACACTGATTGGCGTCAGGGGGCTTTACAGCAATGCGACACCCTGTACTCACACCCTCGCATCGGATAAGGAACAGCTACCTAAAAACAAAACTTTAACAGGGAGAAAAGTAGGAGGAAACCTCAGGGAGAGCAACAGAGGAGGATCTCTCTCCCAAGATGGACAACGTGCAACGGATGTTGTGTTTACACAAATTACAGAATACAACATAAGCCAACAACACAGCCAGGACTTCACCTCGTTACACAAATTAGAAAAAAGAAAACCAGATCTCCGTCATCTCCCACAGAGCGAAATACTCCCCCAAGTTCTGGAGAAAAGGTCCTTTCTGCTCCCGCCGTAGTCCCTCAGCACCTTCAGCTCCTCTTCAGACAGTTTTTCATCCATGGATTTAAAATGTCTCTTGTGCAGCATGTAGACCTCATGTTGAGCAGCTGAGCCACCGCCTCGTTGTTGTTGGGTCCTGATCCTGCTGCAGCCACGATGCGCTGTAGGGTGATGCTCCTGGTGGAAACCAGTTTCTGGGAATGTCCTGGAGTGCAGCGATCTTGGACATCCAGCCTCACTCCATGAACCAGGGGCTCCTCCAGCAGCCAGTGCAAGGAAGTTGGCACGTGATCAGGTGAGTTCTATTGGTCGTTGTGGGATTCAGGAGGGCTGCCTTGACATTGGTTGGCACTGGCATAGCAGTTTGGGAGGAGGAGCTATCCTTCCCCTTGTGTATAAAAGACAGAGAAGAGAGGTAGAGACCGAGGTAGAGACCGAGGTAGAGGAAAGGGTAAGAGGAAGATCACCCAGTGCAACACACTCATCATGACCTTACTTCGTCTTTAACCTTTTAGAACCTTTTTCGTTATTGGCCTTCAGCATCTTTCAGAGACCAGCTGGGATAGGTTCCAGCATCCCGCCGCCCCAATTGGGACAAGCAGCTTGGATAATGGATGGAAATGTTTTGTTTTTTTTATCCAACAAATCAAAACCAACTACTTTCTGCAAAGTCTTCACGCTTTCAATAAAATGTTCTGGATCTGGAAAACACTCGAGTTACTTTCACAGATTTTCCCAAGGTGTCATCTAAGAAACCACGAATTTCCTCTGGTGAATACAGAGCTCCACTGTGTGACGGAGAGTCTGCAAGAGATACAGAGTCAGTGTTGTACCCTATTTCCTCCACCTTATCCTTACCAGCAACACTCTCCGTAACGCATGACTCACCCTTTCTCTCCTCTGCACCACTAGCCTGACTATGGTCAGGTCCAGCTGCTGGTCCCTGGTGCCGGTTTCTCCTCTACTCCTTTCCTTTCATCTGTTGTGACACTCGGGACAGCCGAGCTGTCATTAGTTACATTGGCACTGCCTGAATCAACTCGCTGTTCCCCTGCCCGCTGTATCCCTGTCCTGCCTTGGGCTCAGTCGGCGCCCCCCCCCCCGGGCCGGCCCCCGGCTCAGGGCGCCCCTCGGCCGGCCTAGTAATCCTGCCTGTGCTGGCGTACACCCTGTAATGTCCCTCCCCATGTTTTACTCTGAAGGAAACCTCCAGCATCTGTGACGGACAATTCAGATGCATGAAAAGCTGTCTCCGGAGGGATTGGACATGTTTCACTTGATCGTCCATACAGCCCAACCCCAGAGTCCTAAAACTGCACGCCAGTTTCCCGAAACGCTGCAGCTCACACGCCAATGCCTCACTGGGAATGAATGGGGGAACGGCGGAGGAGGTGACCCGGGTGGAAGGCACGGTAAGCGGGGAACCTGCAGATAGACGCCATACTGAGAGATGCCGCTCGTTATTAGCTCTGCCACAAAACGCTCTTCTTTCAGGAAAACAACCACACCTTTGTTTGTCGTGGAGGTATAGGACAGGTTGGCGTGTCCCACACGGTCTCACAGCCAGGAGAACCGCCTGTATCGGAGCAGATGGATCGGGCTGAACCCGCGCTCCATGCCGGATAGAGAAAGTGTCTCCGAGGACGCCTGAAAAAAACCCTATGACAAACAAAACACACAGACCACAGCAAATGCAGTCCATGACCAAAAAACCAAAAAACCAAACAAAACACAACAAAAACGAAACAAAGTCAATCTGAAACCATCAGCCCTAAAGACAGAAATAACACTACTATTAATTGGATCATTTATTGGATATAAATTGGACTGGGTGGCACGGTGGCACAGTGGTTAGTGCAGTCACCTCACAGCAAGAAGATCCTGGGTTGGAACCCCAGGGTAGTCCTACCATGGGGTATTCTGATTCTGATCCCAGACCAGATCGTCCTCTTTGTGGCGTTTGCATGTTCTCCCTGTGTCCGCGTGGGTTTTCTCCGGGTGCTTCGGTTTCCCCCACCATCAAAAAGACATGCATGTTAGGGTCTGTGCCCCTGAGCAAGGCATGGCAAGAGGAACTGGAGTTGGTCCCGGGTGCTGCACGGCGGCTGCCCACTGCTGCTACCTACATAGCTAGGATGGGTTACATGCAGAGGAAGAAGAATTTTCAACAAAAGAAGTAAATACGTGTGTTTGGACTGTGGGAGGAAAGCGGAGCCCCCGGAGGAAACCCACCCAGGCACGGGGAGAACATGCAACCTCCACACAGAGGACGGCCCCCAAGGTTGGACTACCCCGGGGCTCGAACCCAGGACCTTCTTGCTGCGAGGTGACGGCGCTAACCACTGCGCCACCGTGCCGCTATCTTTATTGTTCCTTACAGGGAAAATAGTTTGCAGCCGGTATATATAAACCGCTCACACAAGTAAAACATACAAACACCAAGGCAGAACTGACACACCACTGAGGGACAACAAACAAACAACAGGACATGGTGGGCAAGGAGAACCAAAGGAGTTCAAATATACAGACCATGGAAACAAGCGATCTGCAGACAACAGATGACCACTATCTGCCATGTAACAGCTGGATGGCAGCGGGACAAAGGAAGCCTTGTGTCTCTTAGTCCTAATACAGGGCATCCTCCACCGACGACCTGAGGGTAACAGCTCAAACTCTGGCCGAAGGGGGGGACCTTGGCACTCCAGAAGGGAAGTAGCCTTTCTGAACACCCTCCTATTATAAAGGTCATTCAGCTGGGTTTGACTTCTCCCTGAAATCTTACTAGCCCATTTGATGAGTCTACCATGACTTTTTATTGGCGCGGGTCCAAGTTACCAAACCAAGCAACAATACAGTACATTAAAACTGTTTCAATAAAACTTGTATAAAAGAGAGTCATCATCTGGGAGGAGACATTAAATGTACACTTTTTCCTCAGGGAAAAAAGGTCTTTGTTGGGCCTTCTTTGACGTGGAAGCAACACGTGGAGGGACCAGAGGGGAAACTGCCCCATGCTAGCCCACCAACACCACTTCCACAGGACTTTTTTACTAGGGGGGGGGCAGCTGGGGCCAGCCATTTAATTAGGGTGGCACTTGTCAAAACTACTATTTTAAAACTACTTTCGAAGATGATGATAGCCCTTTTAACAATGCCATGGACTGTGTATAGCCAAAGGGTGTGGGGTGGTATCATGCATCCCATCTACATGTCCCATGCACGGGTGTTAATGCAAGGGGTATGGTTTAAGTGGTTTAAGTGTTTTTAAAGTGTAAAGACCGAAGACAGAAATGTCATTTAGTATTTCAATTGCATGAAGGGAAAATGTACACAATGAAGCCAACATGTCCATATCCTGAACACACACAGCTAAATAAACTACATCACTTGGACTTGCCATGCTGCACTTACACACTCTTGCGTTTACACTTGGATTTACACAAATATGAGCCCACTGGGCTCCGAACTTTAGTGGCAAAGGACGAGACTTAATAATAATAGGCTCATGATAATAATGCATGTATTTCAGCTTCCATTTGGCTGTTTCTGTGCAGGCGTTTTTCTTTTATCCACTCGGGACAGGGGAAGGGGGCGCCAGCGGAGGGGCCGTGCCCCCCCGCCAGCAACTCAATTTTCCCGGGAGGTCTCCCATCCAAGGACTAGCCAAGCCCATACCTGCTTAGCTTCTGACATTAGGCAGAGCCAGGGAACATGCTGGTATGTCTGCCGGTCTTAACTTCCACTTCTATGCTGATGACACACAGATCTCCATCCACTCCAAAACCACCTCAAGGCTCCCTCCCCCTTCTCTGATTGGCTGGCATGTGCTCTTAAGCGGGCCTGCAGCAGACGGCAACATAAATCGCGCCAATCAAAATTGGAAGTTTTTTACCTACCTTGGCAAGAGTGTTCATTGGAATACAAGCGTATTGTAGCTGCTGTGAAAGCAGTGTATCTCTCTTGCTTAATCAATATATATATATATAAATAAAACACCTGATTTATCTTGGACAATGTAGCTAAATTTACTAAAAAGCAGCCGTCTATTAGCTGCTCCCCGTTCATGGTCCATGAGTTTCTAGACTTTTTCTGCAATGAGGTTGATGAGATAATAAACCAAATTAGTTCTTCAGCTGCAGCGACTCCTGCAGATCCTGTCTTACCAGATTCCTGTCTGTCCTGTCCTCTGCCTCCAGCGCCTTGCTGGAGTCAACAGTCAGACCAAACTCCCCGAAATCACCACGCTGACAAGAGGCTGAAGACCCCCTCCCTCCTGCCGCCAGGGGAGGAGGGGAAAACTGGGAAACAAACGTGCAACGCACACAAGGAAATAAACAAACAACACAACGAAGCGACAAACAGCCACAAACACGTTGACTGGCAGGAAAGGAAACATGGTCTGCATAGAACTTGTGCAAAATACTCAAGTATTGGCATTTCAGTTGAAACACGTGTTTAAAGTGACTTGACGGACAGATGCCATCCGTGGTACTGAAACAGGTTTCTTTGTTTGGGAATTATAGAAGAGACAGATAAACTCTTCTGACTTTAGTAATCCTTCCTGTCCAGTTAAAATGTTATCCAGTCAGGTACAAATCAAAGCTGTTAACCAAAATGCAAGTCAGCTCTTTCTTTAAAAAAGCGTTCATGCTAAATAAACCCTGAGTTCACATACACGCCGAATAGTCTTGGTTAACAGGAATAAACGTTGTGATTTACATGACACACCAACAATACCTTCAAACACCGGCTTAAACGATGAAGAATTTCTAAAACACGAAGAAGAGCAGCACGTTTTTCCCGTTGAGACATAATAACAGCGGACGCCCGCTGATGACGTCATTAAACAAGGACAGAGTCACGAACGTGTTGTGAAGCACTAGTCGCCAGGAGATGGCGCCAAAGATGGGCTTCCACTAAAGAACAAAGTCCGCTGGCAAGAAAACGGCTCGGGAAACAGAACAGTCCCCGTCTGATACCCAGAGGGTTTCACCTTTTCAAATTACAGACTCACAACACTTCACATTTTAGCTGTCTGGGGGAATGAGTCAGACTATCTCATGTACCGGTCTGAGGAATAACTTTGGCCTATCTTTTCTGTTGTGGTGACCCACATCTATATATCGAGAGACATTCACCTAAGAGGACGGTGTACCTTTAAGGGAAGAGGCTTGACTGTCACTTGCACTTTGCACACCCTTCCACCCAGCTTTACCGGAGGGTACACATCAGTGATCATGCCTAGAGGCCATTCATTTCTTTTGCACTTACTGTCCTTGCGCTACACTTCCTTGTTTAAGGCTCGGCTGGTCGGACGGCCACTTCCTGCGGGGTTGCAGTGTTGACAAATACTCTTTGCGCCGCCTGCCCCAGAATGTCTTAGACAGACTTTGAACTCTGCGCCACTACTGTCTGAATAAGTCTTTGTGTCCGCATTCTCCAGTCGGAGCGAGACAAGGGCCTACTTTCTGGGTCAGCAATGAAGTAGGTGTGAGAATAAGGGATCTGAAGGGTCGGTAGACACAGGAACTAGTGGCCGGTTGTTCACATATACATAAAACCTCCTTTTCTCGGTGTAGATGTACCCGAGCACAATCGTGCTGTCTGTGTAGAAGCTGACTGTATCAAATATAATGTCTATTTCAGAGATGATAACTTCAGCCAGATTTACTGCCATATCTGCCGCACAAAGCTCCAGGTGGGGTGTGTTCAGGGTGCGAAGAAAGTCTATCTTTGCTTGAAACCAATCCTGTGTAGCATTTTCCATCTGCAACCACAGTCTTCAAATAAGCAACCGCAGCTATTGCCCTTTCTGAAGGGCCTGAGAAAACACATAGTTTTGTTAGCTTGGCTGCAGATGATTCAATTCAATTCAATTCGATTCAATTCAATTTTATTTATATGGCCCAATATCACAAATTACAAATGTGCCTCAGTGGGCTTAACAGCAACACAACAACATCCTGTCCTTAGACCCTCTCATCGGATAAGGAACAACTCCCTAAAAACCCCTTTAACAGGGAGAAACAATAGCAAGAAACCTCAGGGAGAGCAACAGAGGAGGATCTCTCTCCCAAGACGGACAACGTGCAATGCATGTTGTGTTCACGCAATTTACACAATACAACATTGAAAGAGGATAACAGAATTATAAAGGACATAACATTTATGAAGAACATGGTGCACAGGATGCCAAGCAGTGTCCACATGCCAACGGAACAGTCCAGGACCCAGGCCACGCAACCAGCATCATCATGTAATAAAAGAAAACTTATGTGAGGAGAGGAAGGGCAGGCAGCATCCAAATGGCGGCCACCATCACCACGGAGACCTGGGAGGAGAACCGACTGCACATGCATGCAAGAGAGACTCACATGACACCATTCAAACACAGAGAAAGAGAAAGGAGAAGACATCATTCAGAGAGAGAGAAAAGACATGTGAGAGAAGAGAACAGTTTGCGATAGTCATTAGTCATAATCAATTAATTCATCAATTCGTCATAATCTATACTCTGTAATCTATACTCGATAATCTCGTCGGCAGAACATATGTGTAAGGTTTAAGGATTCTTAAGTCCTGTAACTCCTAAAGAGAATCTCTCCAGCTGTCCCATAGCTTCTCTTTTTCTGCGGACAGTGGAGCGTCCCAATCAGAAGAGTCTGTGGTGAGTTCCCGAAGAAGTGCCTTTCCATGGACGGTCACAGGGAGACAAATCCAAGAGGATCATATAGACTGTTTTACTGCTGAGAGTACTCCTCGTCATGTGAATGGCTTTCTCTCATCCTAGATGCGGTAAGTGAAACAGTCTGAATCCAAGTTCCAGTGTAACCCGAGGCTGCGCTGCACTGGTAGATTATCAGCAGCAAGCTCCAGGTCCTTTAGGTCTGTGACACGATCTTCACAGGCGAAGACGTCCATGACCTCTTTGCTGTTTGAGGCCAGCTTATGCAGCCTGAGGTTAGAACAAGCAAATATGGCCTGAGTTCCTCTAAGTAGACTGATAGCTGCATCTGCTGTGGGAAGGGATTTCAGCCCATCGTCCATATAAAAGTCGTGGACAACAAACTGTCTTGCATCTTCTTCATAATTGCTCTGACCTTGAGCTGCACGTCTGAGGCAGTAAAGAGCAACCGCTGGGGAAGGGCTATTTCCAAAGTCGTGGACGTTCATGCGAAATTCCACAATCTTTTTCTCAGGGTCGTCTTTGAACCAAAGAAACCTAAGGAAGTTATGCTCTTCAGGCCAGACCATGGAACAGTGGAACATTTGCTGTATGTCCACAGTGAAGGCAATCCGCTCTTTCAGAACAGAAGAAGGACCCCTATCAGGCTGTTGTTGAGGTCTGGCTCAGTTAGAAGTACTCGGTTCAGAGATGGGCCTTTATATAATAATAACAACAAATCAATCTTATATAGCGCTTTTCTAACACTCAAAGTCGCTTTACAATAAACGGGGTGAAACAAGATAAGATGAGCACTGGAGTCAAAGACGACTCTTATTTGAGAGGGCTTATTGGGGTGGTAAACCCCAAAGCAGGGTAAGTACCAGAGTTCCTCTTCAGGTTTTAGTGGGGGAGCTTCTCCAGCATTTCCCCTCTGAAAGATCTTTTCCATTAACATGATGAACTGTTCTTTCATTTCCGGTTTCCTCCTGAAAGATCGTTGCAGTGAGTTAAGGTGTTCAAGTGCCTGTGCGCGGTTGTCAGGGGGCCGTGGCCGTTGAGCTCTGGAAGGCAGGGGAGCCACCCGTTTCTTTCGTCCTTGTAAACTTCTCGGTCCATGATGTTCAGGACTGCTTATTCTCTATCGAAGAAGCCTCTGTGTCGTCATCCTTTGTTGTCTGAAACACATCACAGTGCAAAGCGTTCTGTATTTCATTAACAAGGCAGTCTTTGTGTAAGAGGGGAAATGAGGAGGGCTCATTGTTGCAGTATCTCTCCTTCACAATTTAGTTAGTTGGACATGGTTTAAAGAGAGAGGGATGTCCGTTTCTCAGTATGTTGGTGTAGTAAGAGCTGACCAGGGCTGGTTTGTGAATGTTTTTGATGCACACATCACCTACAATCACCCAACCCAGATCCAGTTTCTGGGCATAGGGTGCACTGTGTGGGCCATTCACCTGTCTTCGGACTCTATGTGTTACGTATCTCGAATGAAGACCAGAGGCCAGTGTAGCGAAACCCAAAAGGACAGACAGACAGAGAGCACCGGGATAACCCGAAGGGCGATTTTAATACTGGAAAAACAAACGACACTGCCACAGGGATGGTAACAGGGGAATCTCAGGTGGGGGTGGTTGAGACGATGCGAGCGCCTGGCTACCAAAGTCCGAATCCGTAGAGCGAGGGGTTGTCCAAGGAAGTCCGGGTCCGAGATCCAGGAAGTCAAGTCCGAAAGGAGGGGTCCAGGGAGAGAGACACGGGGGGAGATCGCTGGAGAGGTCCGGGGAAAACGTGAAGGTCGCTGGGGGCGAGGGAGCCGTGGAAGTCGCAGAGGGGGGGGGTCGCAGGGTTCTGTACGTCGAAGCACGGAGAGACGTTCTGGGAGGCTTCTTGTAGAGGGCTGCCTGATGGCCGCAGGTGTGCCTGATGGATGACGGCAATCACCTGGTGCAGCGCAGCGCTCGTCTCCTCAGAGCGCGAGCCGAGCGCTCGGAGGATGTTTCCGGCACGTCCGAGCGCTCGGATGTTTCCGGCACGTCCGAGCTGGGGGAGTGGCTTGAAGGTGCCGGGGAGGCAGCGGTGTAGCCACAACACTATGAGCTCTAATTATGTCTCTCTCTAGTAAGAACAAAATAGGGGCTTGTGGATCAAGTTTGGGGATGTGCTTTGTGGGATGTTTCAAGTGGGTGTGAGTCAATGCCGCTTCTGGGTTTGGTATTTCTGAACGATTGTTAGGAAACTCGTTACATTCAATCAGTGATGGCAGTGAGAGCGTACTACTGCCCTCAATGGGCTCCACCGCAAAGCCACGTGCCTGTCTGCCCTCTGTTTCCAACGTTCCTGCACATGTCTTCAGAGAGTATGGAGAGGGGTTCGCTGAAATGTTGAATAGATCGTAAAACTCTGAACGTGCGAGTGATCTCTTACTTTGGTCATCTAATATTGCATACATTCGGACTGCAGCACCAGGGCGACTGGCTGGATACACCCTCACAATGTACATTTTTGAAGAAGAGCATGTTGAGATGTCCTCTCCACAGACCTCAGTGCATGTGGTGGAAACAGCAGCCTCCCTTTGACCGCCGTCCCCCTCCCCGGGACGGTGAGCGGGTTTCTGAGCTAATGGACCACGGGGGGGGGGGGATCCAGGGTGTAGTGCTGTGACGTGTGCCTTGCTTCTACAGTCTGCGCAGCTGATGTGTTCTTCACAGTTTTTTGCTAGGTGTACAGCTCTGCAGCACTTGTAGCAAATCCCATGTTTCTTTAAGAGCGCCTTTCTTCCCTCAATGGGCTTTTGTCTAAACCCACGGTATTTGGGTAAGGGGTAGGGTTTGTTGTGTAGCAGGTGTGAAGGTTTCAAACGGGTCTCAGCACCAGTGTAGTAGATGTGGATAGGGCATAGAAGGAGGCAAATCTCCATGACTGTTTTTCAGCATTTATTGGCTCTGCAGAAGATGATGATAGCACATTTTTTGTCTCTCTTCTGCTCCTCATCAATGCAATATGGCACTGTCTTAGTACATTTTTCTTAAAATACATGCATTTCTTTAATCAACTCCACATTTCAATGTGTATTTAAATCAACAAAGTGAATACAATCATATTTAGAGCCATACAAAATTAGCAGAAGAACATCTGTTCTTAATCATAACTCATTTCTTGTCGTAACCATGATAAACGGCATTTATGTGTAGCAACAGTGACACCTACTGGGCAAAATAAAATGGTGCATGGGGGCTGAGTGAGTAACCAGAGAAGACAAAATGTAACACATTGAACAGAAGAAAACACATACATCTGCAGAAGATAACGATAGCACACTTTGGGTCTCTCTTCTGCACCGCTGCTCCTACACATCCAGAATAGCAGCTTACAGTTTACACCGCGCTTAGTCGCCTTGTACAGGGCGGCCTGCCGCCATCGGCAACACGTTATAGCCACACTTCTGCTACAGCTTCCACAAACTATCATTTAGCCGTCGACACTACATAAAACCGCTGGCTAATGTTATCGCATTGCAGCAAAACAACATGCATTAAAAGTTACAACACTAGCGGTTCATTTTTCAAAGAAAGAGTGAAACAGCGCGACAGCTTTTCCACACAACTCCCCTCACCAATGCGATACGGCACCGCGAGGGGAAGGCGGAAGCTACGGAAGCACAGCAGGTACAGAAGGAGTGACGTGAGGCAACATCATTTCCGCCGGGAAAATTAATAACCGGAAGTAAAATAATAACTCAATAAGATAAAATTCACAAATACTTAACAGAATTATTAAATGATAAATAGATTCAAAAAATATAAATGGGAAATAAAGAAATTAATTAAGTGCATTTTTTCCAACTTCGTTACATCAGTGTAAACTACTAATAAGACACGTTAGTCCCTAGCTAACGGGTCTGACCCTTTAGCCGAGGGGTTAGTGATGTCGCCTTGTGGTGCAGTACACCCCGTATCGAATCCCGCACCGGGCAACAAAATAACCGGTTACACCAGCAATGCTTGGCTGGGTCGTCACTGCTAGTGGACTTACTTAAAGTGGGGTGTCAGTTGACACGGGTGAGGTATTACTACTTAAAGTGGGGTGTCAGTTGACACGGGCGAGGTATTGCTATTTAAAGTGGGGTGTCAGTTGACACGGGCGAGGTATTACTACTTAAAGTGGGGTGTCAGTTGACACGGGCGAGGTATTGCTATTTAAAGTGGGGTGTCAGTTGGCGCGGGCGAGGTATTGCTATTTAAAGTGGGGTGTCAGTTGACACGGGTGAGGTATTACTACTTAAAGTGGGGTGTCAGTTGGCACGGGCGAGGTATTGCTATTTAAAGTGGGGTGTCAGTTGACATGGGTGAGGTATTACTACTTAAAGTGGGGTGTCAGTTGGCACGGGCGAGGTATTACGAGGGATGGGTGAGGTATTCCGAGAGACCCCCGCCTTGAGAACGGCAACAGCCCTTTGGTTATCAGATGTAAACGTTTGCTTGTTATGAGCAGGGCAGGCGGCTCATTATTGAACGCTGCCAGTGTGAGTCATTTGGCATCCTCGCCTGCTGACACACAAAGTTCACAAAGAAGCTGATTGGAGGATAGGGAACCCTACACACTTAAGACCTAGTGTAAGCCATTTCCCTGCAGATAGAATGGCAGCTTTTGCACCACGGGGTTAACACCGTGGGGCGTCTCTAGGTAGGTAAGTCCAAGTATATCACCGGCTGCCTTTGCAGCTTGCATTTTCACTAGCAAGTCCCCCAGCTCTCTTAGTTTTCGACCATCTTTATTTGGAGTTTTGAGAAAGCTCTCTAGCCTCTTGAACAAGGAGCTCTCTTTGACCTCCAGTGTCATTGAGCTGGTCCCATGTAGTCTGGAGCCCATGTTCTGGATGATTCACATACACAGTTCTTATTTGCCTGGCGTGTTCAGCTGAGCCTTTGCCTAAACATTTCACGAGAAGGTCAAGCTGCTCACTAGCTGAGAGGTTAAGGCCTCTGATAGCATTGGTAAAGGATGCTCTCCGAGCCCTATAGCCTGAATATGACTGCTGATCATCTTGTGACACAATATCAGTAAACTGAGATAGACTATCATCCTCTAACATTTCCCCATTTTCATTTTCAGCGTTTTCACAGTGTGACTCGCCTGTTGCAGAGACCGGACTCTCAGCCTCAGCTCACTGGTTCTGTCTGTCCTCCGTCTCTGCATGCATCCATAACCTGTGCTTCAGTATCACTCAGATTACTGCCATTCTCATTATTGCTGTCCTGCTCACTTGTTTCATTTCCTCCATACCAGGTTGCGGATCATCGGTTGCGGTCAGGGGTTAAAGTGGGATTTGGTAAGTGGGGGGTCTCTGTATTAGAGAGGTGGGCAAAAGTGCTAGCTAGCTAACCACTGGTCCAGTAGTCCCGACGTTAGCATTGTTAGCTAATAATAGCTACCGGTAGCTAGTTAGTTATTTGAATGAAAATATCGCATGGCCAGAGCTAAGGTTGGACAAACATAACTAGCTAGCTACCGGTAACGTTACCGGACGCTACCGATAGTTAGCTTGCCTAGCAGCATTCAAACAACTAGCTAGCAACGTTACCGGGTGGAAGATAGCTAGTTACCTAGCTAGCTAACGTTACGTTCGCTAACGTTAGTTGCTTGAATGAAAACCACAGCAGAGCTATACAAAACTATTGGAAATACTATTGGAAATACACTGAAGATACTCACTCTTTATGCCGCCCAATCCAGGATAATAGTGCAGGTAGCAGGTTGACGCTCTCTCGAGTCTGGTCTGCCTGGTGCGGTGAACTGACCCTGACCCGTGAGTGTGAAGCCAGTCTCTTCTGACGTCATGTCTGGTGAAGCCACACAGCAGGCAGGTGCGGGTCACGTGAGGACGCGATATCATTCAAACTTTTAGAAAAAGTAAAGTAGTATAAATGTAGCCCGTGGAATTAGATACCACACAGGACACAATTACTTCCGGGGTTCTTGTAGCTTTAATTTTATCGTTTGAACCTTCGAATGCAGATCGTTTTACTGAGTGCGTACATTCCTGTGTCTTTCGAGCAAACAGCTCATAAATGTTCACAGATGTGGCAAGTTTAACAGAAAAGATTTTAAAAAGAGGGAAATAATAAATACAAAATACGGTGCAAAATACGGCAGTGGACTATGTACGTTAAACAGGGTTTAACAAAGACATGTGGAACTTCCTGAAGATTGCGCAACTTCTCACTCTGTCAGTTACCTTTAAACAGAATTAAAATGCATATAAAACCTTTACATCCCAAATACAATGGCATGGTGTGGCTTTATGCACGCCAACATTACCTTGTCATGCCTGCAATGGCGAACAGCGGTCGACGGCTCGCGCCCAAAATCACCGAACATCAACTCCAGTAGCGTCTAAATCAAACCATCTTGTCAAATTACCGACATACAATATTGTTTGGAATAATGATACAGGTATATTTCACAAGATATTTACCCCTACTTACTACGGAGTCAGAGCCTCGTCACACCGCAATCTTCAGGCGTTCCACACAAGAAAAAAAAGAAAGAATACCCAAGATGCACTTGGATAACTTGCACGGAGTTACAATAAAAGTCCGCCACTGCCACTTACTGGTCAAAACATGCAATGACAACCGAAACTATAAAAATACACTCACAATCTGCTTCACAATTTAAATACATCAAATGACATTTTACATGGCTTGACAGTGTAACAATTACATATATTAACAGTTAAACTATACTAAATTTAAGTGGAAAATCATTTAACATATTTAACAGATTTACCACCCGGCTACATACTCCCCTGCAAATATAGTCAACGTCCTCGGTGACTACGAAACATGAACTGACTCAAATACTCCCTGCAAGGCCTTTTCAAAGAGAGCAGCACCCAGGCTTGTCAAAACCTTAGAGACCATGTCTGTGCTGACTGAGACTGCATTACAGGCTGACTTTGGCAGATGAAATGGGTTTGAATGAGATCCAGCCATTTCCCGCTTGCTTTTCCTAATGGCAGGTTTAGGTGCATAGGTTCTACGTCCTGCTCCACCAGCATCCTCTGTTAGTGCGGGCCTGTCCCTGTTTTCAATAATGGGCAAGTCACTGTCGCTAACGTCTGGATGCACATCATTAACACATTCTGTTTCTGTGCCACAATTTCTCATATCTGAATAACCTTCCTCAGGTCCTTCACCGTCACTCTCATCTGTGGTTGCTGTCACAGGTAAACTAACACTTTCTGCTGCAAGAGGCAGGTTAGGTACTTGCACAAGCCGTCGAGGGATGACTTCCTCAACAATAACAAAATCAGCCTCAGGTGACTCAGGCTCATCCTCAGCTACAGGCTGTGTAGTGGTCTGTAACCTAGATCTAGTTCTTGGTTTGGGAACTGGTTTCGCACAAGGTCGCAACTCTGACCTATGAACTCTTTTAATGGGACCTCCCTCAAAAGGTTCAACAGTGTGTGTGGTACCCTGGATGTCAACTACCTTGTAGACTGTTGAGGTCCATGTGTCCTGAATCTTATGTCTACCTGGGGGTCTGTGACGTAGGAAAACCAACTGACCAATGTCCACAGGAGGACAATACACCTTCTCATTTTGCAGTGAGATCCTCTCAGCTGCCTTCTGCTCTGAGTACTCTCTGGCTCTCTCATGTGCCTGCCGGAGTCTCTCCTGATGAACAGACAACCAATCCTGTTTCCTGTCTGACACACACTCACGCCCTAATAAAGCATCTACTGGGAGATGTGGCTGTACCCCGAAAAGCAAATAATAAGGCGAGTACCCTGTGGTGGAATGAGGGGTGACATTATAGGCATATACTACTTCAGACAGATGCTCTGGCCAACGCTTTTTTTTCTCTGGTGGGAGTGTCCTTAACAAGTCATGGAGTGTGCGATTGTATCTTTCACACTGACCGTTTCCCTGTGGCCTGTAGGGAGTTGTCCGTGTCTTTTTAACCCCATAGAGTTTGCACAGCTCTGCTATAATTTCACTCTCGAAATTTCGACCTTGGTCTGAGTGCAGTCTCTCTGGGACCCCATATTTCATGAACCACTCCCTGAGCAAAACTTTAGCTGTAGTGTCAGCCTTCTGGTCTTTGGTAGCATACGCTTGTGTGAACTTTGTAAACACATCGGTCACAACAAGGACATTTTCACGGCCATCTGAAGCTGCCTCCAACACTGTAAAATCAACAGCCACCACTTCTAGAGGTCGGGAGGCCAGGAATGCCTGAACTGGAGCATGGATTTTTGGCTGAGGCATCTTGGTCAAAATGCACCGCTCGCAGTTTTTAACCCAGCTTTCAACATCCTCGCATAGCCCTACCCAAAAACACCTCCCTCTTAGCAAGTTTACAGTGCGCTCTATGCCCTGATGTCCCATGTTGTTATGTACATTTTCTAGAACTTGGTCCCTCAAACAACTAGGCACAAGTAACTGCCACACTTCTCCATGACGTGGGTCTGTGATAACCCTGTACAACAACCCTTCTCGTTGTTGTATGCATCTCCATTGTTTCAACAATCTTTTCACTTGACTAGACAGGGCTGCTCTCTCTCTGGGACATGGCCTCCTCCGCCGATCCCAAAATGCCCTAAACTCTTTTAGGGTGGGGTCACCGGCCTGAAAACCTACCAGCTCCTCTCTGGTATAACCTGGCAGTGTGGGGGTGTTGCCCTGTTTAGTACCTGTCTCACCAGACCTCGACTCCCCAGCACGGATCTGTCTCACTTTGTAACACTCCAGACCTCTAGAGACAAGACCAGGATCCAGAACTGTTCCTCGCTCAATCAGGTTACACACAGTGATACAGTCGTCAAAATCCGAGTCAGGGTCTGTTTCAGGCTCCCCTGCAAACTCCTGCCTAGAGAGAGCATCTGCGGCGGCATTACTGCAACCAGGACGGTACTTAACCTCGAAATCAAAAACAGACAGTTGCGCTACCCACCTCTGCTCTATAGCACCTAACTTGGCTGTCTTGAGGTGGCAGAGGGGATTGTTATCAGTCAGGACAACAAACTTTGAACCAAGCAAGTAACCCCTGAATTTTTCAGCAACTGCCCATTTTAAGGCAAGCAACTCCAACTTCATGCTACTATAATTTCGGTCATTCTTCTCAGCCTGGCGTAGTCTGCGGCTAGCATATGCTAGGACACGTCTGGTGTCACCTTGCTGCTGACACAATACAGCGCCTAATCCATGCTGACTAGCATCTGTCTCAACTACAAATGGTTGTGTGAAATCGGCAAAACCCAAAATGGGAGTAGAGGTAAGTTTTTCCTTTAACTGCTCAAAGGAAGAGTCACACTCTGGTGTCCACATATTACAAAACTGGTGACCTACTTTCCCTGTTTTTTTCACACCTGAACATGTGTTGACTAGGTCATGCAGTGGCCCGGCAATCTGTGAGAAGCCTCGAATGAATCTCCTGTAGTAACTACAGAAACCCAAGAACGACTGCAGCTCTTTGGCAGTGGTTGGGACCTTCCAGTTCTTAACAGCAGAGACCTTGGAGGGGTCAGTTCCTATACCTTCTGCTGACACCTGATGACCCAAAAACTTTACTGACTGTTGTAGAAAAGCACACTTCTGCAACTTCACCTTAAGGCCCGTCTCTGCCAGTCTCTTAAACACAGTCTCAAGTCTCTCCAAATGCTGCTCAAATGTCTCTGAAAAAACCAAGATGTCATCTAGGTAGACCAGGAGTATCTGAAAAATGAGATCATTCATAGTAACTTGCATAAGTCTCTGAAATGTAGCTGGACCGTTACAAACACCAAAAGGCATTCTCACGTACTCATACAGACCAAACGGTGTAGTGAATGCAGTCTTAGTCCGATCTCTCTCATGCATAGCTACCTGGTGGTATCCGCTCGCCAGATCTATGGTCGAAAAGAACTTTGCCCCTCTCAGCGCATCAAAACTCTCATCAATTCTCGGGAGCGGGAATGCATCACGTCTTGTCTTTGAGTTGAGTTTCCTGTAATCGACACATAGCCTCAGACTACCATCTGCCTTTCTCACTAGTACTATGGGCGAAGCATAAGCACTAGAGCTTTCTTGAATGACCCCTTTTTTAAGCAGCTTGCCAATATGTTCCCTGACTTCACTGTACTGTGTGGGTGGGATTCGTCTGTATGGCTGTGTTACAGGTATGTCATCTGTCAGATGGATCTCATGTTGTACTTTGTCAGTGTGGCCTAGATCTTCATCTTCTGTTGCAAACACAAAAGAGTACTTCTCCAGTAACAAAGTCAGCTGTGCTTGCTGTTCTGGGCTACCACAAAAATTGAGCTTGCCGAGAATTTCCTGCACATCTGTCGGTGTTTTGGGGTGTTCACTGATACTCACTTGTTCAGTGTCTGCTGAGATTCTCTGGAACTGTACCTCACAAAGCTCATCACTTTTCACACAGTCTACCTGAGTCAAAACCCCTAGCCTAGTCCGTGGCCCTAGCCAGATATCTTCATCAGACATGTTCATGACTCGGACTGGAAAAATGTGATTGCCCGATGAAACCAAAGTAGGCACAACAACCAAACCTCCAGGAACGGGGACACCCACAGACTCCAGCAACAAAAAAGAACCATCCTCACTCACGGTCCTGAGTCCCCTAGCCATAACTGTAGCAGCAGATGAAGCAGGTATATGGACTACATCCTTACCAGCTACCCTAGCGAAAGAGAGTCTGTCTGTTGCATGTACTGCATGAAGATGATTAAAAGCCTCTCTCCAGTTTGAGTCAAACCTCTCCTGCAGTGTGGTGTCAAACTCAGTGTGTACTAGCTCTCTGCATTTTTTGACAATGTTCATCCCTATTAGACCTGGAACAGAGGAAGAGTGTTCAGAATCTTTAACTATCAGAAAACCTCGCTCTGGGATAGTCAGACCCATGGCTTCTACATCAAGCTCCACATAGCCCATATAGGGTATGTCTAATCCATTAGCTGCAGTGATCTTTAACCACTCAAATGCCGGGTGAATGTCTTCACCTTTCACTGACAGGTGTTCCCTGAAAAAACTCTCAGAAATTGTACTGACCTGGCTACCAGTGTCAAGTAAGCAGGACACTGTAACACCTCGTAGTTTCACCTCAACAGTTTTACATTCTCCGACTGCACGCTCTAAGATCCTGCTTCTGTCTGGAGTCTCTTTTGGTGAGCCAGCTTCCTCCCCTCGAGTTGTGTGGCTCATGACAACTGAGGGTGCGAGTTTTCCTGCACTACATAAGAACTAGGTGTTGCGTCCCCTTGACCCCCTCTGGCCCGTGAGCATTTTCTTGCAATGTGACCTATGCCTCTACACTTGAAACAGATAGGCTGACCATCTGGTGTGAACTTTGGCTGGGGTCTAGGTCGTGGCTTGGGCTCTAGGAATGTCTGTTGAGTGCTGCGCTTACTCAGTTCACCTACAGCAAAGGCTAGATCAGCGAGTGTTTTGCCTAACTCTGCTAGCTGTTTTTCTTGATGGGCTACTGCTCTCCGAACATCATTTAATGCAATACCTTGGTCATTGTTTGTTTTAATAATAGAGCACTGGGTTTCCGGAACCTCTGATGTAACTTGGTTGCTCTTTATGACCCTGGGACGATGAGACCTGCTGTCCTCCATCTCCCACAGGAGGGCCTCGTTCCTCACATCTAGAAGACTGCTCTCTGGTTTGTCCCTAACCATTTTCCTGAGTTCACGCCTGAGTGCTGCTTCTCTTAAACCCTCAATAAACCGGTCTCTGAGCACAGTTTTCTCATTAGGTATTACATCTGTGGACTGTTTCACTACAGAGCTCAAAATCTGGGATAGTGCATGGGAGTAGTCACGGAGGTCTTCTCCATCAGTTTGGTTACGGTTGTAAAAGGTCTGCAAAAGCTGTGTGGAACTGCGCTTTTCCCCAAATGCATTGCTCAGGTAAGAGTATAAATCACTGGGCCCCACTGACTGACCCCTCATGCATAGTCGCACCTCTTCCAATGCAGGGCCATGCAATAGAGATAGTATATAGTCACATTGTTCTTCTGTTGTTTGCTCTCTGTATCTTAAAACCCTTTCAACCTCTTCAATAAACTCTTCGACAGATCTCCTGTCTGTACCACACTCCCCACTAAATGCTTGGATCTGGCGTTCTCTTGGAACGTAGATGTATGAACGTGTGGGTGCACTGTTATCACTTGCTCTCTGAGCCCTTGCTTCACCATTTAACCTGGTGAGCTCATCTCGCAGTCTGGCAAGCTCTTGCATGGTGGTCTGCATTTCTTTTGTAGCACCTTCACCTATACCCATTATGCCACCTGAGGTGTGGCCATTATCATTACGTGAACTCCCTTCATCACCAGAATCACTAGACATAATGATATATTAATCTTTACTCAGTCCAGTATAAATGAGGATATTTAGTTCAAAACCTGGTTCAAGGATACTACAAGGACAGTCTTTAACTTGGAGCCTTGCTGGATCTTGGTCTTTGTAGCTGAAGTTAGCGCTGGAGTCCTCTGCGCTGGTACGGCTGAGTCGTGTGAAACAGGAAGCACCAGAACCTCTTAGATGCCCTCACGTCGTCTCTCGCTGGTCACCACCTCCACAGCAGGATGGCTTCAGACTCAACACCAACGGACGTCACCAGCAATCTTCACCACTGCCGTATTTTTTTTTTTTTTTTTTTTAGTAAAAATAAGCCACTCTGTTGCCAATTTTAAAAAAAATGTTTTACCTACACCCCACTCCTGGTACCAAAATTATGTAGCCCGTGGAATTAGATACCACACAGGACACAATTACTTCCGGGGTTCTTGTAGCTTTAATTTTATCGTTTGAACCTTCGAATGCAGATCGTTTTACTGAGTGCATACATTCCTGTGTCTTTCGAGCAAACAGCTCATAAATGTTCACAGATGTGGCAAGTTTAACAGAAAAGATTTTAAAAAAAGGGAAATAATAAATACAAAATACGGTGCAAAATACGGCAGTGGACTATGTACGTTAAACAGGGTTTAACAAAGACATGTGGAACTTCCTGAAGATTGCGCAACTTCTCACTCTGTCAGTTACCTTTAAACAGAATTGAAATGTATATAAAACCTTTACATTTCCCTTACTGCCCAAATACAATGGCATGGTGTGGCTTTATGCACGCCAACATTACCTTGTCATGCCTGCAATGGCGAACAGCGGTCGACGGCTCGCGCCCAAAATCACCGAACATCAACTCCAGTAGCGTCTAAATCAAACCATCTTGTCAAATTACCGACATACAATATTGTTTGGAATAATGATACAGGTATATTTCACAAGATATTTACCCCTACTTACTACGGAGTCAGAGCCTCGTCACACCGCAATCTTCAGGCGTTCCACACAAGAAAAAAAAGAAAGAATACCCAAGATGCACTTGGATAACTTGCACGGAGTTACAATAAAAGTCCGCCACTGCCACTTACTGGTCAAAACATGCAATGACAACCGAAACTATAAAAATACACTCACAATCTGCTTCACAATTTAAATACATCAAATGACATTTTACATGGCTTGACAGTGTAACAATTACATATATTAACAGTTAAACTATACTAAATTTAAGTGGAAAATCATTTAACATATTTAACAGATTTACCACCCGGCTACATAAAAATAGAAGAACGACTTTATTTGCGATTTATTTTGTCATGCTTGTGAATTGGCTGCATCATGTTTTTTGTTTTAAATTTTACTGTGACAAAAAGGTTGAAATGACTCCTGTCTACAGAGTGCTGCCGGATCTCAGCTCCGGTTGACTTGGGGGAGGAGGAGGGGGAGGAGGGGAAGTGCCGGTGTCGGGATCCGGATCCGGGGAGCTCCGGCCCACTTTAATCACTGGTTGCGGTATCTCCCGCTGCCTGCTGCGTTGTTTGCGGGCTACCGCTCTCAGCAGCGCCTCCTGGCTGTGGCTCACCTGAACTGCTGCCCGCTGTAGGCTCCCTGTGCGGGCAGGAGGAACGCTGGTGGCCGACATCGCCGCACTCAAAGCTTTTCATGCTGCCAGAACTTGCATTCAGAGTGTAGAAACCGTGTTCGCACTTGACTTTAAACGACACTTGTAGATGTTGTGAGGGATCATGTAAATACATGAAGGCCTGCCTCCGCAGGGAGGTAACATGCTGCAGTCTGGCGTCCTCACAACCCAGGCGGACTGTTCTGAACCCGCCAGCGAACTTTCCGAAACCACTCAGTTCTCCTTCAAGGAGCTCGCTGGGGATAAACGGAGGTACTAGTCCATGGGCCAGACGATATTTCGGTACACTCAAGGTGGCAAAACTTACTTATAATTTTTGAAAGGATCCATGTCTGTAGATGATATTTTGGTATGATAACCATTCCTGAGTGGCAGCTGTATCACAGTTATCAGCTCATGAAGTTAACCACCCCCTAAAGTACATTGCATTTTAGACGCTGGTGCATATCCTGGTTTAGCCTCATGGTCAGGACATTTTTCAATGTTCTATAATATTGTCTTTGGTATCATTTTAAAGGGGACCTTCTTAGCTTTCATTCAAGCCCTGTTGTGGATATTTCTCACAAATATAGAGGTCACTTGAGCTCTTCAACCCGTCAATAACACACATCTTTCTGCAATTTTCGCCTAAACTATATACTTTCTTTTAGCCCTGTGGCATCTAGGAATATCAGGGACACAAAACACAAAAACTGGAATACTCACAGGACTGTAAAGATTCAGAAAATGTATAATATACCCATACTATTTCATTGTGTGAGGTGATTGTGAGCCTTAAATGAGAACTAGACCAAAGCCAGTTAGGTCACAAACTGGTCTCTATACATTTGTTTAAATACACAATCAAAATACATGATAAAAAGGAATACCATAGTGAGGTAATTTTAATATTTTAAACAACATTGACATTTACATATACTTAGTCAATGATACATGTAATCCCATATCATTAGTGGGTATATGTAATGGTAATGGGTAGGGTAATGGGTATATGTGAATATGGTTACATTATTGTTATCAAGCTCTGGGTAACCAAGTCCAGAATCAACATCCTGTGCATCAATAGACTACTACCACAGTAATACCATCAGAATCATCACACTGTCATTCATCAAACTGCTCGTTTCTCTCATCATCTGACTCCCCAAGTTCAAAGTCCAGTTCTGGACCATCCTGCTGTTTTTGGTTACCGCAGGTCTGTAACCTGCACATGTCTGTGCATGGAAGTCCATTTGACAGGCACATGCAGCTTGGCATTTTGCATGAATGCACACACTTGCATGTTAGCATTTCCAAGACCACATCTGGTGCAGGTGGGGAGCGCATCCAGTAAATGGCCAGCTTGCCTTCATCGTCTGTCCATCCATACTCAGTAGGGCTTGGCACCACAGGGTTAGCCTGCAGACAGCACTTCCATATTGCTGCCTGATAGTTGGCTCGTTGAACATGCATAAAGAGACAGTCTCTACATGGTGGCAGCTGGCTGGACTCAACCTCTCCCCTTTTGGTGCAGAAGAGCTGGTAACGCAGTTTGTTCACCTCAGCAGTGCTGCTATTAGCAACATACATCCGACAGGTGAACTGCTCAATTTTCTGGAACAGCTCATCACTCACATTCCATGTCTGTCCCAGTTGACTAAAAGTCTCTTGGCAGGAAGTGTGCTTTCTCACTATCTTCAGGGCATTCAGCTTCCCTCGACCAGCGAATGCACTGACAGTGTCGCAGCCTGTGAAGGCATGTAAGCCAATTAGGCTGTCACAGATGCTGTCTCCAAGTGAACTTGCCAGTTTGGTGATGTCGACAAACCGTGTGCGGTTCTGAGTCCCACACTTCTGGTAGATGGGACAGGTGATGTCCTTCTGGAAGCCAAGACAAAGCACCATAACATCAGTGTCCTCAGCTGTGATGATAACTGACTTTGAGCCCGCATTTGCTGCATGCAATGCATGCAGGAGCAGACGGGTGTCAGCTTCTTCATGTGTGGAGTGCAGTTCTGCTGCTTCCTCACACCCATCTTCTGTCAACTTGTAGCAGGTTTCCTCACAGGTCATGTACAACACCTTGCCATGCAGCATAGCTCTGTATCGTGGGAGTATCCACTCTTCCACCAGAAACTTGATGAGACTGGTCTTGTTGGAGGAACTGCACAGAAATTTTCTCCACTGCTGGACGTGGTGTCCCCCTGCAAGATTCTTGTACTGGAGAGTGATGTCTCCACCCCGGTTCAGTCGTTCAGCATCTTTGATCGAAGTCTGGTGATAGACATCAAAAACAACATCAATCCTCCCACTCTGTGCTCCCTCATGGAGGACCTGGGTCAAGGCTGACTCTGCCACCTGTGCAAAGGTTTTGTTGTTGCCATTCATTTTTTGGACCAGGCTCATCCCATCAATGATGGAAGTAGATGGGATTGGGATGTCTTCTGCAGGAGATACATTCTTTTCAAGCTCTCTGGCAAGTGCAGCCTTGTTTGTTTTTCGTAAGGACCCATCAGCATTTGCCAGTGCCCATGGTAGTGGGCCCAATGGGTAGGCAAGGACATCCTTCAGATTCACCTTCCTGCTTTCAGCCACCAGGATCATGTGACTGAAAAGGTTTCTATCTGCCTTCAGAACCACATCCTGTGCTTTCTTTCCATGAGCTTGTTTTGTGCTGACATTGGAGAATGTTTTCAGACTTTGCTTGGTCATCTTGTCGTGGAATTTCACAGGTGGTGGGTCTGCATCTAACCTTGTTTGCTGGAATGCTTGGTAGGCCTCTTCTCCTTTCTCAAGAGCTCTCAAGAGATCTATGGTCACATCAGGTGGAGCCATGTTGCCAGTGGAGAGGCTAACCAAATCAATCTCATCAGGGGACATAGGATTGAGCCAGTTATTCTCCATAAGGTCCATGAGAGACTGGACATCTGCTTCATCTCTCTTGATCCTTGGACTCTGTAGATCTGGATGAGACCATTTGCACCTGCCTTGACCTGCCAGGTCTCTCAGCTGTCTGTGGTACATGCTTCTATACTCAGCTGTGAGATAATATTTGGTCACAGCTCCTGGCTTCAAGCTGAATCCCTTTGTCCCTCCAGCTGTTTGGGTGTCTTTGTTCACCGTTTCTTCTATAGCTTGGTCAACAGGGATTCGGCCAAAGGGATTGGTGGAGCCCAGTTGGACTGAGAAGCCTCCTTCCATGAATTCTGTGTACACATCTGGGTGTGTGATGGGCAGCTCAGACATCTGGGCGTAGTAGTAGGGGAGGTAGCGTGCATAATTCATCCTGTCATAAGCAAAGCACCATGGGATCATTGCTCGAATGCTAGCCAAGTGTAGCATCCAGTCTCCCTCTCTGGATGCTCGGATGAGCCCCAACAAGATTTCAACCATGTCCAAATAGGACATCCAGAAGTTCGAGAGGCTGCCGTTTCCACCTCTAAGGAACTCACGGTAGACTTCAAATAGATCCATGATGCGTGTACAAGAGCTGTTCTTGAGGACCTCCTTCAAAGCATGTTGTGAGACTTCTTTCCCAAGGCTGTCAATGGTCTTCAGTGTCTCATTCAGGTGAACCATGTCATTCCTGTGAGTTTCTTCCAACCAGGACAGGAAACCATTCAAGGTCAGTCGCATGAGAGCCTCATACAGGAGCTTGTGTAGTCGCACTGCCCTGTTGTACTTGCGGCCATCCATAACACCAGCAATTGAGCCTTCTGCAATCATGCCAGACTCAATGCAGAGGTCTTTGAGTCCAGCATCTTGGAAACGCTTTCCTATTATTGCCAGCAGTGTGCAGATGGTGTGGAATACCCCAAGCCTAACGATGATATCATGGAACTTGTCATGGTGTTTCCATGTGATCTCGACAGCCTTCGCATACAGGGCTTGGTCAAAGACACAGACAATCTTCCTCAGGCCTAAGCACTGCATGATGCTCAGTGACTGGTTAAGCACCTCGTTGACAGTAGACATTTGTGTCGCTGGAGCATTGATGGTAGGCAGATAGCCTATATTGTCGGGGATGACCGTCATCTCTCCTCGAGTCAGGATGTTGAAGCCTGTCCAGCTGCTGACTGACTGTTCTTCTTGTTGTGACATGCGTGCTAGGACCCAAAGAAGGTTTTTCTCTCTGGCAAGCTTAGTATTGGCTGCAGTATCGGCATCTGACTTTTTGCTTTGTGTTGGCCCTACCCGTTGTCCAGCATTGTAAGTTGGTAACATTGGTGGGGGTCCATCAATGCTTCTCTTCTTTGTTTTGGGAACAGTGGGCATGGGTTGGACAGGAAGTGGGTTGACTGGCTTTGCTTGCACAGCAATCCCATTGACTCTGTGAGATGTTCCCTCACCACTGACAGTTTCTTCAAGACGGTCGATATTGTCCCAGGCTAAAGTTGGGAATATGCCAGGATGGATGTTAGCTGGAAGGGCAATGCCACTCCCTGATGATGAGAGTTTCTGGAGACACAGGGCAGTGTTGATCTCTTCCATCTGTGAATAGGACACACTGTGACCAAGTCGGTTGAGGATGTTTATCAACTCTACATTTCCTGTCAACGATTTGACACTGAATGGCAGAACAATGTGCTTGGAAGGCTTGGTATTTCCACATGTCACTGCATATACTATGTCATGGCCAAATGACTGCAGAAGGCACTGCACTCTCTGGGATGCATGATCAGGATCATTTGAGCCTGTGAGTAGAGAGTACAGGAAGATAATGAGCGACTCTGGAATGGTAGGACATTCTGCTTCTGGTTTGACTTCAGGCGGCCAGGTTTGAGGAACATCTTGACTTTTAATGTCTGCTCTCAATTTGATGGCTGCTTTGGCTATAACATCTTGTGCACTGACACTTTTCAGGGTCTGCAGCTCCCTTTTGAGAGACTGATTTTCTTTGGCAAGTTCCCTCATGGACAAGTTATCGGGATAGAGGAGGAATTTTCCTTTCTCATCAGGGAATATCTGCAAGGCTCCAGCAAACTCACTCTCCAGGTTTCGCCTTATGTGCTTCTTGGTTGATTCCTTGACTTGGGCAATGCCTTGGGAGTTCATTGAAGCTACCAGTCTAGAAGAGAGATCAGTCATTGTCATCACTTGAGGATTGCCAAAAAGCTCCATCCTGATGAAGAGGAACAGCTCATTGTATGCCTTATTCACAGCAGCTTCATACTGGGCTGCAGCATCATCATCTTCATTGCTGGCAACCTCTCCTTTGGAAACCTCTTCTTTGGTGTAAAGTCTATAGCATGACCTGTGGTAGTGCCCTTCAGCTGCTACAAGGTCTCTACTCACAATGGCAAGGATTCTGCTGTCCCTTTTCTTTGCATCAGCTCGCAGTTCTCGACACTGCACCAGTACTTCACTCGTATTCTGTCTCTTGGAATATTTGCTGTTTTTCTGACAAAATATGCACTCTGCATCATAAGTCCTAGATGTACTTGGAGCATGTCGAGCTACTCTCTTAGATTGTTTCTCTTCAGCAGAGACACAACTTTTCTTTTCTTTTGCAAGGAGGCCATCAAGAATTTGCTTCATAGTGAAGATACTGCGACACTTTCTGTGGTAGTAGATTGCTGGAATCTGTCCCTCAGGAATGTCTTTTGCCAGTTTCAAAACTGGTGCATGATTTCGTATCTGAGCTGCCCTGAGCAGAGTTCTCCATGAGTCGACACTTTGTAGTGAAACCAGCTTATCTGTATCATCAGAACAGTGGATAATGCACTCCACCCGTGGGCGCTTTGGTATTGGGTAAAAACTTGCTTGTTCACCAGTGGCCATATTCAGTCAGTTTTCACCTGCCACATACAAACAAATACATGTAACTTAGGTGTATGAACACTACTAAAACAAAGTTTACTTTGCTTCACCAGCGTCATATTACCATTATTTATCTTACATAGCCACAAATAGATACATTACCTAGTTGCTATGCAACAGCTGTATTTTGTCCACATGAGGCCGCTAAAATCAACACAAGATGAAAGTTCCTCGTAGCCACTTTAACTAATCATATTAACATATACATTAAAAGAACATGCTAACATTATGGGAAATTAGCTTACAATCTTCTCCAGAGTGAGACAAGAAGATAGATACCAGTTTCCTCTATATGTGTTTAGTAGAAAGCTATCTGGCTGCACGTTAGCCTAGCTTAGCACAATGAATGGAAGTACACAGTACTGGTTATCCTTGGTTGTTGGCCAACTAAGAACTGTCCCAGAGTTTAAGCTAGGCTAATCAGTACCAGGGGTGTTGAAATGCTATATTTGTAAAAATCTGGGCAAATACACAATCGTGAGAGGCACAGAAACAGGTTTCCTGAAAGAAAAATGAAATAGCTGCTCATTTGGAAAGATTATCATGTATTATTTTACTTCTGTTAGTGTACCAAATAAAATGGCACCAGTGAAGTTGTGTCACCTTGGGTGATATCGATATCTGGTCTGACCCATGGACTAACTGGCTTTGGTCTAGTTAGTTTCTTAGTAATAATGCCCTTCTCATTTAAGGCTCACAATCACCTCACACAATGAAATAGTATGGGTATATTATACATTTTCTGAATCTTTACAGTCCTGTGAGTATTCCAGTTTTTGTGTTTTGTGTCCCTGATATTCCTAGATGCCACAGGGCTAAAAGAAAGTATATAGTTTAGGCGAACATTGCAGAAAGATGTGTGTTATTGACGGGTTGAAGAGCTCAAGTGACCTCTATATTTGTGAGAAATATCCACAACAGGGCTTGAATGAAAGCTAAGAAGGTCCCCTTTAAAATGATACCAAAGACAATATTATAGAACATTGAAAAATGTCCTGACCATGAGGCTAAACCAGGATATGCACCAGCGTCTAAAATGCAATTTAGTTTAGCGGGTGGTTAACTTCATGAGCTGATAACTGTGATACAGCTGCCACTCAGGAATGGTTATCATACCAAAATATCATCTACAGACATGGATCCTTTCAAAAATCATAAGTAAGTTTTGCCACCTTGAGTGTACCGAAATAGGAAATTTTGGGCTCTGGCCCATGGACTATACGCCTGACACGACAACACGCGCCGATCGTCTAGCACCAGCCTCTCCAATAGCGCGGGAAGGGGGGGGGGCTGCAGCTCCCCCAATAGTGGCAAGTGGCTATGTAGCATCTCAGACCCAAATACCTTGCCTAACTTTTCCTAATGTACAAATGCAAAATAATAAAACACAGTACCTTTATTTAAATAGTAGGCTGGGGCACTTTTAATAATAAAGTGAGTAAACACTCCCTTCCAAATCTGCTACACATGCGCCTTTCAAACAAACCAATGACGTCATACTGTAGCGACCGGGGGAG
>JAJHIY020000570.1:0-65000 GCA_022114975.2 Lampris megalopsis
TCTTTGATAACCCTTGTGTGTGTCTGGGTGTTATACGGTTTCTCCTGCGTTAAGCTCCTTCTTATTTCCCTGGGTGGATGGGCGCGTATATGCATTCCTATCTCAAAAACACCACCGTCACAGGCCGGGTCTTCTTCTCTGTCCCAGTTCTATCACTTCTTTTCGATCCCCCGCTTTACACCCTGGCCCCACCCCGCCATTCCCGCCTCCGCCGTTCCCGGTTGTGCGTCAGAACTCTGCTAGCTAGTGTTTCCTTTCAAAGCGCTTTGCCTTTCGCTGCGTCACGCCTTTGATGGCCGGGAAGAGCGACACAGAAGCCCGTCCAGCCGGGGACACGCAGCCCTGCCTGCGCCGCAGCCCTGCCTGCACTGCAGCGGCACTGTGCAGCCGGCTCTCACGCCCATCGGCGCTCCTCCGTACATGCAGCACGAAGCCTGTTGGAAAGAGTCGACAGATTTATTTGGTGCCGCGTGGTATTACAGCGTACAGCACAAAACAACAGAGGGCAATAAGGGAATATGGGGGAGCAACATACGTTGGCATTCATCCAAAAAAACGGCGGGGGTTTCGTGTAAGTCCCACTGTTTTCTTGGCGCCACATCTTTGATCATTTCTCTATCAGGGGGACAGTATTTTCTCTGTTCGCTTTTGCTGCCTTCTCCCATTGTGTCTCTGGGGGTGGCAGCGTGTCTGCCAGGGGGGCTGCTCTCTCATTAGCACCTGGGCTGACATGACTGGCACCTCATCTGAGCGCTGTTTACGCCTATGACAGTTTTTTCTTTTTCTTTTATCCATTGTCTCACCCCTATTTATTCACTACCGTTCTGGTTTCCTCTCTATCTCTCTCTCTCTCTCTCTCTCTCTCTCTCTCTCTCTCTCTCTCTCTATCTCTCTGTCGCTCTCTCACACCCTCTCTCTCTCTCTCTCTCACCCTCTCTCTCACACTCTCTCTCTCTCTCTCTCTCTCTCTCTCTCTCTCTCTATCTCTCTCTCTCTCTCTCTATCTCTCTATCTCTCTGTCGCTCTCTCACACCCTCTCTCTCTCTCTCTCACCCTCTCTCTCACACCCTCTCTCGCTCTCTCTCACTGCCTCTCTCTCTCACACCCTCTCTCTCTCTCTCTCTCGCTCTCTCTCACACCCTCTCTCTCTCGCTCTCTCTCTCTCACCGTCTCTCACACCCTCTCTCTCGCTCGCTCTCTGTCTCTCTGTCTCTCTCTGCAAGGGGTTTTTAATTAATGGTGAGCTGTGATGCTTATCTTATCAGCCGATCACTCTGCTTTCTATTAACTACAGTGATAGAGATGGGAGGCTGCAGGGGAGATATGACACATGTGTACACACAGACAAGCACAAATGCACCCACCCCACCCACTTGTGCGCGCGCACACACACACACACACACACACACACACAAGTGCAGGCGTTCACATAAAACATACACATACATGCAAATACACACGCGGGTGCAAAACTGCAAAGGGAAGCACCGACAAGAACATACACATGCAAAAAGACAAGCATGCACATATGGTTGCTGCAAACACACACACACTCACACTCACACACACACTCACACACACACACACACACACTGGGTTGCAGAAACACTCAAGCACAGCCATGTCAACAAATACTGTGTTCCTGTTTTAAATCTTGAAATCTTACTACAGCTGTCTACACAGACATGTGGGGGTGTGCTGACCCAAACAAACACACACACACACACACACACATGCACAAGCATGAACACAGACACAAACAAACCCCTCGATGGTATCTGGATATATGCGATTTAGAAAGTGTTGTTTGAGGGTCTCTGCTCTTAAATCCCTTAAATGCCTGGGGAATCCCTTCCTTTTCTTCCCTTCCTCCGACTCTCCTCCACCTCCCTCCATCTATCCCGTTATCTGGCCCAGTGAAAACTTATCATGGGGCAGATAAAGAACCGACCGGAGTGAGGCTTACTTTATCTACGAGAGCCATGTTTACTCCCCGCAAATGTAAACTGCCTCTCACAAACACATTGTTTCCTAGCCGGTTCTCGCTGGAGCCGGGAGAGATGAAGGCGCAGCATTGCGGCCTCAATTCCTAACGAAGCAACATCCAAATGCACGCGCACACGCGCGCCACGCCACGGGTCAATCCTTTCCTCCCTTTAGATCTGCCCCCTTCGGTTCGCTTTTGTTCGCCTCCTTTTGATATTCGGTTGACAGAATGAGGAGGCAGACACATCGGCGGTTTTCATGATGGTTTGATGGGGATTACGTCCAGCCGTTTATTGGCACGGAACACGAGTGAACGTAAAGGCAAACAACAAAATCAATCCGCAAACAGCGCAGTCAATTTCGGCCGGGAAAAGAATTCAACACAGGTTTCACCTCCGATCATGTTGCACGTTCACAGGGTTTTCTGTACGCAGGCAGAGGATGAGAGGGGAGCGGAGAAACCGTTTGCAGAGCTGTTGATGGAGCAAATATTACAGTATTACAGTTCAGACGCACACACACACACACAAACACACAAACATATAGACACGGCTCCCGGTTTCCTCATTTGGGGGACCATAGCAAAACAATTATCATCTGGGATAATACAATAAAAGAGACCATTTCCTGGTATTGCCAAGGGAGAAAACATTTATTTCACTTTGTCCTGCGCACTCACAGGAGTGTGTACTCCTAATGACGGGAAGCCTGGGACATAACTCACACCACTCACACTGCAGACTACCACAGGCTTCGTTTTAACCGAGTTCTGCAACTACAACGCTTTTGCTTTCCCCTCGGCACCCCCTCGGTCAATTTGGAGTTGCTAAAGTTTTACTTCTTTAACTTGGTTGCGTTCTACTGTGGACAAAACATGATTTCAGGGGCGTGGCGGGTGGCGTGGCGGCCTAGTCTGTTGCCTACCAACATGGGGATCCCGGTTCGAATCCCTGTGTTACCTCCGGCTTGGTTGGGCGTCCTTACAGACACAATTGGCCATCTACGGGTGGGAAACTGGATGTGGGTATGTGTCTTTGCTGCACTAGCGCCTCCTCTGGTCGGTCGGGGTGCCTGTTCAGGGGGGAGGGGGAATAGCCTGATCCTCCCATGCGCTACGTCCCCCTGGCGAAACTCCTCACTGTCAGGTGAAAAGAAGCGGCTGGCGACTCCACGTGTATCAGAGGAGGCATGTGGTAGTCTGCAGCCCTCCCCGGATCGGCAGAGGGGGTGGAGCAGCGGCCGGGACGGCTCGGAAGAGTGGGGTGATTGGCCGGGTACAATTCGGGAGAAAAATCCCCCCCCCCCAAAAAAACCAGATGATTTCAGATATGCAGCTCAATTGACCTTCATCTGTGTCCTGAAACAACACCCACCTGACACCCAAGTAAATGAAGATACATTTAATTTTGCGTATCATTTAACCTGACTATTTCCCCTAGCTTTCTTTCAGTGTTTAGGGAAGCTCTCTGTTTGGCTACTGCCTCTCATCTTCAACCTGTGTCATCCAATTTCCCCTTCCCTTTTAGGTGCAAAGGGTGGAAATGGTGGTGCTTTGGCAAAATGAGCAAAATGAATGGTTTTGGTCATTTTGAGCCCATGATGTTGCCGAGGCTGTATAGATCGCTTAGATAAGATAAGAGCTCTCTTATCGAGAAAGAAACAAAGTGGGTTTTGACATTCAAATCCTCCCCCTATCTCTCCTTCCTCGTTCTGTCAGCTTCTCAGTCTCTTGGTTTGTGCACAGTGTCTCTCTGAAGGCATGTTTATGTGTATGGCGTCGGGTGCGTGAGTGTTCTGGGGGGTATATGTGTTGTTTTGAGGTAATTTCTTGTTTTTCAGCAAGACGCTTTGTAAAAAGAATGGCAAAAATCAGAGTCTCTGTCTCCTTCTCTGGTCTCTCTGTAGGGAGTTTGGATGGAGGGATCCGGAGCTGCCAGAAGTGATCCAGATGTTGCAGCATCAGTTCCCATCAGTGCAGTCCAATGCGGCAGCTTACCTCCAGCACCTCTGCTTCGGAGACAACAAGATCAAAGCCGAGGTGTGTGTGTGTGTGTGTGTGTGTGTGTGTCTGTGTCTGTGTCTGTGTCTGTGTCTGTGTCTGTGTGTGTGTGGTTATTCTGTGGTAAGGTTTGTGTCAAAGGCAGATATACAATTCCATGTTATATTTTCACAAAGAGCTGGCTTAGTATTGATTCAAGCACAGTTTTATCAGGGCCTTGAGAGATGACATTGATGTGTCAAGTTCCTTTTTACGGATGTGCAACATATTGGCACACGATAGATGGCAGTAGATTGTTATGTGTGCACAACAGATAGTATTAAGGAAATGTGGAAGTAGTAAAGTGCTGCCGTTATGTTGACGTGTGCAGTGAAAACATCTACATATTGAGTGAAGCAAGATGGCTAATTCGTCCAATACATTTGTGCAACCTCATTTAAAAAACAAAAACAAATGAGTGATTAGAAAGCTATGTGACATTCTAGCTGGGGCGGCACGGTGTCCCAGTGGTTAGCACTGTTGCCTCACAACGAGAAGGTCCTGAGTTCAAACCCCGGGTCCTTTCTGTGTGGAGTTTGCATGTTCTCCCCGTGTCTGCGTGGGTTTCCTCCGGGTGCTCCGGTTTCCTCCCACCATCAAAAAGACATGCATGTTAGGGTTAATATTCTTGTCTGTGCCCCTGAGCAAGGCAATGGAAGGAAGAACTGGAGCTGATCCCCGGGCACTGCAGCTGCCCACTGCTCCTGTACAATAGGATGGGTTAAATACAGAGAACACATTCATTATAAGAATACAACGCGTTGTAAGAATACAGTGACAAAATAAAGTGGCTCTCTTTATTGGCTAACTGTTGCGAAATGTTGTGAATATATTTCAGCTATAAAGAGCAGGCTGCAAACGTATGCTCCCCAGGAACATAGATGACCCCATTGTGTTTACGGTTTAAGTCATCGATGTAAGAGGAAACAGAAAGCGTATGACACTGCTCCCAAGGTCAGCAGTTATGTTTGTCATCTTGAAAACATAGAGCTTCACATTATTATCCCTGCACCAAGAGGCCAACTACTTGACCTGCAGTTTGTATGCTGACTCACAAATGAGGCCAAATTAGTGGCAAAGTGCCCGGGTAGCATAGCGGCCTATTCCGTTGCCTACCAACACGGGGGTCGGCAGTTCAAATCCCCGTGTTGTCTCCAGCTTGGTCAGGTGTCTCTACAGACACAATTGGCCGTGTCTGAGGGTGGGAAGCCGGATGTGAAGAGTAGGGTAATTAATTGGCCGAGTACAATTGGGGAGGAAAAAAAAACAATTAGTGGCAAAGCAAAGGTCTTGCAGTGGGCTTGCGATTGTTTTAAGATGGCTTTCATAAGCCTCTGTTTGATTCAAGCTGAACTGTAGAGTTTTCCATGTAAGCAAATATGTGTATGTTTATTTACGTTCATAATTTCACGTGTGCAGATATAAAGTATGCTTTTAAACCCCACCGACTATGGTGACAAAAAAGTTATTAACTTCAAAGATGTTTGGGAAATTTACATTTTTAATAGTTAGAGGGCTCCAATGTTCAAGGACAGGATTAGGAACGAGTATATTAGAGCTCAGGTTGGACGGTTTGGAGACAAAGCAAGAGGCAAGATTGAGATGGTTTGGACATGTGTGGAGGAGAGATGCTGGGTATATTGGGGGAAGGATGCTGAATATGGAGCTGCCAGGGAAGAGGAAAAGAGGAAGGCCGAAGAGGAGGTTTATGGATGTGGTGAAGGAAGACGTGCAAGTGACTGGTGTGACAGAGGAAGATGCAGAAGACAGGAAGAAATGGAAACGGATGATCCACTGTGGTGACCCCTCATGGGAGAAGTCAAAAGTAGTAGTAGTAGCAGTAGTAGTAGCAGTAGCAGTAGTAGAGGACTCTAATACTCAAATCCAATTTTATGTGCAGCAGCTTGAAGAAGAAGCTCCCACCCATTCATTTGATTGACAGATTAAGTTGCAGACGTTCCAGCTGTGGCTTCTGCAGCTATTTAACGTTAGTTAAATAGCGAGCATTAGCTGCTATTATTTTCTGTAATTGGATTTACATGGTATGGTATGATTGTTAGAAAATACAAACGGTAACGCTGATAATCCATAGCTGGCCACCATAGCAAGCTATCATTTACAGTGGGCACTATGTGCTCATTACAGTCAAGGTACTTACACATATATTCACTAACATTAATGGATTAAATTGCAGGCAATTTTCTGGTAAAGGCAGCAGCTTCTGTTGTTTGCATAAACAATGCTTCATATTATTTCAATGTGTTATTACTTTTCACATACCACCGCCAATACTGCTTAAGTCCTCTGTTGCCATTTTGCTGAATTTAGGGGGGCATGGTGGCCCACTGATTAGCGCTGTCACCTCACAACAAGAAGGGAGTCATCGCCGGTCGTTGTCTGTGTGGCGTTTGCATGTTCTCCCCATGTCTGCGGTGGGTTTTCTGCGGGGGCTGCAGTTTCCCCCACCATCAAAAAAGACATGCATGTTAGGGTTATTACTCTTGTCTGTGCCCCTGACTGAGGCATGACAAGAAGAACTGGAGATGGTCCCCGGGTGCTGCACGGCAACTGCCCACTGCTCCTAGCTACACAGCTAGGATGGGTTAAATGCAGGGTGTAATTTCCCCACGGGGATCAAAAAAGTATCTCCAAGTCCAGGGGAAAAAAATAAATTCCTTTTCTCCATGTTTTAGGCGCTTTAGACGGTGCAGTGTGACAAAAGCCCATGAACCTTATCCAAAATGCTTAATGAATTTGTACATATCATAAATATGTATTTTATTTTAATTGCCTTTATCTGTAGAAGTGGGCAAATGTAAAATTGTTTAGGTTCCTTGTTACTGGTATGTAATGGGTCTTTAAGAGGCAGGTGGTTCAGTCGTAAAGAGTCCTCAAATAAGGCAAGGTTAATTGGAAAGAAAAAAACATGGATTGGAATGGTGGGAAGGAAACCATTGCCCTGAATATGGTGAGAGGGATCCCTTTTTTTTTAAACCAAATTTTACCTTTTTTCCCCTAAACTGAATAACTAAAGAGAACTTGTGTGCATTTGATGTTTTTAGCTCAGCTAGAGAGATGACATTATGATCTGTCGTGAGAGTAGGGTGCAGCAGGTTGAGGAGAGCCTGGAGAGGTGGAGGTATGCACTGGAGAGAGGAGGAATGTAAGTCAGTAGGAGCAAGATGGAATACATATGCATGAATGAGAGGGAGGACAGTGGAATGGTGAGGATGCATGGAGTAGAGGTGACGAAGGTGGATGAGTTTAAATACTTGGGGTCAATTGTTCAAAGTAACGGGGAGTGCAGAAGAGAGGGGAAGAAGAGAGTACAGGCAGGGTGGAGTGGGTGGAGAAGAGTGTCAGGAGTGATTCGTGACAGAAGGGTATCAGCAAGAGTTAAAGGGAAGGTTTACAAGATGGTTGTGAGACCAGCTATGTTATACGGTTTGGAGAAAGTGGGACTGACGAAAAGACAGGAGGCAGAGCTGGAGGTGGCAGATGCATAGATTTTCATTGGGAGTGATGAAGAAGGACAGGATTAGGAATGAGTACATTAGAGGGACAGTTCAGGTTGGATGGTTTGAAGACAAAGCAAGAGAGGCAAGCTTGAGATGGCTTGGACATGTGTGGAGGAGAGATGCTGGGTATATTGGGGGAAGGATGCTGAGTATGGAGCTGCCAGGGAAGAGGAAAAGAAGAAGGCCAAAGAGGAGGTTTATGGATGTGGTGAAGGAAGACATGCAAGTGGCTGGTGTGACAGAGGAAGATGCAGAAGACAGGAAGAAATGGAAACGGATGATCAGCTGTGGTGACCCCTAACGGGTGCAGCCAAAAGTAGTAGTAGCTTGGCTAGAAAGCGGGTTTTTTGGGTTTTAGTGTCACACTTTCTTCTTTCCCTAGGTCATGAATATATACATATTCCCTATGAAGTTAAAAAATGAATACAAAGTTAAAAAAAGAGACAATATGCAACTAAATTTGGATTTTTTTTCTTTTTTGAGTTCAGAGTTTAGAATACATGTTTAGTGGTGCAAAAGGAACAATGTGATATTTTTGGTGTAGGAGGAACATTCAGTAGGCATTTGACAAAATTATTTCAGCCTTTTGTGTTCATTGTCTATGGCTTAAGCTCAGTCTAATCATGCAGTAGCAGCAAAAAACAGAATGATATGCTGTAGTCTGCTGTAAGTCCATTTTCTCCATGGCAATGATGCAAGCTAGGCAAATAAGTAAGCCCATTTTTTATAACTGGTTTTCACACTTGCTGAACTCTACATACTGGAGCCATTCTTCCATGCATATTGTCTGGTGGAATGGGGAATCATCTCTTTTTTTAAACGACTGTTAAGGTAAATTGGGTCCTATTCTAAACATAAAGATATACAGTTGGTTGTTAAATTTGTAGAAATAACCACCTAAGTTTTGTGGACCTAGTCTGGGACAGAAATAGAAAATAAGCTGCTGTTTTTCTGTTTGTGAAAGATGTGTTGTTCTCACATATCCCACCTGGTGTCTTTATGCATGTTCAATAATCCAGGTAAGAAAATCAAAGAAGGTCGAATCAGTTCATCTGAATTAAACGTTTATTGCCAGATATGTTTCATCACTCAACTAAGGGACATCTTCAGTCTAAACTGACTGAAGAAACAATAATAAACAAGTCAGTACAATGCAGTTGGATAACGACCGAAAACAATGACCATTTTCATATGCAAGTATAGGTGTGACCTTTAATTAGAGGTTTGAAGACCATGTGTACTATTGACAGAGGACTAGGGAATGTTGCAATTGCAGCATTGTACGATGGCGACGGATTTATAACGACCAAAACCAACAAGTTTCATGTGCAAATACGGGTGTGCCCATTAAGTAGAGTTTCAGTGGCCATGTGTACTATTCACAGAGGATTTGGGAATGTTTGTAATCACAGCATTTTAAGATGGTGACACATGTACTCTAGCCCCCCCCCCCCGGTTCAGGGGTGGTCGTTCCTAGGTGGCCTCTTTGACTCCCCATTCAAATCAGCGTTCCTCCCCATCAAAGAGGTGCACATAAGCCATTGAAACTCTATTTAATGGTCACACCCATATTTGCATATGAAACTGGTCGTTTGTTTCGGTCGTTATGCAACTGTATTGTTTATAAGGGGTGGGGATACCTGCAGTCAGTTTAGACTGAAGATGTCAGTTGAGTGACGAAATGTATTTCTGTCAATAAATGTTGTATCCAGATGAACTGATTCAACTTTGTTTGATCCCACCTGGTGGTTTCTGGTCCACACATCAAGTAGTCAGCATGCAATTACTCTCCATTTTATCACAGCTGCTCACCGCAAAGGTGTCAATGAGGTCAACTTGTCAGAAGGGGTCAAATCAAACCCCAGACAACTGTCTGTAACCATAGAACGTATGTGGGTGTGTGTTAGTGTGAGTGTGTGTTTATAGGAAGTGGTTTGTGCACATTTTGTCAAGGCATTGTGCCTAATCTATGCTTGTGTTGAATTCTTGCCATCAGATTGCAACTGCAGGATTATCTTGCAAGACATACCAAGGATTTGATTAAATCAACAATAATAAAACACTTTATTCATATCACACCTTTCTAAACAATGTTACAAGGTTCTATGTGGCGACGTACACTGTAACCAATGGCCATATGCTGTGTTTTCTTTTTAGATGCACCATAGTGGCAATAAAAAACAATTAGTCCTAAAGTCAAGAGTTTGTCTCTAAAGCAATTTGGGAAAGTAACCCCTTATGGAACTCTCTAATAAGCCCTTTAATAACACCAGCAGCAATCAACTGAAACAGTAGCATTAGTGCATGCCCACAAACAAACACACACACACTCACACCCACACACTACACACAAAGATTTAATATCTATCACCTCCTCCTCCCATAAAATTGCCCTCAGCATCTATTTACCAGCAGGCGGGTGCATTGACGTGTTTTTGGTTTATGAAATTAATTTCAGCAGAGCCTGGTCAATAGCTGTTACTACCATCATGCTATTGAAAAGTGGGGCTGCATTTCTAAACACTCACTCACACACAGATACACAGGAGTAGGAACTAGAATTGCAACACACACACAGATACATGTTCCATGGATATACCCACACACACATAAATGTAGTAATAACAAATAGTAGCACATGTGTGATCACACCTATACAAACAGTTCACAGTAATGTGCAACCAGGGGCTTCGGTTGTTGACATGACCAAGTAAGAACGTGTTCTGGAGCTTCTCCACTGAACATTCATATATATTTAATAAATATAGTGATTGTGTTTTCAAAACAGTACACACTGTTGCTGTAAACGACTACTAACTAATACTTAATGACTGGAAAGAACAAGCACCATGGGGGAAGCAGCAAGTCAACAAAAGTGATCAGCAACTCTCTGCTAGCTAGTCAAACAACAGGTGAAATGGTGGAGCGAAGCACTGGGGATGACATGATTACCACCATCCGCACCAAGGTGAAAGCACTACTGTCGTAGATTATGGCTGAATTCTGTGCAACAGCTCTAATATTCCGTGAAAAAATAGTTAAAGAACTTAGTTCCACAATGACTTCACTACAGACAATAGTGACTGGCCATGCAAACAAAATCTGCCTTAGAAACCTCACAAAATGAAGTTACAGATAGGCTGGAGACTCAATGGCTGCGGACAAGGCCAAGCTCAAGGCTGCAGTGGATGACCAAGAAAACCGCTCCCTTTGGCAGAACATATGTGTGATTGGTATACCTGAGGGCGAAGGGGGTACCAATAACCTACAACCACATACACAGACATAGACAAACACACAAGCCTCAGCTGTTATTCCTATCAACAATAGACAAAGATCAACACAGAGTTATATTAAATTAAAAACTTTTGCACAAATGAAAAGAAAGACAGCAATATTTCCAAAGTACCAAATGCAATAATTTTGGATTTATAAACATTTAAAAGGAGTTTGCTACTATTCAACCATTCTGATACTGTCAATAGCTTTAAGTGCTCACATGTGTAGTGTTGTGTCATCAGCATATATTGACATATTGAGTCTGCTTCAGGCAATTGGTATCAGCTGCAATGTTACATGGCTGTGAAACTTTTCTCCCCAATTGTTCTTGTCCAATTACTCCACTCTTCCAAGCCGTCCTGGTTGCTGCTCCACCTCCTCTGCCAACCCGAGGAAGGCTGCAGACTACCACATGCTTCCTCTATGTATATGGAGTCGCCAGCCGCTTCTTTTCACCTGACAGTGAGGCATTTCGCCAGAGGGATGTAGTGCGTGGGAGGCTCACGCTATTCCCCCAGTTCCCCCTCACCCCCGAACAGGCACCCCCGACCGACCAAAGGAGGCGCTAATGCAGCAACCAGGACACATACCCACATTTGGCTTCCCACCCACAGACACGGCCAGTTGTGTCTGTAGGGATGCCCAACCAAGCCGGGTGTAACATGGAGATTCGAACCAGCGATCCCTGTGTTGGTAGGCAACGGAATAGACCGCCACGCCACCCAGACTCCCTCGCCACCCAGACACCCTGTGGAACTTCAAAATTACATTTCCGGTGTGCATTCAGTATTTTGTCATAAAAAGCAAACAGTCCTTAGTTGCTTAGAAATACCCTAAATTAATTTTTAAAATATTCACATTGAGGCATCATGGCTAAGGGGGTAGAGTGGGTCGTCTAGTAATCAGAAGGTCACTGGTTCGATCCCAGGCTTCTCCTGATAGCATATTGAAGTGTCCTTGAGCAAGACACTGAACCACTAACTGCTCCTGATGAGCAGGTTGGCACCTTGCATGGCAGCCTCCACCAATAGAGTATGAATGTGTGTGTGAATGGGTGAATGTGAGGCATATAATGGCCTGGCGGCCTGTCCAGGGTATCTCTCCACCTGCTGCCCAAGATGCAACCCTGAGAGCAGGATAAGCAGTTAAGACGATGGATGGATGGATGGATAATGTAAAGCGCTTTGAGTGGTTGGTAGACTAGAAAAGCGCTATATAAATGCAGTCCATTTATTTACCATTTGTTCCATCCGTTAATATTAACCGTACTATCTCACATGAAGGAATAGCATTGAGTGATTTTCATAATAAAAGTCCCCCAAATCTGCATGAGTAGATTTGCTTTATCTAATATTACTGTGACAGCATCTACTACTACTACTTTCCGCTGCTCCCGTTAGGGTTGCCACAGCAGCTCATCCATTTCCATTTCTTCCTGTCTTCTGCATCTTCCTCTGTCACACCAGCCACCTGCATGTCTTCCCTCACCACATCCATAAACCTCCTCTTTGGCCTTCCTCTTTTCCTCTTCCCTGGCAGCTCCATATTCAGCATCCTTCTCCCAATATACCCAGCATCTCTCCTCCACACATGTCCAAGTCATCTCAATCTTGCCTCTCTTGCTTTGTCTCCAAACAGTCCAACTTGAGCAGCCCCTCAAATATAATCCATCCCTAATCCTGTCCTTCTTTGTCACTCCCAATGAAAATCTTAGCATCTTCAACTCTGCCTCCTCCAGCTCCGCCTCCTGTCTTTTCGTCAGTGCCACTGTCTCCAAACCGTATAACATAGCTGGTCTCACAACCATCTTGTAAATCTTCCCTTAAACTCTTGCTGGTACCCTTCTGTCGCAAATCACTCCTGACACTCTTCTCCACCCACTCCACCCTGCCTGCACTCTCTTCTTCCCCTCTCTTCTGCACTCCCCATTACTTTTGAATTACTGTGAGAGGATAGTTAATACAAATAATAATAATATTAATAATAATGGATCACATTTATGTAGCATTTTATTAGACACCCGAAGCACCTCACAGTGAAGGGGGGGAAACACACCTCAACTACCATCAGTTGTGTCTATTTTAACATAATAGTGTCCCTAGTTGTGTTCTCCCAGAATTCTTCTGATGTTTCCATGAAACGACCAGCCGACATCTTGGATTTAGCCAAAATCTTGGCCTCAGCGTACACCAATAGAACCCATTTGAGTTGTTGCTTCTATGTTTTAATATGATTTCTATGGTGGATGATGTCCACTTCCATCTTTCAGCTGTTCAGATATCATACAATGAACAAACATCCCTTATAACAAGCACACACACACACATACACATACTTACAAGCATATCAAAATACAACGATACCACAAACGTTCATAGTTAAGTGCCTGTGTATTTTAATTGGGGTGCAATAGGTGTGTAGGTGCACCTCAGTGGTGAAAAGCGGCTCATTGACAGTGGAGGCTTGAGGCCTGCCTATGTCTATTTGTTTGACTGTCTCTGCCAAGGCCCAAGGCGCTACTGAATACTCTTTACACAAATTAAATCTGGATGAGAAATCAGCCAACCAAAACCAGCACTTAACTTCATGTCAGACACACAAACATATGTATATATATACACACACACACACACACACACACAACACACACACACACTCCACATTCCACATCTGTTACATGTGCGTAGTCACAAAACACACACACACACACACACTTTCAGTAAGCGCTTAATTAGAGCCTGAAAGAAGATTGCAGTGTGAGATATGGGATGTTTGTTAGTTAAGGCCACTCTTTAGGAAAATGTAGATGGAATTTTGTTGTACTGTTGCAGATCACTGGGAGTAATGAATTATGATAAATTAGTTTACCATTCACCTTAAAGCCCTGTTACAATGGGGGGGGGCAATTGATTTTTTTTCTCAATTAACCATCATCAATTCAATTTATATTATTAATTGAACCGATGCTTCTTTTTTCGCATCGTAACGACCACGTTGCTGACATTCTCCACAGAAAACTACAGCTTTCTAAACTGGAAACGATTCCCCCCCCCACTGGTTAGCGCCACTTTATTTCAGTGCTGTGTTAAAAATCTGCTTTGTACCAAACCATTAATTCTCGTCCTCCTAATACGCCAGGTTGAATGTGTGGGAGTCCCACCTTGAAAAGATTGGTGTGAAACGTCTTGAGCTTTTTATCATTATTTTACTTTTATTGCTGATGTTATCTTAGTCGCATTTGTCATAGACATCATGCAATTCCGATCTGGGCACGTTGAAAGGAAATGTCTTGAATGAAACCAGTGTACTTCATCTATTATAGGCATCACCTATGAGGCTGTCCCGTCAGCATCCTCGGGACTCCACTTCCTGTTTACTAAAGTTAGCCATGTTTTTTTTTCTTCTCTCAGCCATCTTCTAACTTAAAGCAACTTGGTAGAATGGGGATGTTGTAATAGAATTTTTTACTTTTTTACTTTACTTTTACTATTTTTTTTCCTCCTGGGTAAAGGGTAAATGCTGTTATGGCTATTGTCCCAGGTAGACTCATAGTGTGCACTGGCAAAACATACTGTGTGCACCTGACACAATCTGCCTTCAAATCAGACTTTCTTTTTTTTTTTTACCAAATCTGATCATCTTTTTTGTGTTTTATGTTGGCTTATCGTGATTTCACACAAACTAAATATCATTGTAGACTAAATCCAGCAGCTTGCTTTTTGTATCTCGCATCGTGTCAAGTGAAATAGGACTTCAGCTGATCCTGCAGAAAAGTGAGGCAGTAAGAGGATTGATTTAACCATTTATGATGCCTAATGCTGCTCTATTCCTTATTTCTGTTGCCAGTTTAGTCGACGGTTAACCTCTCCAGGTGCTAATCAATTTCTTTTTCAAGACACTGGTCATGTTAAGCTTGCAAAGATTTCTGATTCCACATTTCTATTACCCAGCTACATTCAAGTATTTCTGAAGCAAATTTCCAACACGTTCAGTATTTTTTAACAGTTCTGGATCTATCTTTTATGATAATCCATCTCCAATGAAACATGTATTTTATAGTATTTCCATATATAACTCCTGAGGCAAGTTTTTATCTTCCATTGGATATCCCTGTTGACTTTCATCGCTCTTTTTCGGCAGGCTATGTTTAACCTTGTGTGACATGGTCTTAATTCTAATCAATCAGCCCTTAGGGGACCATGAAGGGCACAACTCAAAGGTAGGAAGGTAGGACATTTCCTCTAAAGCCACCACAGCCATTAGGTAGCAGGTGAGAGATTGTCTGTGTGTTCGGATTGGACTGCCCACTTACCATTTGGTATTATCACTGTCCTAATTCTCTATTCTGTCAGAAACAAAATGGGAATACAGGAGAATAAAAGCTCTGCAGGATGTGATCATGGACAATGGGGCTCACATGTGCTCCCCGGGACACGAGAGCTAACTGCTTTCTTTCTTTTTTTAAAAATGTAAAAATAACCATACGTTCTTATTTCAAATAGAAATAAAAGAACGAGTGATGATGTTTGGTTAGTACATTGACCTTTGAATAAACATTCGTGCTGACAGATGTGTGCATTCATTGGCTATTTTGGAATAGCCCAGTCAATAATGCCCTTTCAACCCTTTTTCCTGCCCCAAGCTTTTGCACATGGCAGCACTCAATACTATATCTTACTCACTGCAGTGGTTTGCCGAGACGGAAGGAGATACAGAGACAAAGAGATGGGATGAACGGGAGAGACCATGAGAGGACGAGACAGATGGAGGCAAAGGGGCAAAGAGTGGGAGCGATACAATGGAGTGGGAGAGAAAGATAGGGAGCTAGAAAGATCTAGACAATATTGCTTTCCGGGATCTTGGATCAGATGACAAGAAAGCAGTCTGTGGTTTCTCAGAAGTGTGGAGGATAATGATTAGCACTGCACTTTGTGGCTGTGTGTGCATGTGTGCATATCTATGTGTGTGCCTTTGTGTTTAGTCAAGGCATAGTACTCGTGTCTGTTACAGTGTGTGTGTTTGTGTGTGTGTGTGTGTGGGGGGGGTGCAGATGGAGGTCCTACCTCAGCTCAGATTGTGGTTGACCAAACAGACAGCTTGGGAAATTCATCTCCACTATCATTTATAGCTGGACACTCTCTCACTCACACAAACACACACACACACACACAGATATTTTCACTGGCAGGGCGACGTCTTGGCTCATGCATCCCCTTGTGCTTTTGCACACACATTTATACTCAGACACACATACACACACACACACACACACACACACACACACACACAAGAAAATGCACACAAGTACATGCACACTCACAAACCATGTACGACTAAAGTTCACTCCCATCAGTAATTCTTTTTGGGTAGCAAGCTTGTCGATAACCATTTATCTGACAGACCGGATGAAGAGAGAGGAACGTGCCCTAGATGCCCTCTCTCTCTCTTACCCCTCCCTCTCTCTCTCGCTCTCTCTCCCTCCCTCTCACTCTCTCTCTCCCTCTCTCTCTCCCCTCCCTCCCTCTTCTCATTCTGATATGTTTTGTGCCTTATTTTCATTCCCATTTTCTTGTTCTAACCCATCCCACCTTCTGTTTTCGTAAAGCTATTTAAGCTCTGTGTCTTTTTATTAAATAGAGTGGCTACATGGGGTCCCTCCAGGAAGTGGCAAAGTACACCTAACTATCTTTATATGCCTGTTAAGCGCCGAGTTGATTTACAGCATTTTTTATAACATGTTTGTCTGGGTGACAGTAAGATGTCAGCATAGTTTAACAGCTAAGTGGGTTAACAGACTAAATAGGTTTGTTCATGGGTAATTTGAAATGTATTTGTGGGGAACAAATTTACAGTATGCCTATAATGTATATGACAGCAAAAGATGAAAAGTGGGTTGATGGTTGTTGAAAATGATGTACACAATTTTCCACATTTTAAATTGCTTTATTTTTATCTATAGCTACATATGTTGTAGTAGAAGTTTTACCCTACTTTTTAAATCAGGTCACTTTAACACTAAATTATTATCGTTGGCTAAAAGAATAGATAAAATGTAATTGAGATTCAATTCAATTACATTTATTGGCATTAAAAACAATGTGCAGGCACATGTGTAAAAACGAAAGGAGGGCTGTGGCTTTGCCAAACAGTGCAAGACAGATATAGACAAACATAGCAAATATAGTACAAGATATATACAGATGAAGACTAAAAGCTAAAGATAAAGTAAAAAAACAAAAACAGCATAAGTATAAGTATATTTACGTACATTAGGTGGATAGCCAGGTTCAGGTGGGTAACTGCTTGGGGAAAGAAGCTGTTTTTGAGCTTGGTAGTGTGGGCTCTGAGGCTCCTATAGCACTTCTCAGAGCGCAGGGGGGAGAACAGTCAATGGTTGGGGTGGGTGGAATCTCTGCTGTTGCTGTGACCCCTTCAAAGGCAGCATTTGTGATAAATGTCTTTTATGGCAGGGAGCTGGGTACCGGTGATATGCTGGGCCGCCTTGACGACCCGGTGCAGAGCTTTCTGGTCTACTGATATGCAGTTGTTGTACCACACTGAGATGCAGCTGGTCAGGATGCTCTCTGTGGTGCAGTGGTAGAAGTTGGTGAGAATTTTGAGGGATAGACGGGCGCTCCTCAGCCTCCTCAGGAAATGCAGGCGTTGTTGGGCCTTTTTCACAATGGCCTGGGTGTTTGTTGTCCAGGAGAGATCCTCGCTAATGTGGACTCCAAGGCATTTAAAGCTGGAGACATGCTCCACTTCCACCCCATTGAGGCGTATGGGGGAGTGGCTGCAGCTTCTAGACCTCCTGCAGTCCACAATCAGCTCCTTCGTCTTCTGCATATTGAGGGCAAGATTGTTGGTGGTGCACCATGATGTGAGGTGCTGAATCTCGTCCATGTAGGCCATCTCGTCATTGTTGGTGATATGGCCTACAACTGTGGTGTCATCCGCAAACTTAACTATTATATTTGAAGGGTGAGTTGGCAGGCAGTCATGGGTAAAGAGGGAGAAAAGGAGGGGGCTCAGAACACAGCCTTGAGGGGCACCTGTGCTGAGGGTCAGGGTGGAGGAGATGTGGTCACCTAACCTAACAGGCTGGGGTCTGTTGGTCAGGAAATCCAGGTTCCAGTTATAGAGAGAGGGGTTGAGGCCAACGGAGAGGAGTTTGGTGGTTAGTTTGGCGGGGATGATAGTGTTAAAAGCAGAATTGTAAGCTATGAACAGCATCTGGATGTATGTGTTGTTAAGTTCAAGGTGGGTCAAAGCAAAGTGCAGGGCAGTGGCAATGGCCTCCTCCGTAGACCTTTTGGGATGGTAGGCAAACTGATGTGGGTCGAATGTGGGGGGGATAGTATTTTTGATGTGAGCCAGAACCAGTCTCTCAAAGCACTTCATGGCAGTGGGGGTGAGTGCTATGGGTTGGTAGACATTCAGACATGTGGGTGTTGATTTATTGGGGACAGGAATAATAGAGGTGGTCTTGAAGCATGCCGGGACTATGGATTGGGACAGTGAAAGGTTAATATAGTAGTTGGGAAGACCTCAGCGAGCTGGTCGAAGCATTCCCGGCGGACCTGACCCGGTATGCCATCCGGTCCAGCAGCCTTCCGTGTGTTCACTCTACGCAGTGATTCTGTGACCTCTGCGATTGATAGAGTGAGCACCTGATTAGATGTCTTGTCCAAACACACTAGAACAATATCACTTTAAGTAACAATCTTTTGGCATACTTTTTTTACGCATGAGTAGACCTGAGCAGGGAAGGGGAAATGTATTATATCAAGCTAAAAGATTTTGCCATTGTCATTGTCATTCAAGCAGGTCAGGTGAAGCGGCCGTACTAAATTGTCCCTAGGTGTAAATGTGTGTGTGTGTGTGGGGGGGGGGCTGTGATGGCCTGGTGGCCTGTCCAGGGTCTCTCCCTGCCTGCTGCCCAATGACTGCTGGGATAGTCTCCAGCATCCCTGCGACCCTGAGAGCAGGATAAGTGGTTTGGATAATGGATGGATGTCATTCAAGCAAAGCTAGTCTTAACCCATAATGATCTATACCGTATGGTCTGAAGTGCATGGTGCAAGTGCATTTCAAATCCACTTTTGCTAGTTTAACTGCAGATAATCTGAGTGCAAAGTAAGGTGCAAGGTGCAAAAGGGGTTGTACTTAGTCTCTTAATCATAAGTGTGTTTTGGGCGTGACATGAAATAAAACAATCAGAGTGTAATCTCCCATTCCATTTAAAAGCCAGGTGCACCTGCACCTTGGCTGATTGCTAATATAATGGCAGATTTGCCAAGTAGTAGGAAAGTTGTGCAACCGCCTATGTATGCTCATATTACTATCTTAATAATGCATCCTTAAAATAACAGTAAAATACTGCACCATTGACTTAAAACCAGGTTTTTGTTGGTTAGTCATGCAATCGCTTTCCACTGCCTCAAGATAGCGATGCGCCGACAATGCGCCTGACCATAACTTATTTTAAGACCAACAAGCTCATGGGCTTGAAACTAGCAAAGACACTTGTGTTGTGCTAAGTGCTGCTTTGTGCCATGTGTAAGATAGAGCCCATAGTCTCATCCCTTTCCTCCAAAACAGGAAACCATTAAACTAATGTCAGTTTTAATATGTTCTCTCTAGCTCATTGCTCTAATTTGGCACATATCAAGGACTCACAAAGACAGCATTTTGAGTGTGCCACATAGCTTATTACCAGTCTGTCTTTGCTGTCACTGTCTATAACATACTGTCAAGCAAATATGGACACCTCCCCATGAACAGAGATTTGTTTCTTGGAGTAATGCAAACATTCCTATCAACCTGCACAGCATTGTGTGTGTGCACGCGCACACACACACACACACACGCACACAAGACATTTGGTAACACCAAGGTTGGCCTACTTATGAATGCACCGGAGTGTAATGGTAGTTAGCTCAAGGCCAAGAGCTCAATTAGCCAAGGGTTTTAAAGGCTCTAAAACTGGGGGCCCCTACCTTATTTGAAACAAGATCTACTTTTACAGTTGGCAGCTTGTCGAGATCCACCAGTCTAAATATGGAACCGTAGCTATTACTGATAGCCTACTTACCTATTTAATATGCACACGACAAACAGAAAATAACCGAGATATAATAAAATGTAGTTCTCTGTGTTGGAAAAGTGGAAATATGTATTTCTCTACCTTAGTGGGACTGCTGGCACTGGGAGGAGGCAGCTAGTTTCTCATAGTCAGGGCAGTAGGAGCTGGTTGCAAACCTTGGGCAGGCAACAAGGTGGTCAGTCATCTGTCATTGTGGATCTGTACTGACTTGATTTTCATGTGAGAAAAAAAGCAGATTCACACAAATAGGTTGATCCAAAAAGTTGTCAAGATCAAAGCTTATCTTCTGAGGTTGGGTACTTGCGTTCCAGCAGCAGCTCCCAGAACTCGCCATTCATACTAGGTGTTGCCCTGGATTTCATCTCACTGTCATTTTGAAGCGTCAGAATCTCATTCTACACAGCAGAGCTGTCCAGGTGGAACAGTGATACTACTTTGGAGGCAATGAAATCCTCATCATTCTCGAACTCTGACAAGATACTTTGAACTTGCTCCTCATAACATGCACTGTCAAGCTCCTCAGCGTCTTTACCCTGACGATGAAGTTCTGCCTGCATGTGAGGAAAGTTCTGCAGGTCATGGCCTACTTGATGGCAGTTGTAGCGTGCTTTTAAACATGTTCACTGATCTGATCATGTTGATTACATGTTTATCCTTGTCCGGCAGCTCTAAATTAAGTTCAGTGTGCAGGACAGTTAGATCTGTGAGGAACACTAAATCCAAAACCCACTGGTTGTCCTTTACCTGTGCATATTCTGCATTTTTTGACAGCTTCAGAAATTATTTGATTTCATCCTACAGCTCACCGAATCTCACCAAAAATGTACCTCTGCTCAGCTCCCTTACATCTATGTGCAGCAGCAGGTCTGTGTTCTACACCCATCTCCTCCAAGTGTACACAGAAACAGCCTTCTCTGTAGACTCCTGGCATGAACAGAATACACAATTTTCATTGCAATATCCATCACTTAGTTCATGTTTAAAATCTTCCCACATAAAGCTTGCTTGTGAATTATACAATTATTATTAAGGATATCTGGGAAAGATTCGCTTTGTTTGTACAATGCAATGAACCCACTGCGACCCACCATTGCTGGAGCACCATCAGTTGTGATGGAGATTAACTTAAAAAGGGGTAGCTGGTTCTTTTTAACAAATTCCATCAAAGTGTGGAAAATATCTTCCCCCCTAGTGTGCCCTTTCAGTGGTAAATTGTTGAGAAGCTCTTCTTTTGCAGTCATGTCTCCAAAAAATGTCCTAACAAAAATGCAAAACTGGGCCACATCCATCATATCTGTCTACTCATCAGACTGGAGGGAAAAACCCTCACAAATGTCAGTGTCCTTCTTCCGTTGCTCCTGGAGATCCTCTGCCATTTCCTCGCATCGCTGTGTAATGGTATTGCGGGATAATTGCATGTCCTTAATGGAAGCCACGATATCTGTTTTATTTTCAAAATCACTGAAGAGTGCGTCAGCAGCCTAAATAAATGTCTCTTTAACAACTTTGCTGTCCTTGAAAGATTTCTTGTGCTTAGCAAGAACATGACTGACGCGGTAAGATGCTATGTTGCAGCCTTACCCTTGGTGTTGGGCCTTATAATAATGGACTGCTGCGGTGTTAACTGAGCCTTCAATTTCTGCACCTTTTGTGTTCGTAGAGCTGTTTTAGCTGGGAAATCCGTGTCGTAGCTTCTGTGTATCGTTTTGAAATGCCGCTCCAAATTACCCTGCTTTGGTAAGGTGACACTCACATTGCAGATAAGACAGATGGACTTCGAATTGGAGTAAACAAAAGAATAATCTTGCTCCCATTCAAAATTAAAATGATGTTTTGGATCTTTTGGCTTCTGCTATATTTGTGTTTTTTGTCACTGATGCTAAAGAGAATTTAACTTTGCCTAGCTTAGCTAGCTATCTAGTCGATCGCATGGCAATCTCTCAACTTCTCCAGTTTGACACTGACAGTTGAAAAGTGACAGCAAGTCCCTAGCAACAAAATGTGCAGTACCTGGCACTGTTGTCCAGCATGCACTGCCCAAACATTGATATTGTGATTTATTATTAATCAGTTGTAATGTTTGTTGTGTTCGAGTGTTGTAAAAGTGTTTTCAAGTTAGCTGTTGAGCGATGTTTCCCCATTTTTGTTATGTGCGACTTGATGTGTTGTCACCCTTGTGTTGAAGCATATCTGGCGGATAGGAGACCTGTGAGGTAGCATGAATGTTATTAACGACAACAATAAAAAAGTAGTACAGTGATATAAAATCATGTTGTGATCGACTGGTTGATCACGATCGACAGGTTGGGTACCCCTGCACTTAGATATAGCTAACCCCTAGGCCAAGCACAGTGTCAAGTCTGTGTGTGTGTGTGTGTGCTCTTGCATAATAGGTGTGACACATCTTCATTCTGGCTCTCCTCCTCAACATGCGAGCAGATCACTGTCTACATTGCACCGCTGATTAGTGTTGACGTTCCATATGCGGTGCTTCATGCAGACTCCACACATTCACATGCCCACATCCAAGGTATGTGTCACCCTTGTCTCTTACTGCCAGCTGAATGCAAGCCGCACCTCTGATTCCCACGGTCCCAGCTGTCATCGCTGCTAACCTTTACCACGGTAATGCTGTCGCTAGGGGTTACCAATAGCCGTGGCTGCGGCGGAACAGCGGGAAACAAAAAACGAATCAATCCGCGTTTCTAATCTTCTTTACATGGAATAGAGGAACGGGCGCAGGGGCATTGGCAAGCCTTGTAGGTAGCTCAGATGCAATACAGAGTAATGGCACCACGGCTTTTATGGAATAATAGATTAACTGTGACACAAGCACAAAGAGGCAGAGGGAGAGAGAATCGGGGAAGAGATGAGTAAAAATGAGGAGAGTAGAGATGGCGTGACAGGAGGAGAGGAGCACGGAGGAGGTGGAGTGGGGAGAGAGGTGCGTTTGGAGGTTAAGTCAGGGGAAGGAAATTGTGTGGCCGGCAGAGTAAGGTTAGTTTACCATTCACTTCATCCCTTAATCCTCTTTAATTGAATAGATAACAAAGTCATTTTGCTCGATAAACTCCTGCAAATGTCATCAAACACCTCCATCCTCCCTTTGACCTGTTTTCCTTCCTCACGCTCTCCCTCTCCCCTTCAATCCCCCTTTTCCCATCACCGTCTCATTACCTCTCTCTACCTATCCTCTCCATCCCTTGGTCTTTATGTAATGGAAAAACTTAAAAAACAAACTTCACTGGGTTTTTATCATCAGACTCATTTGCCAGATGCATTTGGTTTGCCATAAAACGGCACATGATGAACATTAGAGTTTTGGACCATAACAGGAAAACATTCAAAATTTAACTTAGTTTACTTTTCTACTCGTGCATAAATGGACTAACATGTCACCTTACCCTTACTTCCTAAAGGTAAAGCTAAAGTAAGAGTTATTTGGCGATGCTTGAATTCCCAGGTCTGGCACAAAGCTTTTTGTGTAATGAACTGAAATGATTGCATTTCTGCAGCACTATTCTGGCCCCAGGACACAAAGTGCTTTGCATAACATGACTGCATCATTCCAGTATGGGTGGTTCCAGTGGGAATCAAACCCCTAACTTTTGGCAGCATTATACTCAAGTTATATGCTGCCATGACAAAAAGAACTGCACATATATTTGATGTTTTCGTTCTGATGTTGTTTTGTGATCATATCATACTATTTTCTGACTTTGTGAATAACACTTAAAAAAAAAATTCTGGTGGTTTTCAGTTTTATCTAGGTGTGACAGAGAGCCCTGTCACTAGTATGAAAAACTCTCAGTGAAATGGATGATACACACACACACATACACCCATTGCTGGAGCATCGCGATCTAACTATGGGTGCACACAGTTAGTTTGGCAATGTTCCAAAACACAACAAATAATCAGTCAATGCATCAATAAAATCGGGCATGCTAGGGTTTTAGTTAAATTGTTATTTATTTTAGGAAGCACACAAATTAGAAAACTTGTTAGTTTTGTTATAGTTTGTGTTAGTTTGTGCTGTAGTTTGTGCTGGTGTCTCACCTCTGTTTTGTCCAAACCTTAACCTAACCTCAACCTATCCCTAACCTTAACCTTAACCTAACGCTTACCTTGTGCGTGTGCGAAAGTGTCAGAATTTTGCAAATCTGGGGTTACCGTCTAGACACAAGTGTATCTATCTGCAGCCTGCAGCTAGTACAAACACCCCCCCACAGTGCAACACACGCCCACATCAGTACAAGAAACACCCACACCAGATCAAGAAACGCCCACTTGTCAGTACAAGAACCCCCCCCCAAGGTTAAGATTATGCCAGGATCAGTCTACACAACATTTTTGTCTTTCACGATGGTTCACCATGTCAGATTAGGCAACCATAGCACCATAAATTATTGCCGTGTCTTGGCCGGGAGACTGGCAACACAAGTATGACCGCGACCAATCAACGTATGCTGCCTTTTACAATCTTGCGTGAGTTCATAGTTCATCGAGGAGGAGGGTCAAGAAATTGTCAGTCATGTCTACAGAAGTGCTATGTGTGATGTTGGCAGTCTTGTGTTCCGAAAAGTAAATAAAAGAAAGAAAGAAAAAACTATTGTGGACGCTGTTGTGGCTAGTGCTACTGGGGAATGATAACCTAGCTAGCTTAACCAGCTACTCACCAGGTTTGTGAAGTGCCTCTGCTATTTTTTGCCAACATTTGGCCTATCTTTTTTGACTCTGTCATGGTCTCCCCTCGAGGAAACGTCAAAAAGGCAGGGGTATTGTTGCTACTGCTCAGCAAACCTTTCCTCGGTTTCATTGTTCCACCTGACAGCAGCAGCAGGAGCATCTCTTTCTCTTTGCCATGTTTACATATGTGCACCAGAGAGCACTCTGATATCCTATTGGTCAATGTCAAGGAACACGTCGTAGGAGATACTAGGCAGGGAAATACAAACAGGTCTGACATGCTAGACTCTTCCGTCGGGGTGTCGTGGGGCGTCCCAGATGCCACGATGTGGCGTCCCAGATGCCACATTGTGGCATCCCATTCATTTACTCCCACACAGAGATGTGATGGAATGCACACACATACACACACACACACACACACACACACTCACACACTAAACTGCACCTGTTACTCTAACCATGCTCCCTAGCAGGATCCCGTTGATCATTGCAGCCCCACTCTGGTCATTAATAACACCCCTGTTGACTGGACTATACACAGACTGCTTAATGCTCATTTGCCTCCCAGGGCTAATGAAGGCCACTGTAGTGAAAAGGCAATGGGGGGAGATTTTAAATTCACCACCACAGAGTGAAGGCAATATGTGTGACACCACAGGGGGACGGCATTATGTGTGACACCATAGAGGGAAAACATCATGTGTGCCACCAGTGTGCCCTCATTGTGATCACTACCGGTTATAACAGTCACAACTGCAGTGCTGTGGTTTCATTCCGTTGAGAAGAGATTGTAACTGCACTGATTTGCTCATTTGTATGTTTGTGTGTGTATGTCACCAGAGAAGTTAATATGAAATGATTAAAGATAAAATCATTCACTGTCACTTAAGGACAAACATGTGAAAAAGAAAAAACAAACCCAGGCAGCATTTAAAATCTAACCCACTGGGCGTATAAGCTGCGGAGGGATGGAGGGATGAAGCAGGGCTGTAATGGTAATTGAAGGGTGGGTAAACTGATCTCATCTATCGCATCGTGAGCTTTTTAAATTCTATGTGCATATGTTGTGTTTCCTTAGTAATTCTCAAGTGTTTCCCCTCCACCAGTTTATGAATTTCGTAATAGCATTTTTATTAATTTTGTAATCCACATTTGTAATTAATATTTATGCACTGTTTGGTCGCTTAAAGTAATAAATGTGACCAAGCATGAATATGAACTCAGTTTTTCTTCCTATTTCTTTACATTTGGGGGAAATTTTGATTGTAAGAGCCCACAAGAAAAAGCTTAACTGTCAAATATGTGACACAGCATATGAGTTGCAGCCTACTGAAACTTTGGTAGAGTTAGTTATAGCAATTGAGGATTGATGTTATTATATGAACTCGTTTTCTCATGGAATGAGGCTATTGAAAGGAGTTCATTATCAAGCTAAACCTGCAACATGCCAGTTAAACTAAAACTGCTAGAAAAGAAGATCCAGCGATATGGATCCGGCAAATTTCTGCTCCACATGACGGCTGATAGCTAACTACTTTCTTAGTGGTCTTTTTTCAACAGATTATCATCATTTGGGGCGTCCGAGTAGCATATTGGTCTATTCCGTTGCCTACCAGTATGGGGATCACCGGTTCGAATCCCCGTGTTACCTCCGGCTTGGTCGGGCGTCCCTACAGACACAATTGGCCGTGTCTGTGGGTGGGAAGTCGGATGTGGGTATGTGTCCTGGTCACTGCAATAGTGTGTCTTCTGGTCAGTCGGGGTGCCTGTTCAGGGGGGAGGGGGAACTGGGGGGGATAGCGTGATCCTCCCACGCGCTACGTCCCCCTGGTGAAACTCATCACTGTCAGGTGAAAAGTGGCTGGTGACTCCACATGTATAGGAGGAGACGTGGTAATCTGCAGCCCTCTCTGGATCGGCAGAGGGGGTGGCGCAGCGATCAGGACGGCCCAGAAGAGTGGGGTAATTGGATAATTGGACGGGTACAATTGGGGAGAAAAAGGAGGGAAAATCAAAAAAAAGAAAAAAGGTTATTATCATTTGATGTTGAATATCCATCTTAACTTAGCTTCAGTCTGGTCTGTCTGAAATCAGCACATGTTCTGCTTTAATGCAAGGGAGGAAATGCTTGTTTGTTTTTTTTTATCTCCATCTGTCAGTAGTGGGTGGATGGTTGCTCCGTGTTCATGAGACAATATATGTATACACACAACCTGCTGACAAAATGAGCGATCCCGGAGCAAAAGAAAAAGTTTGAGAGGGAACCTGTCTTGAGCGTGCTACCCCTGTAAACTATGCATAAACGCTAAGGAGCATGTGTGTGAACGCTATTTCAGATTTAAAGATGCATTAAAATATCATTGGCATGCATTTATTCTCCACTACACCCATGTCAATGAGACTACTGCCATAAAAGGTGACAAGTTACATGTGTTCAAAAAAGGCCCGAAAACTGAGTCGCCGTTCAGTTCCATTTGGAGCCGGTCACATAACTTGCATCACTAACTTGTAATACAAGAGCAGTTTGCCCCAAAAGTTAGTGATGTTATTATTGCATTTAGCAACAAGACATATTATGCATTGGAATGAAATGTCACGTTAAACTCAGGGGATGCAAGCAAAGGAGTGGGACACCGAGAACAGTCTACTCTACTACTTTTGGCTGCTCCCGTTAGGGGTTGCCACAGCGGATCATCCGTTTCCATTACTTCCTGTCTTATGCGTCTTCCTCTGTCACACCAGCCACCTGCATGTCTTCCCTCACCACATCCATAAACCTCCTCTTTGGCCTTCCTCTTCTCCTCTTCCCTGGCAGCTCCATATTCAGCATCCTTCTCCCAATATACTCAGCATCTCTCCTCCACACGTGTCCAAGCCATCTCAATCTTGCCTCTCTTGCTTTGTCTCCAAACCGTCCAACTTGAGCGGTCCCTCTAATATAATCGCTCCTAATCCTGTCCTTCTTCGTTACTCCCAGTGAAAATCTTAGCATCTTCAACTCTGCCACCTCCAGCTCCGCCTCCTGTCTTTTCGTCAGTGCCACTGTCTCCAAACCATATAACATAGCTGGTCTCACAACCATCTTGTAAACTTTCCCTTTAACTCTTGCTGATACCCCTCTGTCGCAAATCACTCCTGACACACTTCTCCACCCACTCCAACCTGCCTGCACTCTCTTTTTCACCTCTCTACTGCACTCCCCGTTACTTTGGACAGTTGACCCCAAGTATTTAAACTCAAATGCCTTTGTCACCTCCACTCCTTGCATCCTGACCATTCCACTGTCGTCTCTCTCATTCACGCATAGGTATTCCGTCTTGCTCCTACTGACTTTCATTCCTCTTCTCTCCAGTGCATACCTCCACCTCTCCAGGCTCTCCTCAACCTGCACCCTACTCTCGCTACAGATCACAATGTCATCCGCGAACATCATCGTCCATGGAGACTCCTGCCTGATCTTGTCCGTCAACCTGTCCGAGAACAGTATCAAAATTAAAAAGAATTAATTAAACAACCGCACCTTTTGCAGAAAATTTGAATTGCTTGTGTGGCCGTCAGTTTTGTCAGTAGTGGGTGGATGGGTGTAGTGTAAGGTGTGTGGGTGGTGTATTGTGTAAAGAAACAACTGAGGCCAAATTAACAGAATCAAATAAAAGATGGGCACGGGAGTGTGAGCTGCAGTGGATCTGACTTTAGCTCCTTTAAGGCGTCGGGACTTGCTGGGTCTAGGTGTGTCCCAGAGAATACAGACTACGTGTGTACCCAGAGCACAAGACTTAGTCATGCACTTCCTATTTAGATTTACTATAACGGTTCATGCCAAGAATAACGCTGGGACCAGAACCCAAACATGTCATTAGTAATAGCTTCGCTCAGGAGGAGTATGCCTGTGCATATATGCATGATTATGACAGTGAGATATCCAGACAGACAAATAGAACAGAAGAAGGCCGACACAGAGACAGACATATTGGAGTAAGAAACACACTGACAAAGTCTGTGTCAAAAGGAAAGAAACAGGGGTGTCCAGGTGGTATAGTGGTTTATTCCGTTGCTTACTAACAAGGGAATCGCCAGTTCGAATCCCTGTGTTACCTCCGGCTTGGTCAGGCGTCCCTACAGACACAATTGGCCGTGTCTGCGGGTGGGAAGCCGGATGTGGGTATGTGTCCTGGTCGCTGCACTAGTGCCTCCTCTGGTCAATTGGGGCGCCTGAGAGGGGGGAGGAGGAACTGGGGGGAATAGCGTGATCCTCCCACGCGCTGCGCCCCTCTGGCAAAACTCCTCACTGTCAGGTGAAAAGAAATGGCTGGCGACTCTATGTATTGGAGGAGGCATCTGGTAGTCTGCAGCCCTGCCCAGATTGGCAGAGAGGGTGGAGCAGCGACCGGGACGGCTTGGAAGAGTGGGGTAAAACAGACAGACAGATAAGAAAAGAGCGAAGCAGACAGAGGGACGGTGATTCAGATGAGCTCGATGAAGCTATGGGCCGAGTGATCGGTGGACTGAGACAGACAACTAGAAAGATCATGGTGTATGAGAGCCAGTTGAATATAATCACATTATTTTTGTAAGATTAGGCAAAGCTCTGGCATAGCTATTTGAGCTCTACACTTTTTCCTCTCCTGTCTATGTAATTAGTTGTTATTTCATGAGAGTACAGTCATTAGCTGTCATTGGATGTTTAATTAGTACACAGCAACCGACTCACTGGATTAGCAGTAATGGTGTGTGCACACACTCTCATATGCAAACACAAGCTGATGCAAAGTTAAGAAAATAACTCACATGAAATAGGAACAGGAAAGAAACTGACCTATTTGTCCACTGGTCAAAATAACCCATCGTTTCTAAAGGTAAAGAGGCACTTTATCATCTGTAAAATATCTCTAATGCACCGTTCAGATTACAGGCTAAAGCGGCTGAATCTTATCTTTTTGCCTACATGTGACACAGGTCTGATATTTTTTTCCAAAGCTGTGTGAACACAAAAATTGGATCTTTTCAAATCAGATTTGGGCTACTTTCATATGAGGTCCTAGATCGGATACATATCTGATCTGTGGCCAAGCAACCAACCGCTGTGAGAACGGTTAGATTAGATTTCATGTTTGGTTTTTTTTTACGATCCACAGGCACACACCAGTGTTGGCCTCGGTGTAGACAGCAGCTCACCTAAATAATGGAGGGCAACCACAGTGGTTGAAGTCAGTGGAGAGACTGAGAAATTTATAATTTGATTGATATTTGGTGGGATAATTCCATTCTAACGTTAACGCCGATGAACTGTCATCCAGTGCCACAGCAAATAATCCTTAACACAAATTATTGCACTTCATTGATTTCCATGATGGACTGTCACGTAAATATTTATGTAATGAGTCTCATCAATAATGTAGTCCTCCAGCACAGAGACATAGACACCGATGGTTTTAAAGGAGGCTCAACAACCGGTTTATTAAGCACATTAAAACAACCAAGATTAGAGTTCGTTAAATTAACAAAATATCTGGGGAGTTGGCATCTGGGTAGTGTAGCGATCTATGCCTACCAACACGGGGATCGCCGGTTCGAATCCCCATGTTACCTCCAGCTTGACTGGGTGTCCTTACAGACACAATTGGCTGTGTCTGCGGGTGGAAAGCCGGGTGTGGGTATGTGTCCTGGTTGCTGCACTAGCCCCTCCTCTGGTTGGTCAGGGCGCCTGTTCGGGGGAGAGGGGGAACCGGGGAGAATGGCGTGATCCTCCCACGCACTACGTCCCCCTGGCGAAACTCCTCACTGTCAGGTCAAAAGAGGCGGCTGGCGACTCCACATGTATCGGAGGAGGCACGTGGTAGTCTGCAGCCCTCCCCGGATCGGCAGAGAGGGTGGAGCAGTGACCGGGACGGCTCGGAAGAGTGGGGTACTTGGAGAAAAAGTGGGGAAATTTTAAAAAAACTAAACAAATCTCGGAAATGGGAGAGAGCTTCTGCGTCTCGGCGGCTCTCTCCCCGTCCTACTCTCTGTGCAGTGATGTCACAGTCTGCTGTGATCCGCCCCGAGTCTGACAGCCGGTCCACACACACTTCTACAGTTGTGTTTCGTGGTGTTGTTCATGCACCATCCGAGTAATGCACGTGACATTATGTTATTGTAAACATGTGCATGCCGGTCCCATCAAGACAGGTCAGTTCACTTTGGTGTCAGGTATGGGTCACTTACAAACACGCATATGAACACGCGAGACAAAGAGAACAGATCTGAGCAAAGAATCGGGATTGTAGCATTAAGGCTTGTAATGTGAACCTCGCACAAGTTGCTTGCTGTTGATATGCCCAATAAATTTGATCATGAGGTCCATTGTTATTACTTCAGCATCACATCAACACGGTTAACTAAATAACCTGTTAGCTAGCCCACCTTCGAGCAGATGTAAGTATGTCTGTTAATGGTTTCTTTATCAGGTGGAAGGTGTGGTCTTCTTCCACAAGGTTTAATAGAAGACACTCCTGCAGGTGGATTTTGGGAGTCGGGGAAAAGAATGAAAATGATATTGCTCTCCAGTTGATCTGGGTATCATAAATCTGTTTTACAGTTTCCTCAACAGTGAGTTTCCACTATTTCTCTTTCCTTTAGCTTGGTATTTTTACTAATCTAGGAAAAGGCCCTACCTATTGTACGCTACATTAAACATCCTCTCGGTCGCTCTTTGTGGGTCTTTCAGAGATCAGAGGGCAATACGGATGAATGCTAAGCACTTATTGGTGGATCATTGTGTCAATTATTATTTTGCTTAATTAGCAGCCTAATAGAATTCTAATGTTGAAAGTGGAACCAAGTCACAACCAAAATCTCTGCCTCCGTAAATGATCCAGCAAGAGGCTGGTGACGCTTGTGCCTGTTGAGTATAAAGAAAAGTGCCCGTGTACATCCCACTTCCTGTGGTTCTGCAGTGGCCCCGAATTGTTATATATTTTGTTGTATTGTGTTGCATTAAAATATTAAAATAAGAATTTAGATAATAAGATTATAAGAATTTAGATGTCTTCATAATTATACTTAGAATATAAACCTGAGAATAAAGTATTAATCACTTGGAATTATCACTTGATTTGGGCTGGGTATATTCAGTTATCATGAGAGATTACATAAAGTACATTAGCTAGGTCCATCATGTTGGTTTAAAGTCCGTCTGTGTTCAAATGCGTGATTGTTCAGTAAATATCAGATCATGCCCGCCAGTTAAGACCAGCTAACTACTATGGACATGAAACCACAAATTCCAATATGAGCTCAATATTAATGTGTGTTAGGCCTGGCCGACGCTGCAGCATCCCCCCGCTATATTGACACATGGCTTCAAAGTGTTGGAAGTGTAAGAGCATCTGTGTTTGGGCTGAATATATCTTCAAAGACCACATGAAAGACTCCACAAAGCTTCTGGGTTATTCTCCTCATGTTACCCATGTTGCATTAAACATGTTTGGCCGTGTCTACTGTCGGCAAACAGAATAATGTTAGAATTGCTGTCAAGCGCAATAGCCGTAGCCGTCAGCTCTGCAGACGTGTGTGATGCTTTAAAAGTGCAAGTGCAGTCACAATTAAAGGAGCCATAGGGAGGACTTGTGCCGAAACGAATAACTGTTTAACAATGAAATGGCCACAGGGCCGTCCAGGTAGTGTAGCGGTCTATTCCGTTGTCTACCAACACAGGGATCGCCAGTTCGAATCCTCGTGTCATCTCCGGCTTGGTCGGGCATCCCTACAGACACAATTGGCCGTGTCTGTGGGTGGGAAGCTGGATGTGGGTATGTGTCCTGATCACTGCACTAGTGCCTCCTCTGGTCAGTCGAGGCACCTGTTCGGGGCTGGGGGGAATAGCGTGAGCCTCCCACATGCTACATCCCCCTGGTGAAACTCCTCACTGTCAGGTGAAAGCAGATCAGAACTCCTCACTGTCAGGTGAAAGGATCGGCAGAGGGGGTGGAGCAGCGACTGGGATGGCTCAGAAGAGTGGGGTAATGGGCCGGGTACAATTGGGGTAAAATGGGGGTGAAATGGCCACAGAGCTTGTTGAAAGATGCAAAATAAAAGTATTGCTTTTCCCCAAAAAATTAAATTGATGCTGAATGTTTCATTTTGATAACAATTTACTGTCCATATAACCTTGCTGTGTTTATGCAGTCAAACTGACGTTGCATCACTGTGAAAATGTGAAGGGTCGCCCAAGTGTTCATCTTAATAAATACTTTACCTATAAGTACAACATTGCTTCACAACAACAGTGTTGGTGTAGCTAAGAGATTTGCTGCTTTTTTAATTTTTAACATGCATAAATTAACAATACATTTTGCTAGTTACAATGGGAGGGAGGAAGCAGGGTGGGGGTAAGTGGATTTTTTTTAAAAACATTTTTTGGGGGGGGGGGTCAAAATTGCTCACCTCTCCAAAGTTACCTACATCAGCTTTACTGTTCTTGTCTTGTTTTCTCCCCACCACCAGATCCGTCGTCAGGGCGGCATCCAACTACTAGTGGACCTGCTGGACCACAGGATGAGTGAGGTTCACCGCAGCGCCTGCGGAGCCCTGAGGAACCTGGTGTACGGCAAGGCTAACGATGAAAACAAAGTGACCCTGAAAAACTGCGGCGGGATCCCAGCCTTGGTTCGTCTGCTGAGGAAGACAGGAGATGTGGAAATCAAAGAGCTGGTCACAGGTGGGGGTTCGGGACACACACACACACACACGAGCATACACACACACTTTATCTTTAATCAAAAACAAAGCTAAGTTGTGTCTTTATGCATGCTCAATAATCCAGGGAAGAAAATCGAAGAAAGTTGAATCAGTTCATCTGGACACAATGTTTATTGACGGAGAAATGTTTCATCGCTCATCTAAGTGGCCTCTTCAGTCTCAGCTGACTGCTAAGTTGTTTTTTGTTGTTTGCTCAGAGTTGGCTCATACTCACAGTCCTCTGCAAACTATGCATTGATCGCAGTGTACAAGTATCTAGACTAGATTAGTTTATTACTACTGAAGGTGATCAAAAACAGATGTCCTTATATTTAAATGTGTTCGTCTTGCTTGCTTTGATTAGTTGTTGTCATTCACATCGCTGAACAATAGAGGTCAGGATTTCAGTATAATTATTCATAGTACCTTTGCTCATAGTACCTTTAAACAGTTAATTTTCTACCCTCCAGCCGAAAACGGGTCCCGCTGCACCTGGCACTGCCGGTCAATAGTGGCACATTTTAGTCTTTCAACCTGTGTGTATGTTGTGTATATGTGCTCGCTTGTGTGTAGTAGTGATTTGTGGGTAAGCTCTGGAGCAATCCGAACCCACCCGCGACTTAAATGGACCTAACCACACAATCCAACCCGTTATCAGCAAACCAAACAGATGTCAGTGGACCTGCGATGTGCTCCTTCAAACTCACGTTTTTAACCCCCCCCCCCGGCCGCTCATAATATTTAGCCTGTGCACTATACCGTAGGTCTATAGGTCTACCGGATCGTATCTTCTTGTGTGTGTGTGTGTGTGTGATGGCTTGAATAGATCGACTATGCTCATTTGGTAGACTATTAGGCTATAAAGAGACCAACCCTACAATGAAGCACAAATTGTCTAAGCTTTGGGGAATGTTAATTGTTGCGTAATGGATTGAAATAAATCAGCGCATCTGATCAGCTCATCTCTGGCAAGCTGAGTGCAACAAATATGTTTTGTCAATTGCAGAGTTGGGCTGCAACTCTGAACGTGTTTTGGGACTGTGAATTATTGTGTGATTAATACAGCTGAAAGAATGGAAAGGGCGTCACGTCATAGTATGCATCGACAGGTCAGGACAAATTATCTGAATGAAAACAGCTTAGGTAGCTCAGGAGTATTAAGTGCAGATTTATTTATATTGATAATATGAAAATATGTATATTTTCTGCGTAAATATGATACACCTGCAACTCACCATGGGTCAAACCGATTGTACCGAAAACTTTGTCAACCTGCTCATCACTAGTGTGTGTGTGTGTGTGTGTGTGTGTGTGTGCTGATTATCTACTTTACAAATTGTCTCAGTTTTATATGAATAACCCAATTACTAGATCTGGATATTCAAAATACATTGATCAAGTGAAATAAACACCAGAGATGCTTTGCTACAAGCAGAAACTGCAGGAGCTACTTAAGATGTTGCAAGTTACTCCTCTTGATGGTATTCCTTGGTGGCAGGGTGATCAGAGCATTCGCATTGCAGTGAACCCTTCTGCATCTTCAGCAGGTATCTCAGAGTCACAAGTGTTTCACCCCTTAGCCTGTACACCTCGCCTGAGTGGGACAGCAAAGACCAAATTAGCCTTCCCCTGCAGAGAGGTTCCAACTGCAAGCTCTCATCAACCACAACCATCTTGAGCTGGTCTCAGTTTTCATGGCTATCTCACAAATGGCTTGCCTCAGTTGTCTGAGTTCCAAACCCATCTTCTGTAGGAAATAGCACACTGATGTTTCTGGGATACCACAGCTGCCGACTTTGATAGGAAATAAGCTTGCGTACCATCCTTTGATGAGAGCTTCATCGATCAAATCCTGGTACTTGGCTTTCTTCTGTTGGTGAGAGATGGCTAGTCTGTCCTCCCAGGGCACTGTGAGTTCGGCTACTAAGCTAGATTTTGTGCTGCTGGATAGAAGTACCATGTCTGGTCGGAGTAAGGTCTTATTCAGGTCAACTTGCATCTCCCAGTCGGAAGCTTGATGTAAAATGAAGCACGGGTTCTTGGCAGTTGTTCTTGCCCAAGGAGCCTTATCTCCTTCCCTTTGGAAATTGACAACTTCGGGTGGTAATGCCTGGTTGGTGTTTATTGGCTTTGACCCTCTGCAGGTCTGTCCATTTGGCAATTTCTGTAAGGACCTTGTCGTGCCTCCACGTGTATCGGCTTTCTTCCAGTGCTTTGGGACATCCAGTCAAGATATGATTCAGGGTGCAAAGGGTTGCTCCACACTGCTTACAGGATGGGTCCTCTTCTTTGCCCCAGATCTTTAGATTGTTTGGAGTTGGCAATAGGTCAGCCACAGCATGCAGGAGGAAATTCAACTTGCCCTGGTCGGTACCCCCAAGTTCCTTCCCGGACAACGATCATTTGAGTGCCTGGTCCCGCTGCATCCACTATCCCTGGCAGGCAAGCCCTACTGCTTTTATGCAGCGGTCTTCCTCCGCTGCCTCTCAGACCCTCTGCACCACTAGTCCTCTCTTGCCTTTTGCATTGGCCTTACTCCATCTCTTGGCATTGTAGTTTCTAAGTTCTCTTTGTCCTTGACAGACTACCCCAATGATCTCCTGATGTTTCCAGTACGCTTCTGCTTCCTTCATTGCTTCCCTGAGGCTTCCACTTCCTGCCACAGTTAATGGTCTTGTTAGCGTGTCAGTCTTTCTTATCTTTGGACAGTAGCAGTGTACTGGCTGCTCTTGCCTTGGTGGCTTGTTCCACCACCGATGAGACTGGTAAGTGGAGCTTGGAGGTCTTGCTGTACAGGTTGACTGAGCTGAAAGCTGGAGGGACACCCAGTCATCTTCGCAAGAATTTGCTGCACAGTCTCTCCATTACTTCTACTTGAGTCATGGAGAAGTCATATAGCAGGAATGGCCATTGCAATGTGGGTATGATGCCATACTGAAAGCACCACACCTTAAACGTAGCCAGCAGCAGGTTGTTGTCAATTACCTTGAGCCAGATGTTTAGTTTGGCCATGGCATCTTTGAGGTTGCTACTGTCCTTCAGGGTACTGTCATAATTCTTTCCAAGGCATCAGATTCCTTGTTCTTTAATCATTGGAATCTCAGCCCCTTGAATAATAAAGATGTTTTTTGTCAAATACGTTTTTTCTAAAGATTGAATAAGCACTTGTTTTTTGCCTATGTCTGTCTATTCGCTTTGTGGAAAAGGATAAAAAAGGGGTAGAGGACAGTAATGATGGCATGGGTTAGAATGAAGTTTTAGTAAAACACCTTATCCCGGCTCGTCAAAAAATCTACCCAGAGGGGTTAGTTGGTTAATGCTGGCGTGTCACCTTTCTACTCTCCTTATGTCATTTTTTTCCCTTCTCCAAGAGGGGAACAATCACTACAAGTAAAAAAGGACACTTAGAAACGGAAAATGACAACATGTATCTGATAAGGTATAGACATAGAAACAGACGCTGACATGTGTTCGACAAAACATAATTAAATCGATCTTATCGATATCAGTTTAGGAAAGCAGTTATAGCGATAAAGAAAAAGACAGAAAAAAAGGAAAAAAAGAGGAGCAAGGACAAAGAAGAAGGGTGTAATCCAGAGATTGTTCCAGGGGGTGTGTGAGGCAGGGGCTAGCAGTGTGTATGTGACATGTCCACCAGTGTGTGTGTGAAGTGTCCGTCTGTGAGTGCACGGGATTAGTCCCAATAAATTCTGGTGTCTGAGATCCGCATTTTATCGTAGTGCCTCTTGACAGCAGACAGGCTCTGCAGCCACCCAGGGGCCCCGTGCAGACACCACGCGACCAAGAGACTAGCCGGAGCCCAGAGGAACACCGAGCCCACAGGCGGCCCAGGACCTCACAGAGAAACACCCCTGCATGCTCCCAAGGAGAACAAACCAGTCCCCAAAAGCACAAGCCGGGCCTGCATGCCAAGGACGACCCCCACCTCCAACCCCCAGGTGCAGGCACAAGGCACACCTGCAGGTGTGGGACCTGAGCCATGGATAGAAAGTAAAGACCACTGGCCCGAAGCTGGGCCCCATGTCCAACAGACCTACACACCGCCAGGACTGCCTATCCAATGGGCAGGTGGGAGGGGTCCATGCCCATTCACGCCCCACATAGAGCTGAAGCCCGCAGGCAGCCAGACAACGGGACCCCGCCCTCCTGAGGGCGATCACCACACAGGCAAACCCACCTACTCGCCTCATATTTTAGCGGTCTATTGCGCTGGACCCGAAGTATGTCGCCTACGTCACATGGGTCTTGGTATCTTTGGTGTCCCCATATTAATTAAGTTGGCAAGTCAATGAATTGTAATTGTAATGAATGTTTTCCCCTCAGACAAAAAAAAACAAAACATTGATTCTGTCCTTCAAAGTGCCTGTGTGCTGCATCTTGTTTTTGTTCTTGCATTTATCATGAGGACAATCAGTTCTACCCATCTGTCCATACCAATATGTTTTCAGCTCACACTATATTTAAAAAAAAAGGTCTACTACAGTTTTAACTGACATATCAGTGATCCACTGCTAAGACTGCACCTGTGTCAAGCCAATCCTTCCTCATAACTTAGCTACCATGTGCACCCATCAGCAGTATATCCACAGAAACCATGTACTGTTAACACAGATGAAATTACATTAAGGTTTACACGCAATGGTGCACCAAGACCCAGACCCAGAAACATACTCACAAAGAGGCTTGCATTACTTTTACCTCTCCTAAGGGCTTAGAACCAGACTGTAAAATGACTGCAGCTACACAGTGACATCACGTTGACGCCTGTGTGTGTGTGTGTGTGTGTGTGTGTGTGTGTGTGTGTGTGTGTGTGTTCAACCCAGCACCAGAGTGCCTACAGTAGATGTACATGTTATTAAATTCATAGTGGGAGGCATATTTCAAGGCATTTCACGAGGCTCAGAGACCAAATTACATTACTTCATGCAGCGAGAGAGAGAGAGAGAGAGAGAGAGAGAGAGAGAGAGAGAGAGAGAGAGAGAGAGGTTGTGTCCAACAAAAAGTGAGTGCATCTGAGAGTAAGGGGATGTAGTATGTGGGTGTACATTGTGTGTGTGTGTGTGTATAGCACTTGAATCTTTGTATGTGTTGTTGTGTTATAATGTGTGTGTGTGTGTGTGTGTGTGTGCGCGCGCTAGCCAACTTGCGCTGATCACCACCTCAAGGTCATAATAAGATTATCCAGCGATGCAATAGGTCAACACTTACTCGTTGAGAGTCCAACATGAATGCACGCACACACCCACGCAAGTGTACATACGCAGATGAAACAGACTTGAGCTGTGTTACAGCGTGCGATCTGAAATATAAGCCAAAAGATGGAAAATGGTGTATTAAGAGTACTTCACCCGCTCTTCTTTTGTTCTGCGTGCATTCTTTAGGAGAGTTGGAGTCCTGTTAGTCGGTGGAAAGGCATTGTAATAGAAATAATAAATATTCTTCAGATGGAATGTTAATTTGTGTGTGCCGTGAAAGAACGCTTGATAAAGAGCCAGCGTTTTAAATGGAGAAGAAATGCTGGTTTTCAAAGTTCTGGGCCTTTTCTAAAGAAGTTTTTTTTTTCCTTTTGGTGAAAGTATATACATAACTTACCCAAAAATTAAAAATTGTCGAACAAGAAAACATTGTCATGGTCAAGGCCAAACAAGCTTTGAATGTGCAAGTGTTTGTGTGTCTGTGCGTAGACTGGGGTGCCAGAGTGCTAAATGAGTGGGGTTACCTAGCAGATTGCCAAAAGTAAAAAAATAAATAAATAAAAAGAGTCAATGTCAAAAAAAAACTTTCTTTGAACTTCTTTTAAAACTTTGTTTTATTTGATGCCACCCAAATCATGACAAGCATTCCGTCCGTCCTTTCTCCAAACATACACCGATCAGCCAAAACATTAAATTCACTGACAGGGGTGTCCGAGTAGCGTGGTGGTCTACTCCGTTGCCTACCAACACAGGGAGTGTCTGTTCGAATCCCCGTGTTGCCTCCAGCTTGGTCGGGCGGCCCTACAGACACAATTGGCCATGTCTGCAGGTGGGAAGCTGGATGTGGGTGTGTGTCCTGGTCGCTGCAGTAGCGCCTCCTCTGGTCGGTCGGGGTGCCTGTTTGGGGGGGGGGGATGGTGTGATCCTCCCATGTGCTACATCCCCCAGGAGAAACTCCTCACTGTCAGGTGAAAAGAAGCAGCTGCTAGCTCCACATGTATCGGAGGAGGCATGTGGCGGTCTGTAGCCCTCCCCGGATCAACAGAGGGGGTGGGGCAGAGATTGGGATGGCTCACAAGAGTGGGGTAATCGGCCAAGTACAACTGGGGAGAAAAAAGGGGAAAAAAATTTACTGAAAGGTGAAGTGAATAACATTGATTATCTCGTTGCAATGGCACCTGTCAAGAGGTGGGATATATTTGGCAGCAAGTGGTCAGTCAGTTCTTGAAGTTGATATGTTGGAAGCAGAGAAAAATGGGCAAGCGTAAGGATCTGAGCAACTTTGACAAGGGCCAAACTGTGATGGCTAGACGACAGGGTCAGAGCATCTCCAAAACAGCGGGTCTTGTGGGGTTTTCCCGGTATGCAGTGATCAGTACCAATGAAAACTGGTCCAAGGCAGAACAGGCTGGTGAACTGGCAAATGGTTCTTTGGTGTCCAAAGCTCATCTGCTCCAATCCCACAAAGTAAAGTCAATTCAGTTTTATTTGTATAGCCCAATATCACAAATAAAAAAATTGCCTCAGTGGGCTTTACAGCAATACAACATCCTGTCCTTAGATCCTTGCATTGGATAAGGAACAACTTCCTAAAAAACCTTTGTCAGGGTGAAAAAAATAGGAAGAAACCTAAGGAAGAGCAACAGAGGAGAAATATCTCCCAAGATGGACAGATGTGCAATGGATGTTGTGTGTACAGAATAAAACACAATTTACAGAATACAACTCTGAAAGAAGATAACAGAATTATGATGGAATTATAACATATATGAAGCATATGATGTGGAGGATGCCAAGGGGTGTCCAGATGCCACCGAAACAGCCCAAGACCTGAGCCATGTGACCACCATCACCATGTAGACTTGGTGGACAAACTACACATGCACACAGAGGAGACTCGCATCACACCATTCACATACACAGGAGAAGAGACAAAACAAAAAAAAACATTCATTATATTATATCCTTCTCTCACACATTGGAGTGAGAGAAGGATATAACATTGAAGCAGGATAACAAAATTATATGGCTTTATAAGACATCTGAAAAATATGATTAGGAGGATGCCGAGCAGTAGCCAGGTGGGGACCACCGTCACCATGGAGACCTGGAAGGAGGACAGACTACATGTGCACATGGGGAAGACTCACATCACACCATTCTCATACACAGGAGAAGAGAAAAGAGAAGACGTCATTCAGAGAGAGAGAGAGAGAGAGAGAGAGAGAGAGAGAGAGAGAGAGAGAGAGAGAGAGAGAGAGAGAGAGAGAGAGAGAGAGAGAAATGACGTGAGAGAAAACAGTTTGCAATAGTCAATCTATAATAATCTATACTCTGTAATCTCGTCGGCAGAACAGTGCTTGGTAAATTTATTGAGACAGAAACTGACCCGCCATGGAGGACAGATCATGAAGTACTCAATTTAAAGGCAACTAATTGTAGGTTAAGGCAAAAAGATGAGTTTTAAGTTTGGATTAAAGGTACAACAGACTCTAATTGTCTGATGCCAGCAGGCAGGTTATTCCACAAGAATGGGGCCTGATATGAAAAGGCCCTGCCACCAGCTGACTTCTTTTTAACTTTGGGTACATACGGGAGCCCTGTACTTTTGAGAGTGGAGAGCTCAAGATGCAATTTATGGTTTAAGGAGATCAGACAGGTATGATGGGGCAAGGCCATTTAGGATTTAATAAGTCAGCAGGAGCATCTTGAAGTCTGATCTGGTGTAATATGGTCAAATTTTCTAGCTTCAGTTAGGATTCTAGCTGCAACTTTTTGAACCATCTGAAGACCTTTAGCACTAGGCAGAACTGAAAAAAGAACATTACCGTTGTCAAGTCTGGATGAAACAAATGCATGTTGAAGAGTTTCTGCATCAGCCATGGACAGGAAAGACTGAATTTCAGCTATATTATGTAAGTGAAAAAAGCAGTCTTGGTGATTTATTTAATGTGCTTATCAAAGGAAAGGCTGGGATCAAATGTAGCACCAACATTTTTGGCTGCTACACTTTGTAAAATCAGAGTTGTCGATTGTTATTGTTATTTGATCAAATTGGTGTCTGTTTCTAGCAGATCCAACAAGCAGTATCTGTTATATCCGAATTTAAGATCGGGAAATTTAATGACATCCACTTTTTCACAGCAGCCAAGCAGGCCTCTGTATTATACATCTGAGTACAATCATCAGCCCTTATAGGCACATACAGCTGATTATCATCCGCATAGCAATGGAAATTTATTCCATGACTGTGTATAATTTGGCCAAGAGGTGAAATAAAAAGAGAAACCTAGAGGGCCCACAACCCAGCTCTGAGGTACACCATATTTTTAACATTAGAGAATTTCAATGAAATATTCATTTAGCATTCACACTGTGTTCTTCGAGATAAATAGGACTTAAACCAAGAGAGAGCTAAGCCAGAGACACAACAATTATAATCTATTCTAATAGTAATAATAATAAGTTTATTGATATAGCACTTTTCTAAAACACTGCTACAAAGTGCAAGTGATCAATGAGTTACTGTAGCTCAAATTGCTGAAAAAAATAATACTGGCTATGATAGACAAGTGTCAGAATACATGGTGCATCGCAGCTCGCTGTGTATGGGACTGTGTAGCTGCAGACCCATCAGAGTGCCCATGATTAACTTATTTTTAGCTTTTGGTCTTCATGTGTGTATATCTTATATTGTGTTTGCTGTGTTTGTCTGTGTCTGTCTTGCAGTTTGGTGAAGCCACAGCCCTCATTTCATTTTTAACATGTGCCTGCACACTGTTTTTAATGACAATAAATTGAATTGAATTGAATTGAATTGAATGATGACCCCTGTCCACCGTCGAAAGCACCTACAAAGGGGCACGCGAGTATCAGAACTGGACTGTGGAGCAATGGAAGAAGGTGGCCTGGTCTGATGAATCACATTTTCTATTACATCATGTGGACAGCTGGGTGTGTGTGTATCATTTACCTGAGGAAGCCATGGCACCATGATGCACTATGGGAAGAAGGCAAGCCGGTGGAAGCAATGTGATGGTCTGGGCAATGTTCTGCTGGAAAACCTTGGGTCCTGGCATTCATGTGGATGTAACTTTGACATGTACCACCTACCTAAACATTGTTATAGACCAAGTACACCCCTTCATGGCAACAGTGTTCCCTGATGGCAGTGGCCTCAGGTGGTTTTAAAGTTTTGGCTGTGTGTGTGTGTGTGTGTGTGTGTGTGTTACTAGGACAATCTTGGCTTTTGAGAGGACACTTTGGTTGGTCCTCATTTCCTAAGGGTATAGTTTAGGGTTAAGACTTGGGTTTGGAGTTAGGGTTTGAACCAGGAATTAGGTTAGGGTTAGGCATGTAGTTCTAATGGTTAGGGTTGGGAAATGACTGTAGCAAAGGGGGTCTGATATTTACTAGTCATATTATGAGTCAGGAAAAGCAAAATATTACACAAAGCACCTTTACAGATCAATGTCATATATTTCTCTCCCCCCTTTGTCCAGTCAATTTTATTTGTATAGCCCAACATCACAAATTATACATTTGCAGAGGTGGGTGTAAGTCACACATGTGCAAGTCACAAGCAAGTCTCAAGTCTTAACCTTCAAGTCTCAAGCAAGTCCCAAGTCACTGTGGTGAGAATCAAGCAAGTCAAGTCGAGTCCCTGCTATAAGTCAAGCAAGTCAAGTCATTGCTCAGGTCAAGCAAGTCACAAGTCAAGTCACAAAAATCTGATGATCTACCCCAGTTTCCACATTTAAATCAGTAAAGACAGTGGTACACACGTAGAGTTTTATTTCAACATTAACTATTGCAGCCTGCTTACAATTATCTAACTTACTTAACTGCTTACTTCTCCCTTCAGGAGGGTCACGCCATTTTTCCTTGGCCTGTTAATGCATCTGTCTAAGGTGCTTCTCATTAACTTAACATTAACATTTCTGTGCACCAAAAAAGTATTGCATCATCAACTGAATAGTGTATATAAAATAAAAACAAGTATATAAAAAAAATATTGCCTGAAATGTAAACAATGCTGACAATACATCAAACCATGAAAACGTATTCACATTTAATGGTTTTAGTATGCCGCATGCTATTCATGTTATTTTGTCCTGTTCATATCCACACTAGCTAGCATCCCTGCCACAAGGTTAAAGGAATATTTCACTTAAGTATAACTTATCAAGTTTAAGCAGTCTTATCTCCATCTAAGTGTATCTACAAGTAGGTTACATGTCCCTGTCATCTGCTGTCAACACCACCATTCCTCCCAGGTGTCAGGCTCCTCATGACAGGGACAGCAGTGGTTGCTAACTTACTTGTAGATACACTTAGATGGAGATAAGACTGCTGAAACTTGACAAGTTATACTAAAGTGAAATATCCGTTTAACTGTGTGACAAAGTTGCTAACAAGAATAGCATGTGGCATACTAAAACCATTAAATGTGAATAGTTTGAAGTTTGAAGTTTTCATGAGTAGGATCTGCAAACTATTAACAGAATCAATCAGAGCCTCTAGGTGGCGGTATACACGGAACAGATGAGAACTGATTTAAGTCAATCAGTCAAACGCCCTACATGTTGTAGAATATTATTTGCCACACATGGCATCGGACATGAAAAAAAAAGAACATTTCAAAAGTAATATCACACGCACACAGGAAGTGGAATCACACAAGCCTCAAAGCTGGTAGTGATCTTGCTGCCTCGAAACATAAGTCAACTTACAATGCATTGCACTTGCAAAAAATTAAATTTGATAGTACTTTGTCACTGAGTTGTGAGCGATGGGGTCGCATAATCACCCCGCCATGGCTGAACACACGTTCAACAGGTGCACTTGATGCAGGGACTGCCATAACTCTTACCGCCACCTTGAACAATGAGGGGAGGGTGCGCCTGTTCATGGCCCAAAACTGAAGGCAGCTCTGTCCATCACAAATGTCCAAATAGTGGTTCAGCTGAATTTGGGGACTGGAACTTGAATCCATCCTGTTTTTTGCAGTATGCTGAGAACAGCCCAGACTGACGCTCTGGCTCTGCTGGTGTCACTTGGTCCTGCTCATCGGTGGTTGGACTGGTCGTGCACACTTCTCTTAGAATCAAGTCTGATGAACAAGCAAAAACAATAGTCACAAAATATTTCTATCAAAATATATCAAAATGTTTTGTCCACTTCATTAACATAAATGTGGCAGGCAAAATGAACACTTTTCAATATAATGCACTCCAGTACACCACCACCACCCACTACGACCTCAATAATAAACATAAAGTAGAATTATCACCTTTCTGACAATGTCAACAAAAACTGAAGTGCTCAGTGAGTGTATATCAACATACTGAACATTTCTTTTACAGCCCATTTCTTCTATGGTCTGACATTAAAATTGGATTACTACGGAAAACAACATACTTTTTATCATCACAGACACATCCTCCTTGATGTTTTCAGGGGCCAAAACATCATGGGTCAACCACATGGTGCCAAATGAAGGTTCCAGCAGATCAGCTTTTAGGTATAGAGGGTCAGAGAAGGGTAAGGTTGCTCCATCACTCTGGTCATCTGCCATCCTCACACTTACAAATATCCCTCTGAATCTTCTTTGGAGTGATCCTTGCAGGCTACGGATCAAGCCACCCAAGTAGCACACTTTCTCTTTTTGATTTTCCAGGTGATGATTAAGGGAAAGGATACAGGGTACCACAGCACTTATAGTGACAATTTTTTCTCCTTGTGTGAGATCTGTGGCTTCTCCAAAAGGTTGAAGGACATTCACTAGTTCCTTTATCTGATTCCACTCTCTGTCTGTGAATACTGTCTCTTTGTGTCCCGCATCTTCAAGAACTGTAGACAGTTTCAGGTGGTCACAGTTGAGCACTGATTTCAGTTGCCTCGATGTAGAATTCCAGCGTGTGGTAACAGAGGCAGGGATTCCACGCTGCCCAAACTCCTTCTCAAATCTGTCCTTGAAAGTGGTGCTTGTGTGGAGCAAAGAGCTCAATCTGGAAGCTTTGGCGAGAGCTGCACTGAGTACTTTAGTCTCTTTAAGGCCATCACCTATAGCCAATTGAAGAGTGTGTGCAAAACATTGAAGTCTTGTCTGGGTTTTTGCACTCAAGGCATTTTCAACCATCTCTTGCTCTTCCACTGTCAGGTCGTTCCAAATGTCGAAATCATCAAGGTCATCTTCTTCATCTCCCTGTCCTGGAAAACATGTAGTGAACGCTTTTTTCATGTTTGCAGCATTGTCACAGATGATGTGATCAACCTCTTTCTTGATCTGATATTCTTCACATATTTGCTCAAACTCTTCGCAAATTCTTTCCCCTGTATGGGATCCTTTGAAGCGGTTGCATACAAGCAACTGGGATTTCAACATAAGACTGTCATCTTCGATGTTGATCCAGTGTCCTGTAACTCCAAGAAAGCCTCTCATCCTGCGGTCTGACCATATGTCTAAAGTCACTGACACATTATCTGCCATTGCTAGTTCATTTTGTAGCTTGATTTGCCTATCTGCCACCAGACTGTCAAGCTTTGAAGTAATTGTTCTTCGACTCACTGGAGAGTACTTGTTGTCCACTATTGACAAAAACTGATTAAAGCTTTGATGTTCAACGATAGACAATGGCATGTTGCACTTTATAATGAGGTCAGACAGTATTGAGTTTGTAATAGCTTTCTGCTGGGGATGGTTGCAGGTGTACAGTTGCACACTCCTCGATTCGATGAATTGGGAGATTGGAGGCTGGTTAAGATCAAAAGTTGCTTTGGTATGGATGTACTCGTCATATCTGTAGACAGTAAAAAGAAGAGAGAGAGAAATATATTTAGCCCACATTATGATCTTCATTGCATAGTAAATCATTAGAAATATAGTTTAGATATATGAATGCAAGAATCAAATAAGATTAATATTAATCCTGGAACTGCAGACAATATAGCTGGGACTCAATCAGGAAGTCTGTTCAAAATATTAACAGCGTAACAGTCAGAAGCCCAGGTAAGAAAATCATAGGGAATATGCCATTTTACATATTGAAGTTCAATTTCTGTGAATTGGCTGTTTTAAAATGCACTGAAATGTTTCTACATAAAAGCAAAATCTGTTCATATGCAATGTGAGATGGCAGCATGTGAAACAAGTGGTCACAGTTTTTCAAAATGTTCCCCTGTGATATCTCCACTGTCCTTTTACATTATTATCCAAAGGTGATTACAGGCATACTTTTATAGGGCTTATAGCAAGACAAATTAAAATGCTCATAATGACAAATAAAATAAAAACATTGAAAGTTAAGTGTCCCTTGAAAATATTGACTTTAGAATAAATACATAATGTTAACAAAACCAATATTCTTCTCTCCTCTTTTTAAGGCTGCTTTATAATGTAAGGTAATAATGTAACAATAGCTTGATATGTGGATATTATATATTCAAATTAAACATTTACAAACCTGATGATTATTATTGTGCATTTGTATGCCATAAAGTAACCCTTAACAACAAGGCCTACATTTCATGGCTTTCAGGGGAAAAAAAACTTCTAACAATAAATGACCATCAGAAAATAATGTATGTAATTATGAATGAAGCAATGTCTGTCATGATCAAATCAACACCTGGGATGTAATCCCATGTGCCTGGTGCCCTGCTGTCCACCTGGTCATCATATTAAAAACGTAAATTACTTTATATGACATTACGTTAATGTTATGCATACCGCCGGTATCTTAAAACTTAACATGGCTTAATATTAGCATTTATATCAGCAAACGTTAGCTTTCGAGCTAACGTTTGACCGATTTGACCAGCCAATAAGTTAGCTAAAGACACTTTTATTGCGCATTTTATTGAGAAGACATCGTCACTTAGCTTTCTAGCCACGTTAAGTTGAAGCTATGTTAGTGTTAGCAAACGTTAGCTTTTTAACAGCTGTAACAGTTAGCTAAAAAGACACATTCACCTAGCTTACCTTTCTTCGTGGGTTTGGTAGTGACGGATGAAGTTGGATGTTGTGGTGGTTGCGTCACTGATTTCTGAGCTGCAGACCTCGCATACCGCTGTTCTCTTCTTCAGAGCGTCATCGACAGTATTTATAACCCTTGACCCCAAATGGAATTATTCTTGGTCCAGCGCGTCCATGACTGCTGCTCACGTGCTGATCTGCTGACCGCTGTTGGTCTGCGACGCGTGCAGCGTGCATTGCTCTGTAAAATCACCCGATCACGTTTCAAAATAAAACACAATTCCTCACATAATGTAACTTTTTTTTTAAAGTTGCAAAAAATGCAAATATTTAATTTAAAAAAAGGCAAGTCCTTTCAAGTCATCTGTCTCAAGTCTAAGTCAAGTCTCAAGTCATAAAGACCAAGTCCAAGTCAAGTCGAGTATTTTATCAGTGTTAGTCAAGCAAGTCTCAAGTCCTCAAATTTGCGACTCGAGTCAAGTCATGTGACTCGAGTCCCCCATCTCTGCAAATTTGCCTCATTGGGCTTTACAGCAACACAACATGCTGTCACACTGGATAAGGAACAACTCCCTAAAACAAAAAAACCTGTTAACAGGGAGAAAAAATAGGAAGAAACCTCAGGGAGAGCAACTGAAGAGGGATCGCTCCCCCAAGATGGACAACATGCACTGGATGTTGTGTGTGCAGAATAAAACACAATTTTAAAGAATACAACAATTGAGAGAGGATAACAGAATTATAATGGAAGTATAAAATATATGAAGAAAATTATGAGGATGCCAAGCTGTGTCCAGATGCCACCGGAACAACCCAGGACCTGAGCCACGCGACCACCATCACCATGTAGACAAAAAAATAAAATAAAATAAAATTAGTCACACGTCTGAGTGAGAGAAGGTTATAACACTGAAACAGGATAACAAATTTATATGGATTTATAAGATATATAAAAAGAAAATGTGATGAGGGGGATGCCAAGCAGTGTTCAGGTGGCGACCACCATCACCATGGAGACCTGGGAGAAGGACAGACTGCACGTGCACACAAGGGAGGCTCAATCACACCATTCACATACACAGAAGAAGAGAAAAGAAAAGACATCACTCAGAGAGAGAGAAAAGACGTGAGAGAAGAGAACAATTTGCAATAGTCAATCTATACGCTATAATCTCGTTGTCTCCACATTATCTTTCCTCTCACGCCTGCCCCCCCCCCCATGAATCTCTCACCTCCTTTGCCCTGCACTTTTTATCTCTGCTCTTCCTCTCATCTTCGGTTACTCCCCCCTCCACCATATACTCGCCGCCCTCTCTTTTTTTTCCCTCCTCTCTGCCTCTCCTCTTCTTCCCACATCCCCTCTTTTCTCCTCCTTTCTTTTGCTCCCGCTCTGTAAATCTTTATGGATGTTGCTTCTCAATGTGATTCACGGTGTTTTATCACATCGTGCTCGGCCATGTGTATCTTTGGTTGTATCGCTCATGTTTTCTCTCTCTTAGCTCTGACAAAAGCCTCTTTTGTTGTACCGGGTTAGAGCTGAGATAAGAGAGACATGCACACGCTCATACAAGAAAACCGGACAGTTTCTAAGATAAAGACCTGTACACTCGCACACATCCTCCTAGACACACACACTTTCCCTCATTCGCTCTCTCTCTCTTATTCTCTCGCTCTCGCTCTCTCTCACTTTCTTTTAGATACACACATACACACTACACACTATTGTGAGATAAAGTCGTCCGTGACACTAATTTACAATTTGACCCTTGACCTCATTGTTCTACGGTGGGACCGAGCTCATCTCCTCACAAATACAAACATGCACACACGCACATGCAGTCTGCGAACAATGTAGTATCCGCATAGGTCACAGGGTCTCAGAGAACATGGCGATTCACTGGGTAGGGCTCCAAGTCCACCGGTAGCACTGGTGCCACCAACTTTATCACTTGGACAGACCAGCACGTGATTTGGTCGCACTTTTTTTTTTAATTTCGTGAACGGGAGTTTCTCTTTTGCTATGTTATAGGCAGTGATGAACTTGACCTTTTTGGGTTTGATTACTTTATTAATCCCTGTGGGGAAATTCTGCTCTGCATTTAACCCATCCTAGCTGTGGAGCTAGGAGCAGTCAGCAGCTGCTGTGCAGCGCCCGGGGACCACCTCCAGTTTGTCTTGTCATGCCTCGGTCAGGGACACAGACAGGATTGTTAACCCTAACATGCATGTCTTTTTGATGGTGGGGGAAACCACAGCACCCGGAGAAAACCCACCGCAGACACGGGGAGAACATGCAAACTCCACACGGAGGACAACCTGGGATGACCCCCAAGTTTGGACAACCCCGAGGTTCGAACCCAGGACCTTCTTGCTGTGAGGCGACAGCGCTAACCACTGGGCCACCGTGCCGCCCAACTTCATGACCATCAAATTCTCCTACATTGAGGGATTACTGTATCGGTCCCTGCAGGTTTAGTGTTTCTTACTGCCGTTGTGCAACTTCAAAGTTTCAAGCTTAAACTGTGTTGACCCAGTAACAAGTTTAGAGTTGCCTGCAATGGATGGGCCACATTGCCTACAATATACACACAGCATAGCTTTCCCCTCGTACCGCAACCATGGATACTGCGTTACTGCGTCAGCCATTGTGGTTGAAAGTAGTATTTTTTTCTTCTTCACTGGCTCAGTTGGTCTCTCCCTGCCTGCACTTTCATCTTCAGTGGCGTCTCAGTCGCAACCTCTCGTTGGCTCTCCCTCCGCACCAGCCTCCTCCTTTCTCTCTTCATTTTGCTTTTCAAAATAATAATCAGCTGTAGACCACCGTTGTTGGGACACGGTAACAGCTAAACGGAGTGTTGCCAGATCTGGTGGGTTTGCCAGTGTTGCCTTGTGCATCCAGGCATGAATGCAACCATGTGAAATTCTAACTCGCACACTCAAAAAATGGTCAGAACAATGACGGCCGTAAAGCGCCCCCACACACACACACACACACACCACCACCACCATTCTAGCATTGTACTGATAACACCACCCTGTGCAGGAAGGATGGAAGGTGGTAATAAGAGAAGAAGACGGAGAGGACAAAAGGTGACACACTGTGTGTTCTGTACCTCAGAGCCTTTTTGCTGTTAGCATTGCCACACAATTGGACGAATGGAAGAAGGAACGAGAGCAAGAAATAATGAGACCGGAGAGGAAAGAGAAAGAGAATAAGGAAAGAATAATAACCTCCACAAGATGAAGGAGGAAAGGGAAGGGAATGAGGAAAGGAAAAGCAAGAGGATACAGAGCTTAAGAGAACAAAGAGGGGGTGGGGGGAGTGAGGGGGTGGAAGGAGAGTGCAGGTAAGAAGGAGAGGATGGATAAATGAAGCAATCTGGGCCTTCTCTCCTGAAGTTGGCCACATGGCTGTTGATGAGATACAGCTGGATGGGCAGTAGTAATGAAGGACAGGGGGCAGAATAGGAAGGGAAGGATGAAGGAAGGAGCAAAAAGAAAAAAAAAGATGAGTCAATAAAAGAGAGAAATGCATGCCTGGGAAAAAAGGAAGGACATGAGGAGGTACAGATGGAAGATGGTAGAAAGGGAAAGCAGGAAGCAAGGATGGAGCGATTACAGGGAACAATAATGAGAGGAAGGAAAAAAAAAGTATAGCCTCTCCAAGAAAATAAGCTATACTCTATTAAAAAAAAAAAACTTAAAATTTGCATCCATCAAAATTCTGTGTGTGTAGTTGGTGTTGACGCTAAGCTGTGCATGTCACTGATGACAGGCACCAGACTTTGCCCATAGCGATAGGCTGGCACCCTGAAGAATCTTACTGCCGTGGAGGAAAGGCTTAAAGATTAAAAGCACAGCGAGATTGTGTGTGTGTGTGTGTGTGTGTGTGTGTGTGTGTGTGTGTGTGTGTGTGGGGTCTGTAAGCAGATTAACAAATGAATTAAATGCACTGCTAGTCAGGGTGCATCATATTTAGGACTCGCCACAGATGCATGTACACGCGCGCGCGCGCGCGCACACACACACACACACACACACACACACACACACACACACACACACTGTGAACTTGAATACCCCTCCACACCTCTCACTGCAGGCTAAGTGAATCAGCTTCATGCATGACTCTTCCTGGCTCTGTTTACTTACCATTTAACTTACATTTGTATTGCTCACGTGTCAGTACAATCACATTCTGAAGTCTATCTTAAAAGGCCTCCTGATAGGGAAATTCTAATTAACGCTTTGCATAAATGCAAAGTAATTACTAAGTAATTTAATTAGACTATTGATAAAGCTCAAATAAAATCTATTATCATGTTATCATGGGGGGGGAAATGGAAATGTATCCGATTGAAAATCCCCTTTCTTGAACAGGCTGTCGTTAGAGGTGAACATGGCAAATGTGGCCTTGTGTGTTCAGTGCATTTCCACTGCATCAGCATGCAACTACTGACAGAATTTCAACTCACTTAATGTAATACCGACTCTGTCATTAGATTTATGTGAAACGTGGGTTTACAGTATGAGGTAAAAGATACTGCGGGTAAATATGTAGATTATGTTTTTTCTAGTCACGGAATATCATGTTTCCATCGTGGTTCCTGCCACGGGCCCTGACCAAAATCAACAAGGATCTTGGTAAAAAGGTAGTTTAGCAGGCTTTAGGGGACGCAATATCTGTTTACCTAAAAAAAACGACTACTGGGAGGTTGCTGGTTCGAAAGTAACAGGACTCGCTACAGAGGAACATACTGGGCTGCAGTTATGCTGGGCAGCTCCCATATGATAGTGTGTGGATGTATGCAACCCTCTTTTCTCCAGCCACCAATCCCTCTGGCATCTGCTGTAAGAATCTTCTCTTATTCTAGTTGAAAAATCTAAACTTGGATCCATCATTATGCCAAAAACACTACACTCGGAGCTTGACCTTTGTGACTAATTGACTGCAAAGTCGTTTTACAGCAAGAAAAAGGCTGTTTCTTTCCATTAAGCAGGTCATCGATAGCAGTCGCGTATTTGAATGAGTCAGCCAATATGACCTGTAGTTGCTTGCCTCAAAAAAGTTGCCACTGGGCATCCAGGTGGCATGGTGGTCTATTCTGTTGCCTACCAACACTGGGGTCACTGGTTCAAATCCCTGTGTTACCTCCAGCTCGGTCGGGCATCCCTACCGACACAATTGGCCGTGTCTGTGGGTTGGAAGCCAGATGTGGGTATGTGTCCTGGTCGCTGCACTAGCGCCTCCTCTGATCGGTCAGGGCGCCCGTTCGGGGGGGAGGGGGAACTGGTGGGAATAGCATGATCCTTCCGCGTGCTACGCCCCCCTGGTGAAACTCCTCACTGTCAGGTGAAAAGAAGCGACTGACGACTCCACATGCATTGGAGGAAGCATGTGGTAGTCTGCAGCCCTCCCCGGATCGGCAGAGGGGGTGGAGCAGCGACTGGGACAGCTCGGAATAGTGGGGTAATTGGCTGGATACAGTTAGGGAGAAACGGGGGGGGATGGCACTACTCCAATCAGAATCAGTCTCATCATTACCGAGTCGTCTGCAAAATGTCTGAGACTTCAATACAGCTGTCAAAGTTGCACATTCTCTGCGGCAAAACAATCTATTCGGGACTAGAGAACAACTATAGGGTTTTGTGCGTCCAGAAAAACCTTCCACCAGGTACCCATCCTATCTCCTGTAGTTCCTGAGTCTAAATTTAACCAAGCATTATTGGTATCCCGGGTCTCAACCTGAGGTAGATAGGCTGAAGTCAAGGCCTCTGGGCCTGTCATTCAAAGGCAGATCGATGTAGAGACTTTGGAGTGCCAGTAGAAGATGCTATCCTTACTATTAAGTTCACCTTGAAGCTTTTGACTGATGTATAACTCCTGCTACCGCCGCTGCCTGTTAAAACCTGGCTGCCAAGTTACGATTGCAAATATCGTGGAATTGACAAGCAAAACATCACATAGCAACAAATGTGCCTTGCAACAGAGCACTCGACCCCGTCGTACAAGTGAGGCAACAGCGTGTTGGTGAAAATGGTCCTTGTAATTCATGTTCGTGTTAACACTTCACAGTAGTAATTGATTCAGGTTGAGCTTCATTATGCACTGTTGAATTGTACCTCTTTGGCAACCAGTATGCTTCTGCAAGCTGATTTTGACAGGGTGAAGAAGAGAGTGGGAGAGACCACCATCTGTAAAAATTAAAAATTAAAATAAAAAAAAAGATCGCTGTGTTTGAGTTGACAGCATCGTTCCACTGGTGTAAGTTGATGTTGCTTGCAAGCTGCAAGGTAAAGCTGCACTATACTGGTGTTATCGTTAGAAACTATAGATAGAAGTATGAAGTATAGATGTGGAGCGTTGCCTTACTCGGTAGGATGGCTTTTGTTTCTGTGTCCTTCGGAAGCATGCCTACATTCAATATTAACAATATTGAATGACAACATTTGCTGCATGTTTTCATTCACAAGTACATACATTTTGTCTCGGGAGGGGGGGGCATCATGAACTGAATCTAAACCCTCCAACGTAAGTCTTACATGGATGAGCCACACGGGGCTTTACCACAGCAAAGTACCATGGGGGGGGGGGGGATACGCCGCTTTTTCCTTCATTTCTCAGGAGGGAGTTCAAAGGAGACTTTTTAGAGACGTGAATTTCGCAGAACCTTAAGTTTATAGTTTCTCTTCAGTGTTTGCTTGTTTTTACTCATCGCCGAGTTCTGACAACGGGGTTTTCACAGAGAGACCCAAAGACACAAGACAGAGGCTGTTTAATAAAACATTGCCCACTTGACGCCTAACAGGCCTCTCCTCATTTATTCATGGATCCATGCAATCATCTCTCCATTTCCCCTAACCATTTGGCTCCTTGGAAACTGTCCATCAAGGGTGTGGGTGTGTGTGTGTGTGTGGGGGGGGGTGTGCAAGGAAGAAGTAACAGAGACGGAGAGAAACAGACACACATGCACTTGCACAAAACCTCTGGTATGATGTCATCGGATGTTGGTCACCTGATCTTTTTCCCATCAGGACACTGGGGGTAGTGAAGCATTGCAAAGAAATCTCTCCACAGTGGGCAGATGTGTGTGTGTGTGTGTGTGTGTGTGTGTGTGTGTGTGTGTGTGTGTGTGTGTGTGTGTGTGTGTGTGTGTGTGTGTGTGTGTGTGTGTGTACATCAACCTTGAGTTTGCTGAATGTCAGACAGTGGCAGACACAATGTCCTTGGCCCAGAAAACAATGAAGAGCCTATTTCTTTTTTTGACCCACCCTCATTCCCTGTAAAAAAATCTCATATCTGAACCACACCTGCTCATCCCTTCCCTCCAAATTGTTTTCTTATGAATGTGATGATAGAGTGTGTAATGTTCAGTATGTGTGTGTGTGTGTGTGTGTATGTGTGTTTGTATAGTGGGATTCAAAAGTCTGAATCCCCCTTCCATCATCGTTTTTGTCCTTCACCGAGATCCAACACATTCTTGTTCATTTGATATTTGTCATGCAAGAATGTCATGAAACATTGATGCAAATCAGTACATTTTTGTCTGAGAAAGGATGGCGTGAAATTGAAATCTCTAAATATTTTGTCCGCACACCTTTCAGTTCCTCGAAATATTGCTTTTTTTTCTTTCTTTTTTTTCAAATTGTTGATACAGAGGTTCTCAAACTTATTAAGCAAAGGTCCGCGTCTGATTTTTATTCAAGGTCCGAGGTCCGGAACGGCAGGCGATAACGAAATAACATTTAATCAACTCACTTGTAACTTCTAAGCAACATACACTCAAGTTCAACACTGTCATGTAAGTCAAAATACAGTCAAGCCTGCTGGGAGAAATGGCGTTGTTTGCCTGCAGCCTGTTGCTTGAACCTTGGCACAAAAGGTGTGATTGACAGCCGGAGACACTGATCCAAATGTTCACATTGAAGACCCGCCCTACTCTGCCTCTGATTGGCTCTAACCCTAACTAAAACTCGTATACCGGTAGGCTACTCGCTACTGTTATCTATGGCCGCACTGGTTTCTCTCCTCTCCTCTGCTCTCTGTGTTTCAACGAGGGCCGGGCTCAGCGTCTACACACACACACACACACACACACACACACACACACACGCACATGGAGCAGAGCAGAGGAGAGACAGTGAGCCAGGTGAAGTGAAGAAAGCGTTAATTGAGTTGATGACGACTTCACTCATTATGTTACCGTAGGTGCAATAAAAGCTGTGCACCACCCCCAGAGCAAATTCTCCAGTGTAACGTTAATGCGTGAACTCGGCAGCAACAACACACAAATAAGGAACGTTACACTTCATAACGTGTTGTATTCATAACATGGGATATGGGTTGGGTCTGGATTGACTTGCCGTTCGGTCCGGATGCGGACTTTGAGAAGTCCTGTTTTAACACATGGACATCCCTAATAGACCAGGTGATTTGTTTTGGTCTTGCAGCAGTTTACACCAGATACTGGCTTAATTTATATATCCTGTGTGTGTGTTATCGTTGCTGCTGTGTGTGCGTTAATATTGAAGAAGGACACTTCCTTTTGCAAAAGGAAGTGTCCTTCTTCAATCCTTCTTCAAAGTGTGACGAAAGGTATAAATGTACTACATGGCTTCTGGGTAGCGTAGCGGTCTATTCCGTTGCCTACCAATACAGAGATCGGTGGTTCAAATCCCCGTGTTACCTCCGGCTTGGTCGGGCGTCCCTACAGACACAACTGGCCATGTCTGCGGGTGGGAAGCCGGATGTGGGTTGTGTCTTGGTCTGGTCGCTGCACTAGCGCCTCCTCTGGTCAGTAGGGGCACCTGTTCGGGGGGAGGGGGAACTGGGGGGAATAGTGTGATCCTCCCATGCACTACTACATCCCCCTGGCGAAACTCCTCACTGTCAGGTGAAAAGAAGCGGCTGGCGACTCCACATGTATCAGAGGAGACATATGGTAGTCTGCAGCCCTCCCCGGATCAGCAGAGGGATGGAGCAGCGACCAGGGTGGCTCAGAAGAGTGGGGTACAATTGGGGAGAAAAGGGGGGGGGTCCAAAAAATGTACTACATGACCTGTGAGGATGAATTAAGAGTTTGACTTAAAAATTACAAACTATTCCTGTAACCCATTTGATAAGCAAAGGGCAAGGCACGTGTATTTACTATATAGCACATTGCTGCAGCAAGGCAATGCAGAGTGCTTTACATGAAACATAAAAGGCATTAAGAGAAGCAACGTGAGGCAATAAAAAGACATTTAAAAACAAATAAAAAGGCAGTAAAAGTTACAGTGCGGCGGCACGGTGGCACAGTGGTTAGCACAGTCGCCTCACAGCAAGAAGGTCCGGGGTTCGAGCCCCGGGGTAGTCCAACCTTGGTGGATCATCCTGGGTCGTCCTCTGTGTGGAGTTTGCATGTTCTCCTCGTGCCTGCATGGGTTTCCTCCGGTTTCCTCCCACAGTCCAAAGGCATGTAAGTCAGGTGAATCAGCCATACTAAACTGTCCCTAGGTATGTGTGTGTGCGTGTGTGTGTGTGTGTGTGTGTGTGTGTGTGTGTGTGTGTGTGTGTGTGTGTGTGTGTGTGTGTGTGTGATGGTTTTTGAGCCACTTCTGCAGAGAGAGAAGTTTGAGACTGAGAGTTCACTTAGGGCCTTTCCTCTGTAGTACGTGTGTGGACCAGTTGTTGTAGGCTCATCAGAGAAAATGGTCAAGGCGGCTGCTTTATGACCTGATTACAATCACACACTCAGAACACTCACTGCTTGAGAGATGGACGGAGAGAGAGAGGAGAGAGGGAGAGGAGAGAGGGAGAGGAGAGAGGGAGAGATGTTCAAAGGCAGGGAACTGAAGGAGTGAAGAGAGATTTGTCCCTTGGTACGTGTGCGTCTACACTTGCTAAAAGTGTTGCTTCAGAGTATTTAGTTGCATGTGTGCGTGTGTGTGTGTGCGTGCGTGCACACATTTCAGCAATTACCCATTTGTACAAGCCTGCCTATCTGCCAAAAGAGAAGGGGAGAGAGAGGACAAAAAAAAGGGGGGGGGGTTGGAAGGAGAAAGAGATGAGAGAAAACAAGAGAGTGGGAGAGAAAATAGGCAGACAGAGACTCAAGGAGTTGGAAAAAAAGAGGCTGATTAGTAAAAGTCAGAGAAGGCAAGTGCCCCCCCCTCCCTCCCTCCCTCACACACACACACACAAACACACACACACACACACACACACACACACACTGTTTGAATCTAAAGGCTTGATTGCCAACAACATACAAGGTCTGCCTTATTTATCACCCTCCTCCCCTCATCCAATTCTTTCTCTTAGACACACACACACACACAAACAGACACACACACACACGAACACACACACACACACACACAAACACACACGAACACACTATGTCTGTCACCCTTTGCCCGTCTCTACTTCTCGTTCCTTCCCGTATTTTTTTTCCCGTCCTCTGAAACACATGCACTTCATCTCTTTCTCTCGCTCTCGGTCTTCCCCTCCTCACACTGTCACGACTTCTTTTGTCTCAGGTTTCTTTCCATCGCCCCTCAGCTTCCAGGTCGGGGTTGTAAGTCGGGGGGGGGGGTCACAGTTTATTACCATCTGTGTCACAATAACAGTGCCTCATGATTCCTTTAATAGCTGGCGTGTTCAGCCTTCATCTCATCAACGGCTCTCCTCTTCCTCTGCTTCGGGACTGGCGGCGGCGTCCTCTCCGCACCGTCCTCCCTTGTTATTTACAGGATGTCACGATGATTGACAAGTGTGAAGTGTGCTGTCGGGCATCAACACTGGCATGGCTGCTGGCAGTGGCTGTGTTAATTATCGCCCACAGCTTCCACAGCAATCGCTGTACTGGAGCCTCGGAGGGGGTGAAAGCCTGAGGACTGCGTTGTGTCTTTGTGTTGTTTTTGTAGGGCTCATATTTGTTATGCGTCACATACCGCGTCAACGCTGCGTTTATTTGCTCGATCTTCCTTAAAAAGAGGGGTTTTTTTCTTTCTCTTCTCCAGTCTGCCTTTAGATATGCAACGGTGTGGGGCTGCACTGTTTGATTAGCGCTTCTCAACTTTCCCTTGACAGACCCGCCACCCACATTTGCAGTGCTGTGAGACGGGAAGGTTGGGCTGCAAACGATGGTTCGGTGGCGTCGGGATGATTTGTGAAAACGGCAGATTGTCCGCCGATCTGGGAGTCGCCAAGTTGTGCCAGTGATTTATTTGCGAGGCAACTGTGTAAAGAAATGACGCCCTTCACCTCGTTAATCATGACAGAGCAAGTGCACGACTATTACCAGAACTGGTAACCTGAACACCACGGCCTGGACGTTTTTTTTGGGGGGGGGGGTTTGTATATAGATAGTGTCATTTTCAATATTAAAGGGAAGGTTTACAAGATGGTTGTGAGACCAGCTATGTCATATGGTTTGGAGACAGTGGCACTGATGAAAAGACAGGAGGCGGAGCTGGAGGTGGCAGAGTTAAAGATGCTAAGATTTTCACTGGGAGTGACGAAGAAGGACAGGAGTAGGAACGATTATATTAGAGGGACCGCTCAGGTTGGACGGTTTGGAGACAAAGTAAGAGAGGCAAGATTGAGATGGCTTGGACATGTGTGGAGGAGAGATGCTGGGTATGTTGGGGGAAGGATGCTGAATATGGAGCTGCCAGGGAAGAGGAGAAGAGGAAGGCCAAAGAGGAGGTTTATGGATGTGGTGAGGGAGGACATGCAGGTGGCTGGTGTGACAGAGGAAGATGCAGAAGACAGGAAGAAATGGAAACGGATGATCCGCTGTGGCAACCCCTAGCGGGAGCAGCCAAACATAGTAGTAGTAGTAGTAGTAGTAGTAGTAGTAGTCATTTTCAAAATATGGTCCATATCTCACCTTTGATTTGGCCCTCTCATGATTTCTTTCTTTAAGAAAAAAATCACTCAAGCACTCCTGCTTCCAGTACCTCTCTTGTCTCTGCCCCATTCACTTCATTTCTGTCAACCTATTTCTCTTTTCTTTCTTTCTTCTCTCTCTCCTTCGCTCTCTGCAGGGACTGACCAGATCCAGCAGCAAGGCCTAATTAGCATGTTTACAGAGTGAGAATGCTGATGAAGGGAAAGTTCATGTGTGTGTGTGTGTGTGTGTGTGTGTGTGTGTGTGTGTGTGTGTGTGCTACAGCTGACCAAAGTGATGCTAGTCCTCCCACCAATATGTAGAGAGGCATCTGGTACTCCATCCGACAAGGAGAGGAAGAAAATTATTTTGTGTGTGTGTGTGTGTGTGTGTGTGTGTGCGTGTGTGTGTATGTGTGTGTGTGCGTGCGTGCGTGCGTGTGTGGTTTGGCATATAGATGTATACGTGTACCCACATGTTTTGATGTGCTGGATGGAGCAAGCGGGGGGTCTGGTATAGAAAGGAGAGTTGTTAGAGCAGCATACTGGTGCCGTGAATAATTTATAGTCATCAGAAATAATTCACAAATCATGCAGGCACCCCGGTGCTCAGTCGAGTATTTCACTGTTGCCCATTCGGGGTAAATCCAGTGTCCAGTAACAAACATACCCCTTTTGGGGCTACAAGCAGTCTTCTTACATTTTCATATACATACGTAGTCCAGTTTCAGAAGGGATATTAGCTCTTCCATCTTTATTTCTCTCTCAATACTGATTGCACAGTCATAGTTCTCTGGGGCTAGATGTCCTCCTTCACCAGAATCAATCATTCTCTGTCACTCTCTCTCTCGCTCGCTCTCTGATGAGAGACATTCACATATGTAATGTGGAGAGGTTAATTGGGTGCAGGTGTGGCTGGTGGACCAGCTGGACTGCTCCTGGTTGTGGATGTCCCCTGACTCAATCCTCATCCAGCCTGCCACACTGGAAATGAGGGTACTTTTCACCAGCACTGGTGTGTGTGTGTGTGTGTGTGTGTGTGTGTGTGTGTGTGTGTGTGTGTGTGTGTGTGTGTGTGTGTGTGTGTGTGTGTGTGTGTGAGAGAGAGAGATAGATGAAGCTCTGGTTGCTAACTGTAACCTGCGGCCTTCTGCCAGGACCCACCAGTTTACCCCCCCTCCTCAGAAAACATGAATCAAAGTTAAGACTCATCCAAGATTTATCCAAATATTGGTCCGGCGGCACTGGGGGCAACTTGTTCGCCCCCTAAATAATTCAAAAAGTAGATTTTTTTTTTTTTTTTTTGCCATGGCCAAAAACAGTAAACCGTTACGCCTCGATGAAAGTCATCCTTCCCTGTTGGCGTAAGACGACTCCCTCTGAGAGTGGCAGGGTTCAGCACTAAGGACGGAGTCGTCCGCACGGCGTGTTGGGGGTGGGGGTGGGGGGGCTGGGTGTAACGCGACACACTACACACCCGCAAGAGGAGAAATCCTCTACCATGGTCGGACCTCCACCCACCACGTCTCTCGGTCCAGATGTATCGGTCCTAGCCACCTTTAACTCAGGACTTGCAGCGCAGAACATCCTCACCGTTTTATCTGAACTTCAGCCCCCCTGACACACGGTGCTTTTTGTACTTTGCAACATCATTATGAAATATTAACGAAGAAGTCTTTAATAAAAGCATTTGAATAAAAGGCATTCTGAATATTGCTAAAATAGTGAATTATATGTAAAAGAGATGGCATCAAAATATCCGACGGCAGGTTTTCTACGCGTCCCACCAAGACAGTTTGCCTCGGCCGCATCAGTAGAAAACGCACAAGCTGTATTTTATTTGCGTTTTCCAGTGGTTTTCTTAATTGCAGTGAGTAGAGCCTTGCTAATAAGTGAGTCGTTAATTACATCTCTCTCTGTCTCCGCCTTCTTCCCCGTCTTTCTCTTTGCATTTTTTAATTACAGTTTACAGTCAGAGACACAGGCCAGTACTAATTATGTATTTGTGTTTCTGTGTTATAATCTGTGTGTGTGTGTGTGTGTGTGTGTGTGTGTGTGTGTGTGTGGCTGTAGGCGTGCTGTGGAACCTGTCATCATGTGATGCCCTGAAGATGCCAATCATCCAGGATGCTCTTGCCGTGCTGACCAATAGTGTCATTATACCCAACTCTGCCTGGGACTCCTCCCCCAACCACCACGATGACCGCAAGCTCCACCTCCACACCTCCCAGGTGCTGCGCAATGCTACTGGCTGCCTCAGGTGAGAAACACACACACACACATATATATACACACACACTCACAAAAGCAATCTCGCCATTCTGGATTTCAATGGACAAAATTGTGGTTATTATCTTTTTGAAGACACAGTGTTCACCCATTGTGCGTTTTAATTCTCTAGACCGCTGTGTGAAATGTGTGTCTTTAACGCATGCACGTGTGTGCGTGTCTGTATGTGTGTGTGAAAGTGAGAAAACACAATATCCAGATATGATTAATGTAATAATATTAACAAAGATTTAAATGAGGCACATTATTTGTGTGTGTGTGTGTGTGTTGAAGTTCTTCTGCTGTGTGATTTATCAAAGTATACTTAGCCCACTTGTTTGAACAATACTTATTGCAGTCATATTTCTCTGGGGCTACATTTTTCCTTCACTCAAGCTATTCACTCACTTTCAATCTCTCTTTTCTCTCTCTCTCTCTCTCTCTGTCTGTCTGTCTGTCTGTCTCTCTGTCTCTCTCTCTCTGACTTGTATCCATAGCAACAGCTCTTTCACTTGTGTGAGTCCGTATATCAAGACATCTTTGACTTCCATTTTGAAAGGGGTGGTGTTCATGTGTAGTAAAACATGTTGATGCTTTGTGGTAATGAACTACTGTTAGGTAGGTAGCTGTGTGGGTCCTGTCTCAGTTGCATTCGGTAGATTGCAAACTAACATTGCTGCATTTGTCAGTGTTAACTGAACGAAACACTTTTTAGTGAAAGCAAAACTAAAGTATTTCTGCTGCAAAAGGAACAATACTTAATTATCAACGCTCCTCCCTGTACAGTACTTGGTAGTACTCGTCCTGTGTGCTTTTCTCTTGCATATTCTGTGTCCGGGTTTGGTGAACATGCTACAAGTATGACTTCTAATTTTGAAAGAGTTCTACGTATATACATGAAAAAGTACAATTCGAAAGTATTTCACACATATCTATGAAAAGAAATACCTGAAAAGAACCTTTCAGGCTAGATTAGTTGTGCTGTGAACTAAAAGTCACCTGTTCGAACCCCCAGAGAGATGGTAAAGTCTGGGCATGGCTCATGCTGAGTGGTGTTGTCACTAGAAGACTGTGGCTCACTGGGCTGCGTTAGATGTGTAAAAGGGCGTTTAGGTGAAGTGGGGAAAATGAGTGCTGTGGAAAGTGTTCTCCAAACAGATAGAGTTTACTGTAAATAAACTCCGTCTCTTCAAACACAGTCATTTACTATGGCGTGTTTGGGTAGTGTGCTGGCAGTGTACTGGGGAAACTATCAATTCATTGCAATTCTCCAGATGTGACGTACATTACTGAAAAATGACTGGAGTTATTTTCCCAATTGAGGGAAAGCAGTGGCACGGTGGCCCAGTTGTTAGCACGGTCACCTCACAGCAAGAGGGTCCGGGGTTCGGACCCCGCGGTAGTCCAACCTTGGGGATCATCCCGGGTCATCCTCTGTGTGGAGTTTGCATGTTCTCCCCTTGTCTGAGTGGGTTTCCTCCAGGTGCTCCGGTTCCTCCCACAGTCTAAAGACCTGTAGGTCAGGTGAATTGGCTATACTGAATTGTCCCTAGGTGTGTGTGTGTGTGTGTGTGTGTGTGTGTGTGTGTGTGTGTGTGTGTGTGTGTGTGTGTGTGTGTGTGTGTGTGTGTGTGTGTGTGTGTTCATCATCAACCTTTATCGATATTCAAACACAATAACATGGTGGAGAATGGAAACTTTCCTGCTCACTGCAAATGAACATACATGCAGGCACATAGACTTCCCCCCCAACACACACACACACACACACACACACACACACACACACACACGTGCACATACACACAGAGAACATGTAGTCCCTTGAAGGACAAATGAGATTTACACAGCTCTCAGTCTGACATTCATCCTCAAAAGAGATTTGAACATGGACACTCGGTAAGCTTCCACAAACTGACTGTTAATGGGAAGTTTCTGAGTCAAGCGGACATTCTCTTGAAATACACAAGCATATGAACTAACGTACACCTTTCAGGAAACGTCACACGGTACCAAATTACTGACACCCCGTTTGACATGAATCAACTCAATTTTGTTTGTAGAGGTTATCTCGTAGTGGTTTTCTTTGTATTATACTGTGTTTTTCATCGTTTAATTTTTTGTGTGTGTGTGTTTTCATTGTAAGCCCTGATTGAAAAACCAGATGTCCTTGATGCAAAAATTGAATTTTAGAAAACTCAAAAGAAAAAAAGAGGAATGAAGGTCAGTAGGAGCAAGATGAAATACCTATGCGTGAATGAGAGGGAGGCCAGTGGAATGGTGAGGATGCAAGGAGTGGAGGTGACGAAGGTGGATGAGTTTAAATACTTGGGGCCAACTGTCCAAAGTAACGGGGAGTGCAGAAGAGAGGTGAAGAAGAGAGTGCAGGCAGGGTGGAGTGGGTGGAGAAGAGTGTCAGGAGTGATTTGCGACAGAAGGGTACCAGCAGGAGTTAAAGGGAAGGTTTACAAGATGGTTGTGAGACCAGCTATGTCATATGGTTTGGAGATGGTGGCACTGATGAAAAGACAGGAGGCGGAGCTGGAGGTGGCAGAGTTGAACATGCTAAGATTTTCATTGGGAGTGACGAAGAAGGACACAGCTCAGGTTGGACGGTTTGGAGACAAAGCAAGAGAGGCGAGATTGAGATGGTTTGGACATGTGTGGAGGAGAGATGCTGGGTATATTGGGAGAAGGATGCTGAATATGGAGCTGCCAGGGAAGAGGAAAAGAGGAAGGCCAAAGAGGAGGTTTCTGGATGTGGTGAGGGAGGACATGCAGGCGGTTGGCATGACAGAGGACAATGCAGAGGACAGGAAGAGATGGAAACGGATGATCCGCTGTGGCGACCCCTAACGGGAGCAGCCAGAAGTAGTAGTAGATGCTAGTGTGCATTGGTGTGTGTGTGTGTGTGTGTCTTTGTGTGGTCGATTACATGCATGTGAATTTACGGGCAAGTGATTTATACAGACTCAAAGGTCCGAGGATCTCTGGTGTCCCAACCTCGTTGTTGCTCTGCACAAATCAGAAACGTCCATGTGTTTCTAGTTTTAACTATGAACACCAATTTGCATAACGTTATTTGAAATATGTCTTGTTTAATGTGACATCCCATTATTGTGCTCTCGCTATTAGATGACCTTCAGCTGAGGCTGTGAACCATTTTAGGATCATTTGTAGCAGCTCCCACGTTGAACCCAATTCTTAGGTTCTATCAAACAGAACCACGTCTTCTCAAACACCATGCATTGGTGAAGCCATATAAATATTGTTGCACAGCTGCATTTTGATCCTATAATCAGGAGGAACTCGGGAATTCATTTGGAA
>JAJHIY020000570.1:70000-145000 GCA_022114975.2 Lampris megalopsis
CAGCCAACTTCTTTTTAACTTTGAGTACACACAGGAGCCCTGTATTTTAAGAGCGAAGAGCTCAAGATGGAATATGCATCAAGAAGCTCAAACAGGAGATAAAAAAAGGAGATCAGACAGGTAAGATGGGGCGAGCCCGTTCAGGATTTTATAAGTCAGCAGAAGTGCCTTGAATTCTGACCTAACATGGATAGGAAGCCAATGAAGGGAGGCAAGAATTGGTGTAATATGGTCAAGATTTCTAGTTTTAGTTAGGACTCTGGCTGCAGCATTCTGAACCATCTGAAGACTTTCAGTCCTAGCATGTGGCAGACCTGGAAACAGAACATGACAGTGATCAAGTCCGGAGGAAACAAGTGCATGTGTTACCGTCTCTGTGTCAGCCATGGACAGGAAAGACCGAATTTTAGCTGTGTTGTGTAACTGAAAAAAGGCAGTCTTGGTGATTTCTTTACTGCGCTTATCAAAGACAAGGCTGGCATCAAACGTAACGCCAAGATTTTTGGCTGCCACACTTTGTGAAATCCCAGAGTTGTCTAGCATCACTTTAGACAGCTAAAACTTTACAGGTTGACTTTGCAACCACAAAGCACCACTGCAGTCTTTTCCTCTGACTTTGGTGGAAAAGGAAGAAATGTTACAACTCAGCCAGTCACATTTAAAAGTCTGATTTGCCCAACTTGATAATCCGACAAGGTGCCGTGTTCAAGTGGTTCCTCCCGGTGGAAAAAGTTGTCTACCCGATATTCCCGACTGCACTTGAATGTACAATAAGAATGCGAGAGTGTGTATTCCACGCGCGCACACACCTCCTTACCACTCCCCTAGTCCCGTGGCTTGTTGCCTGAAGTAAAGACAAGTTAAGAGTTTGCCCGGATAGATAAGAGTTTAGCTGTCATGAGTTGCTGTTTGCTGTGGAGGTTTCATGTGATGTCGAGCTGGTAAGGCCTCACACACCATTACGAACGCTCCAGGCGGTAAATGAGGTGTTTCATGTTTTTCAGTCTTAAAGGTGCAGTCCCCAATTATTGCACATGGCGGCTGTCGGCCCTGCGGCTGTCATAGTCAGACTTTGTAAGCTTTGTTCGCTTTATTATTTGCGAATGAGGAAGTCAGCCAGTGTCGCATCACTTTCACTTCCTTCTGAGGCTTTCAGCCATCCTCATTTCACAAGCAAATACACATTTTTTTTTTTTTTTTGCTTTTTAATTTTCTTCAGATTTTTTCTCCCCAATTGTACTTGGCCAATTACCCCACTCTTCCGAGACGTCCAGGGCACTGCTCTACCGATCCAGGGAGGGCTGCAGACTACCCCATGCCTCCTCCAATACATGTGGAGTCGCCAGCCGCTTCTTTTCACCTGACAGTGAGGAGTTTCACCAGGGGGACGTAGTGCATGGGAGGATCACGCTATTCCCTCATTTCCCCCTCCCCTCTGAACAGGCGCCCCGACCGACCAGAGGAGGCGCTAGTGCAGCGACCAGGACACACAACCCACATTCGGCTTCCCACCCGCAGACATGGCCAATTGTGTCTGTAGGGACGCCTGACCAAGCCGGATGTAACATGAGGATTCGAACCGGCAATCCCCGTGTATACACATTGTTGACCCGATGGTGAGATGTCATGTTTCGTCTCAACAGTAGAGCACTTGTGTTGCTGCAATGCTCCACAAAGCCGATGCAGCGCATGCCATTATGGATTGCACCTTTAATGGTAAAATAAGGTTGTTTTTAATACTTTTTTATACTTTTCCTCAACTACAACAGGCCTCGGGTACAGCTGTTTTTGTCGGTTTTGCAGTAATTTTACAGCATAACCTTCACCCATCAAGGACCATAAACTTTTTCCAGCCTTTTGAATTTCCATATTTTCTAATATGTTCCCTTATGAAGTGCTCTAATCCACCTGTTAATGCGATTAGCAGACTACAGGCTACACAGCTTCCCTCGTGACTCGTTGCAACATCCTACAATGACGGCTAAAGTAATGTTTATTTTACTTCAAGGCTGTTTTGTTGTAAGAAGTGACCGGATTATACTGTTAAGAGGGCTAACAGCATGTTAAACCATAAGCTAAAGTGGTACACGGGGAATTTGTCAAACTCCTGAGTAAATGTAAGGAATGCATAGGACCAGCAACATTAACAGGGGGTCGCTGTTACATAAGTGGCACAAAAATAACAGCTCTGAAATTCCGAATAGGATGCGGGATTGAATTCAGAGCCTTAGTTGCTCAATAGGTAATTATCTAAAGAAGCAGGCTAATGAATTAGACGGAATTAATAGAGAGAAACAGCAGATAGGAAGAAGTGATGGCTTGTAATAGAGTCCTTAACTGATAGCGATTACCCATTAGATTTAGAAACCCACGTGCACGCAAATACGCTCAAGTATGTGTACAAACACACACACACATTTTCTACATCATTCCCTATATTTTCTGTAGTTTAGCTGATTGTCTAGCCTCCTTGATTTCTACTCGTTTTGAAAGACCTGATTTCTACTCCTTTTCAGCTTCCATTTAACAAAAAAACCCATCGACAACTTTTAGGATTACCCCCTTTTCTGCTGTCGAATTTGGCACGAGTTACTTGAAACACTGGCCACACTTTGAGTAGCTGTAAATAGTGATTAATACATGAGTAATGGGGTACTCATTAAGCTGTTATAACACATGTGTTAACTATATTAATTACAGTTTTGTGATAATTGTTAATAGGCACATTGCAAGCCTGTTAAGTTTAGGTGCAAAGTCTTAAATGATGGGTATATGAGGGTAAGAGCAATTTTGCTGTACACAGTCTAGTCTAGTTAAGACAGAAAAAGGAAGAAGGCACTAGAAACAGCATTAAAAGGTATATTATTCATTCGTTATCCAAACTGCTTATCCTGCTCTCAGGGTTGTGGGGATGCTGGAGCCTATCCCAGCAGTCATTGGGCGGCAGGCAGGGAGACACCCTGGACAGGCCGCCAGTCCAACACAAGGCTGACACACACAAACACATTCACACCTAGGGACAATTTAGTATGGCCGATTCACCTGACCTACATGTCTTTGGACTGTGGGAGGAAACCGGAGCACCCGGAGGAAACCCATGCAGACACGGGGAGAACATGCAAGCTCCACACAGAGGACCACCTGGGACGACTCCCAAGGTTGGACTACCCCGGGGCTCGAACCCAGGACCTTCTTGCTGTGAGGCGACCGTACTAACTACTGCGCCACCGTGTTGGCAAAAGGCACATTAGTAAGGCATTTATTTGTATTTTTAAGCCATCCTCTGGTGTTAACAACTGTGTTATAAGAGTTTATATGTTCCATATATTAACCATTGCAGGACATCCTGCAAGGCCTGGTAGAAGGGACTAGGAAGAGAGGGAGACCGAGAAGAACCTGGGTAAACAACATCGGAGAATGGCTACAGATGAGCGTAGTGGAGGCGGGGAGAGCTGCGATGGATAGGGAACGGTGGAAGAGACTTGTTGAGGCATCAGCTGTGCTTCCATGACCTCCATAGGTTACAGAACTGATGATGATGTTGATATTAATCATTTATTAATCACTATTTACAGCTACTTATTATAAAACATTACCAAGCACCCTGTAGATAACAGAGTCAAAAGGTGGTGGATAGCTAGCATAAAGGAGGATTCATTCCTGATCCCTGGCCAATGCTGGGCATAAGGCAAGACATTAAAGAGGAGAGTAGGGATCACCCTTACTGCGCTACAATAAGGATATGGACCATCATTTTCTTGTAAAAAAATTTTTTTTTAAATACTCGGAGAGAAACAGAAGTCCTGTACCTTGAAAAATTATTTCTCGTCTTAATCCCCAGTTACTGATCTTTGGTCCTCTGAGGGGCCGTTCACGCGTTGTGTCTTTTGCATGCAAATTCATTATTTTCAATAGAGACGTGCAACAAGCATGCTCAAAACCGAAAGCGAGGCTGTTGTGGCGTGCATTCTTGCAACGGTCTTTTTTTTTAAGACGCGTCTGTGGCGCACCGAGATGGAAAAATCCCAACTTTCTCGAACGTAGCAGGCGCACCGCAGGTCATGTGACAAGAATTAACTGATCAGCTCCACAGGATCTGCTTCACCCTTTCCGTCTAAGGACAAATCTAGCAGTAAAGCTACTGTGAGGGATTTATGGTGCTGGAAATACATTTATCTTTGTTTTGACGTTTTTCTTTGTTCAGTTAGTTTAGTCAGTGAGGCTCACTGCTAAATTACTGTAGTTTTTCCGCTTGAAATGACCAAATCCACAGACTGCTTGTAATTTGGTCCAATTGTCCCATTTCGTGTCATGTAACTTACGTCATCGCAGTGCGCAGCTTTTGGTTGCCTAGTAACGTCAGGCGCGACGGTAGCGCAACCTCCTAAGCACCTTGGATAAAAGAATGAAAGCAGCACGGCCGGCGTTGTCCACGCGTTTTCAGATGCAACATGTGAACGGCCCCTAATACGATGCTCACACTCAGCTTTGGCTGTCTTAACATGACCGTGTCAGCTAGGCTGATGGTCTGATTATATCCCAGTTCAAATCCATTTAAATTCACGTTTCCATCCTGTCTTCCATGCTGCAGATCTGATGATCAGCAGGAGCACCATCACACACTCACGCATAGCCTCTAGGCTGTGGAGTGATCGTTCCCTTTCCAGAGAGTCAGTTGTTATGCAAGCAAACACTCCCATGTACAGGAGAATAAACACACCCATAATGAGAGCAAAAACATTTAATCACGTAATGAGTCCTCTGATCAAAAAAAGTAAATATGTTCTGGTTGGTCTCCCTTCATTTTAACGGTAGCTGCTCAGGTTTTGGGGGCTTCCCAAAGTCTTTTAAAGCTGTATGTCTTTGAGGTTCCCTCTGCCTGAGTCTATTCAGACAGCTCACAGCTGGCTGGAACTCCTGCTGTCTCCCAATCGGCTGCAGTGATCAGTAAGCAGTGCATGCATTGCTAGTTATTTATGAATTATTCTGACTGGGCTTCACCAGAGAGACACGGAAAGGGTCAGAAAGAGTTCCCAACTCATCTATCAACCCTTCTTTGTCGCTATTCTCACTCGTCAACTTAGTGACGGTGTCTACGGTGATATTTCCTAGTTCTATAAATTCCTCCTTCTTATATCCTTCTCTTCCCCCCCCCCCCTTTGTTTCTCTCTCTAGCTGCCTGCCTGTTTCCCCTTCTCTTAAAGGGGGTTATTATGGAAAACAAGATTTTTCTTGTCTTGGGGTAGATTTCGCTGTCAGCGAGGAATACCATTTCCATGCTTTCACAGCTCATAAATAAGATCTCTGTTTCACCGGAGATGTCTGTTTACTCAACCTGAACAACTAGCACCATACGAGCAAGTCATTCACAATTGTTCCTCGAGAGCGAACCCAGATTTTGCATGAAGCTACCCACGCGAAGAGCAAGGTACCGTCCTGTTGAGCAGCCATTGTTTCTGTTAAGGGAGGGGGCGGGACCATCAGCACTGCAAGCCAATCAAAACAGCAGTTCATAAATGAGGCTTCCATGTTAATGACCCCCTCCCCAAACAGCCCATTTCTTTAGCGTTAGGTGTGGGGCACTGAAAACCAAACACCTTTTGGTGAAAGAAATGTCGTAGATGTGTTTTATTGACACAATACAGTAGTTATGCCTTCCTCAAGACAGTAGGGAAATGCCCCCCCCCCCACTTTAACTTCCTACCTTCTTTACTGGTTTGAGGCTTCTCACACTCGCCTGTCTCTTTGCTCACCTTTTCTCAGGGATTCAAAACATGAATCCACATGCACATCATGGACATTTTTGTGTTTATATCTGCTCAGCCACATCGACAAACAACAAATACAACACACACACACACACACACGCACACACACAAGTGTAAGCACATGCTTACAGAAAACTGCGACTACCCACATTCAAAGGACATACATGCAACAAATATTCTAGTTTTTTGCAACCTGGGTCGTGTTTTTGTCATTTTTGCCACCGTGCATATTGCTTGTGAAATCGTTTTGCTTACTTCATTGTGGAGATTTTAGACATGGCGGCACCGCTACAGACGACTTTACAGAGCCATCTTTTGGGGCCGTGGAAAACAAGTGTCAGACATGGTTCAACAAGTCCATTTCAACCCAGTTATATAAACCAGATATTTGGAAGTGAAAACATCACAGATAACCATTTTTACCTGAGAAGTCCATTAGTTCGGTCCATCACATTGCTGAGCTATTCCCTGGTTCAACTTGCAGGTGGGACCATTCTACTTTTCATAAGTACCCATTGTCAAAACACGTCTGACGCTCATTTTTTGTGGCCGCAAAAGATGCTGTTGTTAAGTTGTGTGCAGCGGTATTCCCATGTGTAAAATCTCTTTATTGCAGCCGGTGATTGCAATGATATATCCTGACATGCACGATGGCAAAAACTACAAAAATAAGACCCAGGTTGTAAAAAAAAAAAACGGAATTATTTTATAAGTGGGAATAAGATGGCTCACTCCTTTTCCTATCTGTCATCCATTCACACTGTGCCTTCCTTGAAGGCTGTCACTTGACCTCCATTGACTTGTCTGCCTTGTCAACAAAAACACCTCTCTCTCTCCTTTGCCTGATTCCTTGTCTGTCTCTCTGTAGACCTGCTCTTTGGCTGTTGTTGTTCGAGTCTGTGTAAGTGAATTCATGGACCTTGCGACAGAAAGAGTGAAACTCATAAGTCTTAGCTGAATAGGAAGAAAAAAAGGCGATACAGTGCAACACAATAAGATGAGACATTCACTGCAGGATACACTGCTCCGAAAAAGAGAAAAAACAAATCGAAAGGCTTTAATTTTGGCTTTTGAAAGCCTGGCTCTCCTCGGTTTGTCAGCGGTTAGCCTATAAGGACAAGCATGGTGCAGAAAGGGGACTTCATGCGCTACAATGCATTGTCATGCTTCATAACATGACGTAACGCAACAACAACTCTCACACATACACGCCAAACACACGCACAACATACTGTACAACAGATATACACTATACATATCACTCTGTGTTTCAATATTTCTTATCAACATTTTAAACATTTTAAAGTGGTGAACAGATTGGCGAGTTTGTCTGTGGGGATGTGGATTGCAACACACAGCTGTCAGAAGGGGTGGAAAATAATAAAATGGCTGCATGGAACAGAAGTTGAAGCAGAGTAATTATATGCACATCCCATAGGTGCAAAGATATCAGAATAACATCAATGGGAAAAAATGGGGGTGCCCAGGGGTTAGCACTGTTGCCTCACAGCAAGAAAGTCCTGGGTTCGAACCCTGGGGTTGTCGAACCTTGGGGGTCATCCCAGGTCGTCCTCTGTGTAGTTTGCATGTTCTCCCTGTGTCTGTGGTGGGTTTCCGCCGGGTGCTCCAGTTTCCCCCACCATCAGAAGAAACATGCATGTTAGGGTTAATACTCCTGTCCATGCCCCTGAGCAAAGCAATGGAAAGAAGAACTGGAGTTGGTCCCCGGGCGCAGCATGAAGGCGGCAGTCCACTGCCCCTAGCTACACAGATCACAGCTAGGATGGGTTAATTTGCAGTGACTGAATTTCCCCAAGGCGATTAAGAAAGGAAACTTAATTTAAGCCACAAAAGTTTAATAATGAAAACGTTTCGATCCCACTTGGATCTTCGTCAGATCAGAACATTTGCGCCCAGTGCAATTTTACATGTAAGTGTACCTCATACGCCCATCCGATTACAGGAAAAACAATGACAGTTAAGAGGCACGACATCTTGTTCCACAAGAAATGTAATCTAGCTCATCAAATGCCCATATGGTTTAGTATATGTAGGAAAACCATGAAAAACCAGGATAACCGAGTACAGGAGCTGCATCTGAACCCAGGACCAGCGTAACCCGGTGGCGGTGCATTACCCAGTGGCCTCTCTCAGATACATTGGCATCGAGCACGTCAGATGTCCGAGAAGAGGAGGCGGTTTAAATTCCCTCTTATTTCAAAGAGAAACAGAAGTGCCATGAAAAACATCATTGGTGATGATGTAACCCTCTTTTATTCTAATCTCATAACATTATCCACACTAACAATAAGAATGCTTAATGGTACAGCACACTTTATTAACTAGGTTTTGACACAAGTTGTAGTGAGATGAAAAACGGGTGATTTAAAACGAAGTTATCAGAATCAGAATCACATTATTCGCCAAATGAAAAGATGCATAGGAATTTGACTTGGCAGATCAGTGCAGAACATTCAACAACACAAATGAGAACAATACGACTGCAATAAAAAATGTGTAACGTGCAATTTCCTGCATAGGGTAAATTGGACTTGTACTGTCCTCCTCAAGTCATGCAGACCACAAGAGGAAGGTCATTTTTGTCTGTTGGCTTGTGGTGGTTGGTTGAGAAGGGAAACTGTCTTTGGGAGAAAAAAAATCTGTTCAGATGTCATGTGGTTCTGGTTCTGATGGATCAGTACTGCATCCCAGAGGGTAGTTCCTGGAACAGGTGGTGTTTTTTTCTGCTGTGCGCACAATGCGTTGCAGTCTATCCTTTGTGCGGACAGAGGTTGAGCCGAACCACACGGTTATGGATGAGGTGAGGATACTCTCAGTGGTGGGTGTGTAGAACTGGGACAGGACCGGTAGGGAGTCTTTGAGCTTCTGCAGCTGTCGCAGAAAGAAAATCCCCCTGATGAGCTTTTCTGATGATGGTGGTAGTGTTTGTCTCCCGTTTAAGGTCTTTGGAGATTCTGGTACCCAAGAATTTGAAGGTCTCCACCTCGCTTACAGCTGTGTGGTTAATTGCCAGGGGAAGATGGGTTGTTGTGGAAGCCGGTCACCATGTCTGCTGTTTTTTGTGTGTTGAGCTCCAGGTTGTTTTCAGAGTACCACGTAGTCAGGCAGGCCACTTCTTTCTTGCAGGGCTACTAAGGTTGTGTCATTTGTAAATGTTATCACTCTTTGACTTATAAAATCAAATGCATCTTCCATTGTTATTTAAAGTGATTGTAGGGCATCCAAGTAGCATAGCAGTCTATTCCATTGCCTACCAACATGGGGATCGCCAGTTTGAATCCCTGTGTTACCCCCGGCTTGGTCGGGCATCCCTACAGACACAATTGGCCGTGTCTGGGGGTGGGAAAGCCGGATGTGGGTGGGTTCTGGTCGCTGCACTAGCGCCTCCTCTGGTCGGTCGGGGTGCCTTTTCGGGGGGGGGGGCTGACTGAGGGGAATAGCGTGATCCTCCTATGCACTTCGTCCCCTTGGCAAAACTCCTCACTGTCGGGTGAAAAGAAGTGGCTGGTGACTCCACATGTATCGGAGGAGGTATGTGGTAGTCTGCAGCCCTCCGCAGATTGGCAGAGGGGGTGGAGCAGCGACCGGGACGGCTCTGAAGAGTGGGGTAATTGGCTGGATACAATTGGGGAGAAAAGGGGGGAATATTCCAAAAAATAAAGTGACTGTAAATTAGGCCTCATCTATAAAAGTATTCGTATATAGAGAGGGGTTGGGATTTTCGGGCACCCACCTATGCATAAGATTAAATGCCCAGTCACACTGCTTGTTTTCTTCTTCTTCTACCACATTTTTGCAGCACGGTGGCCCAGTGCTTAGCACTGTTGCCTCACAGCAAGAAGGTCCTGGGTTTGAACCCCAGGCCATCCTAGGTCCTTTCTGTGTGGAGTTTGCATGTTCTCCCCATGTCTGCGTGTGTTTCCTCCGGGTGCTCCGGTTTCCTCCCGCCACCAAAAAGACATGCATGTTAGGGTTAATACTCATGTCTGTGCCCCTGAGCAAGGCAACGGAAAGAAGAACTGGAGTTGGTCCACTGCCCACTGCTGCTATACAATAGGATGGGTTGAATGCGGAGAACAGATTCATTGTAAGAATTCAATGTCAAATAAAGTGGCTTTCATTCTTTCACACGAGGCATCGGATAAAAGAGCTGATGGGAATTTTAGTAGGAGTTAGCACATTCAATGCAGAGTATGAAAGCAATAAAGAGTGCCTCCTCCACCTTTGTCTCACACAGTCCTTCTCAGCCGCCCAGCTCACACCTTGATACTTAGAACACTTCAAGGTGAAGTGTGTGCCATGGTCTTTTGTTTTGTATTGACTTGTCAGGGGGATGGTGTCTGCTAAGCGTCGTTGCCGTTGGTGTACTTGTACAGCCATTAGCATTCAAAGCAGGTGAAAGTTATTTGACCTTCTCTTAGAGGTGGAGAACCGCGAGCGTGAAGTTTTAATTGAGCTCTTTGCTTCGTTCTCCCCCGCTCTGTTTTCTTATTTCTCTTCGTCTTTCTCATCAGTCCGACGAATGACTGACCTCGACTTATATAGACCGGAGAAGCTCGTGATCTCCTTATTATGTTGACATGATGGATGGGCTTATTTATTCACACCCTCACACCGTCTTCTCATTCACCGCTGCCGCTCCCAACTTCCTCGTCTGTTTCTGATGTTTGACCTATAAAGGAGGATGTTAACAGCACGCTGTTTCCAAATCTCAGTCAACAGCCGGATCATTTTGTTTCCTCTTGTTTCTCTGTGTGGATCAGAATCCTCCCAGCACTACGCCACCTCTCTTCCTCAGTGGTCTACCCACTCTCTGTCTCCCAACTCCCCGAGTCTGACAACACATTGTAATACCGTGACAATATCACAGCATTACAATTCTGCCTTTCCGACAGCAGACAACAGGATCAAGTGGAATTGATTTGGTCGATTGTGAATATGCTGGGAATATAATGAAGGGAATGGCAATATGGAGAGGGGTTTTCACCAAAGAGGCTGATGGAGGCTTGCATATCAAATATGTTTGTCCCCTAGGTGCAAAGACATGCGCGCGCGCGCACACACACACACACACACACACACATTTGAGAACACAAGCACACACACATGTACAAATGGACAGACACTACTGTGTTGCAATATAGATTCTGCTAAGGGCTGTTTCAAGTGGGAACACACACACACACAGGAACACACAAATACGCGCACATGCTGTACGTGCACGCACTCACACAAACACAGAAATTATTTACTCACAAACATGCCCTATTCTTTGCTTTCAGCATATTACACTGGTGGGCAGCAGGCTGAGTGCAATAAAGCTTTATTTGGAAATGTTTTTTTTTGTTTATTTGTTTATTTATTTGTTTATTTTCAAAGAACTATCCATAAAAAGAAACTGTCAGCAAAGTTGCCGTGTTTGGGGCAGGAAGCGTTCAATGCATGGCTTCCTCATACAAGAAATGTTTCTCTACTGATGACAATTATCTTGTTTGTAAGAAGTTACTTGGGGCATCCGGGTGGTGTAGCGGTCTATTCTGTTGCCTACCAACACGGGGATCACCAGTTCGAATCCCCGTGTTGCCTCCGGCTTGGTCGGGCGTCTGTACAAACACAGTTGGCCATGTCTGCGGGTGGGAAGCTGGATGTGGGTATGTGTCCTGTTCGCTGCACTAGCGCCTCCTCTGGTTGGTTGGGGCACCTGTTGGGGGGGGGAATAGCGTGATCCTCCCACGCGCTACATTCCCCTGGTGAAACTCCTCACAGTCAGGTGAAAAGAAGCGGCTGGCGACTCCACATGTATCAGAGGAGGCATGTGGTAGTCTGCAGCCCTCCCCGGATCGGCAGAGGGGGTGGAGCAGCGACTGGGACGGCTTGGAAGAGTGGGGTAATTGGCCAAGTGCAACTGGGGGGAAAAAAAAATGTTTCTTTAATGTTTATAACCTATTGGACTTAATTATCTTTGCATTTTGTTGTCAATCCCAGTATTCCTGCATATCTTATATGCATATCCTACCTGTCGTTAATTGAGCCTTTAACTGGTGTCCATATGTCTGTCAGGGCTCTAAACAAGCCAATTCAACATGGCCTGTTAGCAAAACTGTCAGTAAAAGGAAAAAGATATATATTGTTAGGTTTTCAAAGCAGTGTGATGGTGTAAGTGGTGGCTGAGTGGTGAGTTCAGGTATTAACTGTGGGGCTACAGCAGCTTTCTTTCTGGACTGAAGTACTTTAAATTGAAGTGGGCCTTGGGGGCGTAGCTGAAGATGTATCCAGAATTTTAATGCTCTTTTTTTCAATTGTCTGTTATGAGGAAAGCTGCCCGGTTCCCGTGTACCATCCTCTCTCTCACTCACTCTATCATCATCTCTCTTTCACCTGTCAGCATACCGTATATCCACTTCGCTCGTTCTTGCAACTCACTCTCTCCCTCATCCACTTATCTTTTTGTCACCGTATATATCTTTCTTGAGCAAATTCCTCATTCACTCTCTCTCGCGCACTCACTCGCACACACATCAGAGCACGCACACTTATACACACCAACAAACACCACTTTCAAACATACACTGCTTTACACTGTATGAGTGATTTCTCTGCGTCGGCAGGGGTCTTCCCTTATCTCACACAAAGCTTCTAATTGTAAGATTTACGGCACACAAAATAAACGTCACACTTCAAATCTGCCCTGTACTAGTTGTGAGTATAGCCCTTGTGACTGGTTCACTCACCCCTGTAAAAACGTTTTAAAAACTTTTTTTTAACACTATCTTTGCTTGGCAACGCTTCCTTAAATGTTACGAGGTCACGAGTCGGCAAATTGCCGATGCAACTTATTATCGACTACAGCTCACCTTCACACATGACCCCGACACGTAAAATTGAGGGAAGGTTTGTAGAGCGGGGCGATATGGACAGTATCAAATATCACGACATTTTTGACCGAATACCTCGTTATCGATATTTTGACGATATTGTAGAGATTAACTATTAGTGCGCTCACAAAATATTTACACAATGATATTCTTAATAAACACCCATTAGTAATGTGGATATGATGTCCAAACAGGTAAAGACAAACAGCTAGAACAGTCTTATACGTTCAGAAGACTGTCCGTCTTTACTGTGATGCAGCCTTTAAAACCAGGAAAAGACAACACTAATGTCATATTATAATATCCAAAATCCCGGGTGATATCTAGTCTTATATCATGATATCAATATAATATCAATATATATTTTCCAGCCCTAGTTTACGGGTTAGTCAGCGTGTCTGAATGAGGTTAAAGACACACTTAAGCACACAAACTCACTCTAACTATCTGTCTGCCATATGTGTTGCAGGAATGTGAGTTCAGCTGGCGAAGAGGCGAGGCGAAGGATGAGGGAATGTGACGGCTTGACAGACTCTCTCCTCTATGTCATCCAGACCTCTCTGGGCAGCAGTGAGATCGACAGCAAGGTGTGTGTGTGTGTGTGTGTGTGTTTGTATGTGTCCATTTCTCTGGGTCTGTTTGCATTTATGTACAAAATCATGTCTGAGCATATTTCCATGTTCTTTTCTTGGTCTATATTGTGTAAACTGTGATATTTACGCATGTTAGTTAGGAATGTTAATTTTTATCCCCATCAGGTGGTAGCATGGAGGGAGTATTGCGTTTGGTCGCGTGTGTGTTTGTGTGTGTATCTGTCCATGGCTAATCTCAGATACTACTGGACCTAACAACCTGATTTTTTTTTTTCGGTTCAGTTTTGACGGTATGATCAAGAACCTCTCATGGTTGCAGTGATTCAAAACCTTTCAAAAAAATGTGTTCTCGCTACCGCCGCTCCCTCTCTTCATTCACTATCTAGCTCGCTCAACCAACGCTGCTCAGTCTGGTTGACTCAGATCAGGCAGCAACATGATCAAAAGTTATTAAAAGAATGTTGATGATCCAAAAAAATGCTAAAGTTATAAGGAAACAACTTCCTCCAGGTTGCAGTCAAAACAGGAAGTGTTGCATATTCTTGTCACTGCCCGATCTGACTCAACAATAGAAGTGAGTCACGCATGTATGACTGTAAATGGTTTACCCAGCTTTATTATATTATGAAAATAAAGACAGGGTTATACCAAAATGGCTGCATAGCAAAGCTTTTCTTTTTGGAAAGTTCAAGTTCATATTAGACTTGGTCACATTCGTGACAGGCAAAACGTTTTTATTAGGTAAATTAAACACTTTTTTTTTCATACTTCCCATTAAATTGACTTGGGCGCCGTGTACAAGTCTTATAATGGCAGGAAAAAACACTGGTTTTTCTGTCCACGTGTGTGTGTATCTGTCCGCTGCTAATATACAAAGGAGAAGCCTCTTCTGAAATATAGTAGGCATGTGTTCTGTTTATTTCTGATGAAGCAGAGACTGATAAAGAGTAAGCACCGTCCTCTGAGATTTTAACTAACAAAATATGCTCCGAGTAAACCAAGACGCAGTGTGAATTACTGCAAGTAGGCCTACTACCATCAGAGTAAACTAATTAATAACAACGAGCAGCGCTGTTCGCCCCAGGAAGAACTGGGGCTTGATCCACAGATCTGGACATTCGGGATGGAGTTTGTGGATCAAATCACCTGCGATGTTTTTATTGTGTTCACCCTTAAACTAAACCTCTCTAGCGCAGTATAACTCGGTTTCTCTCGCCCATTAAACAGCAATTCACCCTCTCTCGCACAGTAACTCATCCTTTCTCACACGTTCATCCCCGTTTCCTCCTTCAATTTTCTCTCAAATTTTGTCCAGTTTGGTGCCTCAGAGAAAATGTCAATTCACGGGAGACTCCTGGAATTGCTGGGATAGGTGGGATGTGTGTGTGTGTGTGTGTGTGTGTGTGTGCGCGCACGTGTTTATACCCCAGTGTCTGTGGGCTAGTCAATACTAAATAAACAGTGCTGTGGATGGCTGGCTTTTCAAGGTCTCCCTGTCTCCCTGTCTCTCTAAATGGCCGTCCTTAATCACTGTTTAACCACCCCCCTCTCTCCACCATCTGACTGCAGTCAACGTAGGGGCATGGCTGTCACCGCGGTAACAAAGATTGATTGGCAGGAGCAGCAACCAGTGGTCACTGCTGCATTAGTGACGCGCTTCTGCAATCATCATCCTGCTCTCCTTCTATTTTCAGCCATTTCTTTTATTTCCTGTTTTCACTGCCTGCCTTTTATCTGTTTCCTTTTGACTATTTGACTTTGGTGTCTGATTGTATCAGTAGTACCTTTATTTTCTTGTTATATATATATATATATATTCGTTGTTCTCGTTCTCATTTTTTTCTGTCCCTGTTCTTACTTGTCTGTATTTCACCCTGCTTGTCTCAACCCTTACCTTTCTCTCTCTCTGTCTTGCTCTCTCCCCTCTCCCTCTCTCTCTCTGTTCCCCCCCCCTCCCTCTCTACTTGTGTTCTGAGGCTGATTTATTCTGTCAGTTGAGACATCATGGTAAAGGGCAACACTCAGACAACCAAAATGATAAAAGGCAATATAGGACAAAGGCTCCACCGTACATGCAGTGTTGAGATCAATTTTTAAAAATCAATAATTGTGAACATAGCCAAAGCGCTTCGCTAGCTGGAAACCAGATAAAGGAGACTGTTTTTGTGGATTTTAAGAGACACAAACTGAAATTTCATGATTTATAATGAATTCTGCTCTTATACTGTATTTCTGAGTATAACAGTGCCTTTCAGTAGTTTTCTATAACATCTTAAAAACTATTGACCGACAAATGTGGCCACATTCATTCAGGTTGATATTTTTCTTATTGTTAATTCCTCCATCGTCTCACTCAGACCATAAAAAATTTTACAGTCTCAATGCTCGAAAGGAATTTGAGGCCAAGTTAATGTGAAATTATGAAAAGAAAAGAAAAATGTCACAACAAATCGTAGATGCTATTTAACTTCTATAGTATTTTATTGTAGCATGAGAGTGGAATTTCAGACCTGACTGCAGGTCGCTCAACTGAGACATTGTTTTGTTGTCGCCTCACTGAAATACCAGCAAAGGCAGCGTCCTGGATTGTGCAATTACAGTCCTCGGCTGTTGTTGTGTAAGCCGACGGTCAGCCATAGAGGAGAGTGATGATTTGTCTTTGTTAATTTCCACTTAGTTGACTTTCACGATGACACCCCTCTCTGAATGATACTAAACATGCCCACATGTACACACCGACACACACACCCATCTAGTCAAAATACAAATGTACACACCCAGACACTTAAGCACTCCAAACATATACAGTATAACACACACACACACACACACTTCTCTTTGTTGGCCCATGTACCTCCAAACTGGGTGCTTAATGGAGTGTGATACAGTGTGTTGGGCTCTGTCATTTTTCCTCATTTATCTGTGTTTCCTCCATTCTCATTTCAAAGTCAGAGCTAACAAAACATTGACTCCTATTGTAAGCTTACCTCTATTTTATCTCTTAACATCCCCACCCTCGTGCATCCCTCTTTTACTCTTTGCATCCACAGCCTCTCTCTCTTTTTTCCGATCTCCGAGTCTCACTCCTTTGCCTTTACTGATGCAAGGTCAGAAATGACAGTTGATAGAGTCTTTTTTGGGGGTGGGGGTGGGGGGGTGCTTTTACTCTGGTGTTACTCCGTTTTCTTAAAGAGTGACTAACCCCTTAGCATTTTAGAGAGTTTGCTGACATCTACAGGTTAAAAGCCATCTCACATTTAAAATCATTCCAGGCTGGTCTTGGCACTCTGTGATGTTAGCATAGCAGCGTAAAAACAGCTGCAGATAATAACATTAATAATGGCTCTGTTGGATGTAGGTGTACCAGCACTAACAGTTGTCAATAGTACTTGTCAGTGCTGGTTCTTTGGCACACCTACATCCAACAGAGCCATTATTAATGTTATTAACTGCAGCTGTGTTTATCCTGCTATGCTAACGTCACAGAGTACCAAGACCAGCCTGCCATGTTTTTAACCTTTGCATGGATTTTAACCTGTAGATGTCAGCAAACTCACTATAATGGTCTAGCGTTTAGTTACTCTCTAAGAATGATGTTTTTCCCGCTCTTTCTTGGTAACACTCTCTGTTCTCACCCTCCGTCCTTTCTGTCCATACAGACTATTGAGAACTGTGTGTGCATCCTGAGGAACCTGTCTTACCGTCTGGCTGCAGAGACTTCGCACGGCCAACAGGGGGGGTTGGAGGAGTTGGACGGCCTGCTGTGTGATGCCACTGGCCGCGATGGCGAAAGCTCTGGCTGCTGGGGCAAGAAGAAGAAGAAAAAGAAGGGCGCCGACCAGGTGAAGACTAGGCGCTGGGTAGAGTGGTATGATATATGGAAACAGATGAGGCTGTTGGTCAATGGAACACAGACAGACAGGAAGACAGACATGGAGATGAAGGAAGAAACAAGAGTAATGGTGGAGTGATGGTGGAGCCATAGTGCCAATGTCTATATCCATATTCCATTTGCTCATTTTTAGGTCTAGACATGGTGTGCATGTGCCTAAAAAAGATTCAGAGAATCCAGAAACACCTGCATGGATTACACTTACACATATAGACACATTAGTGCAGCTGGAATCGCGCATATACACATACAAAAGAAAGACAGCCTTCTTCAAAGGCAGAAATGCTATTTGTTTATTGGGATGAGCCAACATTGCCTTTGACAGGGGCTCTAAGGGGACCCCTGTGGTAAATAATGAAGACAAGGGATCAAAATCATAGAACACAGAGTACTACAAGTACAGCGCTGAAAAGCACTGGCCTCGTTTATAATGCATTGATTGGGAGATGGAGCCCCGTGAGCCACGTTCCTGCTCTTTTATCACTCATTGCTTTAGTTGCCATCCTAGTTTTTTCTTAGCTGAAAGCCGAGTTACACTGAAAGCTTCTTTTTTTTTTCCGTCCTTCTCTCCTCCTTGCTCCCCTCCCTGCTTTCGGTGGTGTTAAGGTTGAGGTAGACTCCTCCCTATAGACCAGTCATCTTGTTCCCGCAAAACTGGAACACCCACCTGCATTGTCTGTGTAACTTCATCAAAAAGTGTGCGAGACTGAGAAGCGAAAGAGACCCAGGAGAGCGACGGGAATGCAAGCGGAGGCAGACACACACACACACAAACGGGGTGGGAGAGATGGAAAGGCCAAAAGAAAACAGGAACAGAGCGATACACCGAAAGAGAAAGGGAGCCAAAGGGGAAAAAAAGGAGGAAGAGGGTAGGAAGAGATAATTCTGAGAAGCACCTAAAACAACAGAGAGGGAAAGATAGGGGAGGAGAGACAGAGTGAGGCACAACAAGAGAAAGGTAAAATAGAGAGAGCTTTATGCACAGAGAGATAAACAGATGCAGAAAGATTGCAGGAGGGAGATGGAGGAAAAAAGGGAGTGACAGATGGAGGAAACGAGAAACCCAAAAGGAGAGAAAAGAAAGATTGGCTGAAAAAAGAGAGTGGGGCAGAGGGAGAAAGATAGAGAGAGGATTAAAAAGAGAGCAATGTGGAGGCACACTGATATAGTAGGATGAGGTAGGAAGCAAACACAATGTACCCTTCCCAGTCATTTTTTAGTCAGTCAGACTGAGCAAGATCTGAACACTGTTTACCACTACTGGAGTGTGCGCACACATGCGCGCGCACACACACACACACACACACACACACACACAACACACACACACACACAGAAAAAGGGGAGCACAGAAACTGGTTCGTTTTAGAACGGCGTATCTAAAACATCTTCCCCAGCCTTCACACATTTCTGGCAGATATGTTTTGTCGAGCACTGTTAGTGTGCGTGTGCGTGTGTGTGTGTGTTTGTTTGTGTGTTTGTTTTCTAGCTGCAGGCTGAGGTTATTGCCTCTGGATATAAAGTCTTTAGGATCCTCCTACTGAGCAGAAACCCACTTCTTCACACTTGACTACGCTTTAAAACATTGACCCATAGTTGTGAATGTTAATATGCTTGGCCTTACCTTATTTTGCTGTCTCTTTTCCCTCTTTCCTGCTCCACACAGTTACTTCCTGTGCATTTTTATATACAATTCAGAGAAATAAACCATGGTATAGGGCTAATGTATTCATGTTTGTGCTTATAGTATATGTACTGCCCAAATATAGACACACTTTGAGTACACTGAGAACATTTGAGGCACATGAGCATTTTACTACGACTAATTTTTAGCAAATATTAAATGCATAAATGAACATTATGTGTTCATGCATAGAGCATGTATCTAGCCCACACAGAGTAATGTACAGTGAGAGCAGGGTTAGGCATCAGTCTACTGTCCTAGTACGTCTGCATACCTCGGACCAGAGTGGGCCTTTCATTATATGATCAAAGAAGGCCGATGTCTATGTATAGCTGTAGACACACACACGTGCACACGTACAAACATGTACACACACAAACATGCACACAAATGCACAAACATGTACACATATACACGCACACACACAAACATGTACACTCACAAACACAAACATGCACACACACACACACAAATATGTACACATGCACACACACAAACATGTACACATGCAAACACACAAAATATGCACACACATACAAATGTACACACATGCACAAACATGCATACACACAAATATGCACACACATACAAACGTACACACATGCACAAACATGCATACACACAAATATGCACACACACACACAAATATGTACACACATGCACACACACCCAAACGTACACATGCACACACACACACACACACACACATACACACCCTTCTCAAGAAAGACAGGGAGGGAGATGAGAGACGGCAGGGAAAAGAACACAGAGGGAAACAAACTGAGTGTGAAAGGGAGGTAGACAGAGAGAGCGAGAGAGAGGGTGACAAAGAGGGAAAACAGGATAGACAAAGAGAGAAAGAAAAGTATAGCAAAACTCTGGAGGAGAGAGAGAGAGAGAGAGAGATGGTATAAACGGGGGAGCCGTGTGTGGGCGCTCGCCTTGATTAGAATGGTGAGGGCACATCACCTTACAAAGAGGTTCACACATCAAGAGAGTTCCTCAGAAAAGAGGAGGATAAAGATGAAGACGAGGGAGCGAGAGTGCAGTGAAGTCTTAGGTGTATAGCTGAAAGCAGGAGGAGGACTGAAATGTTTTCATGCGTCTGTTCACCAACACACACTCACACATGAGCGTGTCTGCTGAATCCCAGTGCCACTGGAAGTCATTAAGTGTCTGATTTAAGAAGAAAAAAAGTCAGTCTGTTCTGTGTGGAGATCTCTGTTCTCTCACAGACTCACACAAGGTCACGAGCTAAAACGCACAAGCACGCACACCTTGCCAGACAAATACGTACAGACTCATCAATACGCACATTAAGTCAAAGTACACACGATGATGCATAGTCATGAGCATATATGCCTTTGAGGCTGTGATTTACATTTACCCTGTGTGTCAAGATTAGGATAATCCTAGTTCTGACAGTAAAGTTATCTATCATCACTCTGAAGGTCGGGTTTATGGTGGTGGTGGTGATGATGATGATGATGATGATGATGACAGTGATAATGATGATGATAATGGAGAAGTTAATGATAATGTCAATGACTTATCCTCTCACTCCTTTCTTACCTTCCCTCCCTCTCTTGTTTCTTTTTTCTTCTCATCTTTGTCTCTCTCTCTGTCTTACTCTCTGTCTCTCGCTCTCTCTCTCTGTCTCTCTCGCTCCTACCCTACCTGCCCTTTCTTGCACACCATCTCCCTGAGTCTCTGAACCTCTCCGTTGCCTCTCTTCCCTCCCCCTCTTCTCATCTATCCCCTCCAAACCTCCCCCCGCCCCACCCTCCCCAGTGGGATGGCGTGGGCCCCTTCCCAGATACGGCGGATCCCCCCAAGGGGGTTCAGATGCTGTGGCACCCCACCATCGTCAAGCCCTACCTCACCCTTCTGTCCGAGTGCTCCAACCCCGACACCCTGGAGGGGGCAGCCGGAGCGCTGCAGAACCTGGCGGCGGGCAGCTGGAAGGTACTGACCATGTTCAAGCTCCTCCCATGCTCTTCACCCCACTTACTCCCTCAGAATAGAGTCAAGAAATGTGCTCATCATTTGTTTGTTTATTTGTTTGTCCTCAAGCTTGTCACATGGGAATGTTGTGAGTCCGGGAGTAATGATTTTAACCCAGGCAAGGTTTTGGGGGGGTTTGTGCACTATTGACAGCTTGTTAACAGTGAAGATTTAGTGATTCTCCACTAGGAGATCTCAGTATATTCTTGAGCTGGCTGAAAATTCATGAACTCAGTTGTTAATGTAAATATGAGTTTTACTTTTTTCCTCTATTGTTTTATAGTGACATTAAAGTAGAAGCAGGAGGAATGAATTCATTACAGATGGGTCTCCGTCCCCGGGTTGCAAGTGAGCGTAGACAACCCCCCGTAAAGTACAAAAACCAACAATGCAGATTGTTAGAACAGTTTAAACATACCGTAAGTAGGACAAAATGCAGGTGTGTGTGTGTGTGTGTGTGTGTGCGGTCTAAACATGTGTATATGTGAGCCTCTGTGTAATCACATGAAAACCTATGGGGCGTGTAAGGGAGTAAGTGTGTGTGTGTGTGTGTGTGCGTGCGCGTGTTCACTAAGTGTAAGCGTATGCCTTTTGCGCCGGATACCTGGATGCCGACGACTGAATCCTATTTAAAAATCTCACAGCCTGAAGCAACAAACTGCAGTCAGACAGTTGAATGTCGATTTTTTTTTTTTTTTTTTTTTTGGGAAATGCTGTGCCTCCACACCTCAAGCAGACAGGATCCATTTCCATAGATGGATTAAGTCCAAAACACGGCTCAGAGTCTGCCTCGGTGTATTGAAAGTGATACGGTGACGCTGTGGCTGTTTTACAGTCAGGGATAGTCATTTTAAGTCGGCGCTTCTTAGCCCACACGCGTGGGCCGGTGTCGGATTGGGAAGGAGTGGAACAGAAGCAGCTCAGAGACGGGAGACAAAAGAATCCGAGGGCTATTGTTTTAAAAAAATGGCGACACCATTCCTTGGTTTTTGTATGCATTATAGTTCAGTATAATGTATGCTCCATTATATAGCCAGGGTTCGACAGCTGACTGATGGAGGCCTGTACAGAATACAAATGTAATATTGCGTTGCTATCCTGTGTTGTTGTTGTTGTTGTTTTGCCATTGGTGGAAATAGCTTGGCCTTTGAGATTTGAGAGCAAGAGAGGGTGTGTGCAGGAGAGGATGACCTTGTGAATGACCTCGGATTCGGAAAGTCTTGCTAAGCATTTTGGCCACATAAAAGTTGTTAACAAAATGTTGCACCGGAGATGGGTCTTCACATGGGAGTGAGATTAGAGTTATGATTTTTTTTTATGTCTTTGAGCAAAATTCACTACCTCAAGACTTAATGATCACCATGTAGGGCAGATGCAGGCCTGTAATGCCAGCAGAGGAAGCCTCTTTTTAACAAAGAGGGTCAGGCATCGAGGCCAAAAGAGGGAAAGGCAAGTGAGTGCTCAGTTGCAGAGAAGGATCTCTCTCTACGGTCCTGTAAATGTGTGTGTGGGAGGCCTGCGTATCTGATTTTGTTTTGTCAAGTACCTCGGGTTGTTAGCGCTCTGCGCTGTGCAGGGGATGGGGGGAGAGAGAGAGGTGAAAGTGGAAGAACTGGGTTGATGGAAAGAGACAAGGGAGAAGGCAAAAAGTGGGGGCAGGTGTTTTCCAGGAAATCACATTTTCTGTTTCAAGGAAAAAGGCCTCTGTGTGTGTGTGTGTGTGTGTGTGTGTGTGTGTGTGTGTGTGTGTGTGTGTGTGTGTGTGTGTGTGTGTGTGTGTGTGTGTGTGTGTGTGTGTGTGTGTGTGCGTGCGTGTTTTTTCCTGGATCGCCACCTTGCCGTGGTGGAGAAGCTTGCGTGTACCAATGATCCCAAGAGCTACGCCGTCCGGAGCTCGGCTCCTGGTAGGGTCACCCAAGGTGGACAGGTCAAGGGGGAGGTTCCAGACGAAGCGCGATCCAACAAAGACCACAACGGCAGAACTGGTGGAAGATGTCTCCAGGTCACAGCGCCAGTGAAGGTGCATAAAGGCTGAAACAGAAGGTGGTCCGCAGTCGTCTTGGTTCTCCATGCCATTGGACTCTGGCCACCCCCTGCCAAGGACCGTGTGGTGGCTGCAGGTGCACCAGCCTCTCCACATAAAAAGCTGTCACACACAGGCGTCCTCCCATTATGCGGCTCCAGGATCGGCCTCTACACCCACCTGAGCACCCAGAAGGACGGTCATACTCGACCCTAAGTGACCGCCGATGATGATGATGATGTATGTGTGTGTGTGTGTGTGTGTGTGTGTGTGTGTGTGTGTGTGCGCATGTATCAGGTTTTTCTATCCCGATGGGGACCTTATGGGCCCCCATAAGGAAAAGGGTCTATTTTAGTGTAAGGACTTGCGTTCAGGGTTAAGGTTAGAATTAGGTTAAGGTTAGGGTAAGGGTTAAGGTTAGGCATGTAGTTATGATGGTTAAGGTTAGGATTAAGGGCTAGGGAATTAATGGTCATTGAGCAGTCTCCACAAGCATAGGAAGACATGATGTGTGTGTGTGTGTGTGTGTGTGTGTGTGTGTTTATCCTGTTGTGTCTTACTCAAACAAGCCCCCCACCTCTGGCTCAGAGGACAATGCCTCTATCTGTGTGAGAGGAGGCTGTGTTGGCACACCGCAGCTATATGCAAGGCTTGTCTCACTGAACTCTTGGCTAAGACACAGCACACTTTTGCTCCAAGGGTGAACACATGCTGAAAGATTTATTTCCTCAAGTGATTACAAGCACCACAGTATATGCCCTTTCGGAAGACGGGCAAACGGCAAATCAGTAAAGATCCTCTAGGATGGACACTGTTGTAAGATCATTCTTTATTTTAAACAGGAACGAACTACTTTTTTTTTTCCAGCAACACTGCTTTACATTCACACAGTAACCCGTTAGCCATCACACACAACCAGTCAGCAGCGCCGGAGCAGTTTATTGATAAAATGTCTTGTTCCACTGTGGCTGCTTGGCGATGATTGAAAGATAGTAGCTCTTAATCCTCAGACCTCTTCTCCTTGGCTCATACATTTCTCTATTATATCACTCGTGAGTCAGCAAGCTGTCCCACCCACTCTCATATCACCCCCGAATTTAGCTTTTTGTACTCCACATTTCCTATTCAGTTTAGTCACTAAGTCTCTTTTCCCTCTCAGCTATATTACATCTGTCTGTCTCTCTGGTGTCTGTCTGTCTGTCTCTCTCTCTTGTGTCTGTCTGTCTGGTGTCTGTCTGTCTGTCTGTCTGTCTGGTGTCTGTCTCTCTTGTGTCTGTCTGTCTGTGCCAGTCTGTGTGTCTGCCTGTCTGTGTGTCTGCCTGTCTGGTGTCTGTGTGTCTGTCTGTCTGGTGTCTGTGTGTCTGCTTGTCTGTCTGTCTGTCTGTCTGTCTGTCTGTCTATCTGGTGTCTGTCTGTCTGTGCCTGTCTGTGTGTCTGCCTGCCTGTCTGTCTGCCTGTCTGTGTGTCTGCCTGTGTGTCTGTGTCTCTGTTTTACTTACAGTCAGACCGTTTTTGGACAATAAAAGCTCAGTGGGGTGAGGTCAGATGAGGCACTGAGACCTTCTCCTGGTTAGAAGGGTAAAGAAATACAAAATTATTTTGTTGTAGTCTCTTTCTTTTTCAAGCTTGTTGAGATAGCCAGTCACAAAAAAAAAAGAAAAAGAATGCAACCAAAGGAACCACATGCTGGGAGCACAACAAAGAGATGGAGATGTTTCTCTCTTTTTTCCAGTTTGCTCATTTAAATATCATTATTTTTCACTCTTATTAGTCTAATTAATGTAACCTCACTTTCACTTTGTGTCTGCAGTGACTGACACCTTCCGTCTGCCCACATCCTCTCTGCAGGTTAATTCGACACTACTGGTTGTTTGGTCCAAGTATTAATTTCTTCTTTTGAATTTCTCTCCCTTTTTCTCCCAATTTAACAAGTCCCATTCCCACTCTTCCTCAGTCCCGCCATTGCACAACATCAGCTGTGGCTGGGGAGGGTGTGGATTCCCATGCACATCCTCTGATAAGCATGGGGAGTTGACTGATTGCTTCTTTTTCACCCGCCAGTTGCAAAGTTCTCTGGAGGAGGGTAATGGATGTAGAGACCCACACTATCTCCCCAGATCCCCCTGCAGCTCTACTTGCATCTCACCATCCATGGCGGTCGCTAATTGCATCGGCGCTACACATTACCCCGTCCAGCACCCCACCCAGGAACATTACCAGTGTCCTGCCTAGCCGGGGGCAGCGCTGGTGATCAGACTGTAAATACTATAGCCTTGGGTGTAACTCTTGCTCTCGATCTCTCCCTGCCAGTGGTCAGTGTATATCCGTGCAGCGGTGCGTAAGGAGAAGGGCCTCCCGATCCTGGTGGAGCTGCTGAGGATAGACAATGACAGGGTGGTGTGTGCCGTAGCCACTGCCCTCCGAAACATGGCCCTGGACATCAGAAACAAGGAGCTTATAGGTGAGTGTCAATGGTGGCAACACAGGGGGAGGGCTGTGGCGGGCAGCTGGGCTGATGAAAGGCAACATTATGATCCTTATATAAGAGGAATATATTGCATGTGTTCCTGGTGATGACATACAACAAGCTCCATATGTGTTTGGACAACGGCACCATGGATTTACACATGAGAAATGGAAGCAGCGTCTGTTATTTCTTCCTGCAGCACAACCTGAAGCCATGTTTTGTCATTACTTCTGTAATTTTTTTAACTATCTGCCACAGCCTCCTCCAGCTACATGAGCATCATTCTCAGGTTTGCATGCAAATGCATGCTGTCAACTCTGTGCAACAGAGGTGATGTACGACTAGTATTATGTTCCACCCCTTTGGAGAAATACAGTGCTAATGTCAAGCCTATAGTTGGTCCCATCAATTAAAAAAACAAACAAATTAAAGTCAGTGCAGGTCCGGCTGGCTTGATCCAACATGGTGGCTGAGCAATGACAGTTTTTAAGTAAGAACAAAACTTTAAAGAAAACAGATGAACACCAAGTTTGATCAAATTTATTCATTTGTTGTCCAGTGTTTGAAACTGTCCTCAATATTGCCCTTGAGCCCGAGTCACAAGTTTGCACCTTGTACCGTCCTCTCCACTGTTACCATTTCATGAAACCAAAGTTGTGTGTCGTCACAGCTGAAAAGCATTGTGTATTGTGTCCTGTTTCATTATATATGGTTACCATACAGTATGTGGTTATCATTTCTAATTGCTTTACGGTGAAACTGGTTTTATATAACCTACTTAGCAGCATGCTTAGCAGCATTACTAGATAGCTTTGCACAGAGTAGTGACTTATCCACCTCCACAGCTGCATTTTCTCTCTGGTGAACGGCACAAATATGGGAAATGAATCCAGATGACGAAGCTAGATGGCAGATGACAGAGAGACGGATAGATACTAATTTGAGAAACGTTTTTGGTACTAAGAGGAACGATTGGATTCTATTTGAATAACTATCATTTGTAAGAGCAACTGTAAATATTTTACCCGGGCAGTCTTTAAAGCACTCTGATTAAATTATAAAGTAAGACTGGTTCACTTTTAGACGTTTACAACTGCCCGCCAAATCCAGCAGATTGAGACGCAGAGGGCAATTTAAGGAATGAAAGGAAGAAAGAGAGAGAGAAGGAGAACAGATAAAAGGAGAACAGAGAGAGAGGCTGAAGAGGTATAAAACCAAAACAGACACGGGGGAAGGTAATGGAGATGGAGAAGAAGCAAAAGAGACTGATTGGACTGAATAATGTAATCACTCTCCAATCCGCCAGTCAAAGCAGTTTCAGAGTGTGAAGTGGTTTCGTCTGAATGCACGGCTAACTTATTCGTCAGCGACGTGACCCAGTTAAAGTGCTGCACGAGATTCCATTTCCCTGTGGTTTTAATGCACAACAAAGGTGGACAACAAGGCGTGCGGGGGGGGGGGGGTTGCACGAGAGCTATAGAAAACAGAAAAAGACAGACAAACGTGGGAGCTAGGCACAATGAGAGGCAGAGGAAAGAAACAGAGAGAGAGAGAGATGCGTGAAACAAAGTGGAGGGGACGGGAGCAGCAGTCAGGGTTAAGGCAACGCTCTGGAGGGGGTGTGAGTCAATGTGTGTGGACAGATGTGAGGAGAGGGGCCAGACACTCCCCGGAGACTAGCCCCCCCTGCCCACACGCTTTGTATCTCCTCTGCCATGCTAACCTCAGCGTCGAACAGGGAGAACAGCATTTTACATCACAGCGCTTGTGCAAAAGGACACCATTTAACCCAAGATGACAAAAAAATTTCACGGTGCTGCCTTTTGGTCTTTGTTAAAGGAAAGTGCCTTGTAACTCTAATACCCCCATTGCATGGCTGACAAAAAAAAAAACCTTTTGTGAAAAACAAATCTCTTTCCGCAGCTCGTCCGAGGGCGTGCCTTAAAGTCAGCCTGGAATCAGTAATCACATTAAACTTACTGTGTCTGTAAACCTTGAACACAGCATAATTCAGTGTTCAGCAACATTTTTTTTTGTTGACCTTTGAGTGACAAGTACAAGGCGCTAAGGGTAGGCGGGGTTTCGTAGTTTGATGATTTGATCTGATTGGCTGTATGTAAATGAGTGTGTCTGGTGACATCATGGCTATCAGAAAAAAATAAGCACTGTTGAAAGAAGCTGAACTACGTGGAGCTCTTTTAAAAAGAGAAATTTTTAAAAACTGAATTTCTTCCTTTTATGCCTTTTTTATTAGAAAGCGAAAGCACAAAATGCATGACGGATGAATTAAGGAGCGATGTTAGAAAATGTCATTGCTTCAATTTCGACTTTAGATACCCATTATTGCCACGCAACAATGGTGGGGGTAATTGTTTTGGTACACCATGGCAGCTCAGTTCCAGTGAGAGAAAAACAAGCAGCATCATAAACCATTACAACAACACACACACAAAGGAAATGGGTGAATGTGAGAATATGTACAGTGAATATACGATATACGATATGAAGAGCCCAGTTCCCCAGCATAGCAAGTAGCCCAGCAGTGAGAGAGTACAATGATTGATGTTGCAGTGCAAACAAGTCCAGTCTGAGTTCAGTCCAGTGCACACAGTGCATTCAGGTCAGTTTAAGGGGTCTAGTAGCAAGGGGGGCTAGCAAGGGATGTTAAGTGTTCTGACTGCTGTAGGACACAAGCTGTTTCTGAATTGGGTGGTCTTGGTTAATATGGACCTGTAGCACCTTCCAGAGGAGAGAAACTGGAAGAGGTGGCGGGGTGGGGGGGGTCACGGGTTATTCTAGCTGCCCAGTTGAAGGTGTGCTTTTTATACAGTGAGTTGACTGGGGAAAGGTCACAACCAATTATTTTGGAGGCTGTAGTGACAATCCGCTCCAGTTTCCTCTCGGTGTGACAGTCTGAGCTCCCATACCAGACAGTGAGAGGATGCTCTCTATGATGGCTTTATAGAAGTGGACCAACAGGTGTTTTTTGACATGGTACTTTTTCAGTTGCCAGAAGAAGTGCAGTCTTTGCTGAGCCTTTTTGATGATGTGGTTGGTGTTGATATTCCATTTCAGAGTGTTACTGATGTAGGTGCCGAGGAATTTGAAGGAGTCAGTCAGGGTCATGGGTTGGTCAGATATGAACTGGGGCTTTGATGTTTGTCCTCTTCCTGAGGTCTACAGCTATTTCCATTGTTTTTGAGGTATTGAGTAAGAAGTTATTGTTGCTGCACCAATATACAGCCATTTTCACCTCTTGGCAGTACTGAGTCTCGTCACTAATATTGATTAGTCTAATGACAGTAGTGTCGTCTGCATACTTGAACATTTTGACTAAGCTGTGGTAAGATGTAAACTTGTTGGTGCAGATGGAGAAAAGCAGAGGAGATGACATACAGCCCGTACTGAGGGTCAGAGGGCATGATGTAGCGTTGTTAACCTTGACAGATTGAATTCTGTTTCTAAGAAAGTCTAGTATCCTGTAACACAGAGCTGGGTTGATGTTCATGTCTAGAAGCCTGGTGACGAGTGAGAGAGGATTAATGGTGTTGAAGGCTGAGCTACAAGTCTATAAACAGGATGCATGCGTAGGTGTTGGTTGATTCCAAGTGTTGCAGAGTGAAGTGAAGAGGCAGGTTTATAGCATCCTCAACGGATTTATTAGCCCGATAAGTAAACTGATATGATCAATCAGTGGGGATATACAGGACTTCATGTAGGAAAGGACTAAGCTCTCAAACACGTTTATAGCCACTGAAGTTAGGGCAATTGGCCTGAAGTTGAGGCATGTTGTTTTGGATTTAGGGACCGGGATGATGGTAGATTTTCTAAAACACTGTGGAACTGCACTGTCATAAGGAGGTGCTGAAAATGTCAGTGAACACCAGTTGGGTCGCACAGTGGTTAAGAATAGCATGGGAGAGCTGATCTGGCCCTGCTGCTTTCCTTTCGTTTTTTGAAAAGCCTCCTCAGGAAGGGTGAGGGAAGGAGGGAGAGGGGGGATGAGTGCTGGGGTGTGTGCATCCTCAAACCGTGCATAAAATTCACTGAGCCTGTCATGGAGACTAGGGTCCTCATCTGGTGGTGATGCAGGCCCCTTTTTGTAGTTTGTCATCTCCTTCAGGCTTTTCCAGACTGCTCTGGGGTTATTGGTAGTGAGTTGTTGTTGCAGTTTTTTTCAGTGTAGTCAGACTTGGCTTTCCTGATTGCAGAGTGCAGTTCATATTTGGTAGACTTATGCTTCTCCCTGTCGCCACTGTGAAAGGCAGAATTCTTTTTCCTGCATATTGCAGTTAGTTCTTTCGAGAACCAGGGTTTGCTGTTATTGTACGTCATCATGGTTTTGGTCGGGATACATTGATCCACACAAAACCGGATGTATGACGTCACTGTGTATGTGTACTTGTCAACGTAGTTTACACATGGGCGTCGGGTGGTGTGGCGGTCTATTCCGTTGCCTACCAACACGGGGATCGCCAGTTTGAATCCCCATGTTACCTCTGGCTTGGTCAGGCATCCCTACCGACACAGTTGGCCGTGTCTGCGGGTTGGAAGCCGGATGTGGGTATGTGTGCTGGTCACTGTATTAGCGCCTCCTCTGGTCGGTCAGGGCGCCTGTTCGAGGGGGAAGGGGAACTGGGGGGAATAGCGTGATCCTCCTACGTGCTATGTCCCGCTGACAAAACTCCTCACTGTCAGGTGAAAAGAAGCGGCTGGCAACTCCACATGTATCGGAGGAGGCATGTTGTAGTCTGCAGCCTCCCCGGATCAGCAGAGGGGGTGGAGCAGCAACCGGGACAGCTCAGCAGAGTGGGGTAATTGGCCAGATACAAATCAGAATCAGAAACACTTTATTTGTAATTTCATTTCATGCACTTGCGCACATGAAATGAAACAAAACATAATTTACCCCAGCCCACAGCAGTGCAACACAAAGACAAAAACACATCCAAAAACTACAAGTACTACAAGAACACATATATCCAAACTAAACAAAAAAGAACAAAATAAAATCACTGTCGGGGAGAACGAACGCCAGCCAGGATGACTGCCAGTCTGCATGGGCTAGCAGTTAGCTCAGCCTGCCCACTTCTGCGTCCTGTCAGACCCCCCTCGATGTTTCCTCTTCAGGCACAGCTCCAGTCAGGGCCTTGATCCTTGGGCCCATAGGACGCAGCAGACCAAGCTCCCTCAGCCAATCCAGCAGTAGTTTTCCTAGCCAGAAACCCATGACACACCTTCCCACACTCCACACGAGGACACTAAAAACACAGTCAACGCTAGGTGAGGCCGCTGCCAGACCGCCCTCGGTGTTATTGAAACTGTCGGTCTGCATGGGCTAGCAGTTAGCTTAGCCTGCCCCGCTTCCGCGTCCTGTTAGAACGCCCTCATTGTTACCTCTTCGGGCACAGCTCCAGGTAGGGCCATGGTCCCTGTACCCACAGGACGCAGCAGACCAAGCTCTCCCAGCCATCAAACGAAAACAAACTTAAGATGCAGACATGGACAAAGACGCTGCATAGACGGTACTGGGTGAGGCCACCGCAAACATCAATTCGCAAAAAAGATAGTTACACATAACTCTGAAGATGTCCCAAATAGTGCATTCAAAGCAACCTCTCAGAGTTTCAAGGCACGGTAAACTGACATGATTGTTGTATAGCAGTGGCTTGTATCTGAATAAGCCTAATGCTATACAACAACATGATTGTTGTATAGCATTTTATCTTCTCTTGTGGGACATGTCACCTGTTGCTTATAGTTAGGGAGGTTGCCGGACAAATTGCAGTGGTTGAAGTCGTCCAGTACTGTTATTGTGGAGTGTGGGTGTGTTCTTTCAACTGAGGATATGTGATGTGCTAGTTCACTGGTGGCAGTGTTAGGATTAGCTTGCATTAGGATGTAAACACAAGTTAACACAATGGATGCAAAATTCCTTGGGAGGTAGAAGGGTCTGCACGTAATGTTTAGGAATTCAAGGACTGGGGAGCAGGACCATTATACTATGGTGGATTTGGTACACCAGCGTTCATTAATCATAAAACATATACCTCCGCCTTTATATTTCAAAGAGTTTAACTGGGGCTTCCAGGTAGCATAGCGGTCTATTCTGTTGCCTACCAACACGGGGATTGGCCATTTGAATCCCCGTGTTACCTTCGGCTTGGTTGGGCGTCCCTACAGACATAATTGGCCGTGTCTGCGGTTGGGAAGCTGGATGTGGGTATGTGTCCTGGTCGCTGCACTACGCCTCCTCTGGATGGTCGGAGTGCCTGTTCAGGGGGGAGGAGGGACTGGGGGAAATAGCGTGATCCTCCCACACGCTATGTCCCCCTGGTGAAACTCCTCACTGTCAGGTGAAAAGAAGCGGCCGGTGGCTCCACATGTATCGGAGGAGGCATGTAGTAGTCTGCAGCCCTCCCCAGATCGGCAGAGGGGGTGCAGCAGCAACCGGGACAGCTCGAAGAGAGGGGTAATTGGCCAAATGCAATTCGGGAGATAAAAGGGGGGAGGGGGGAACAGTTTAACTGACCTGTCAGCTCAGTGGATAGTAAAACCTGGGGGTGTTTGTTCGAGCTGCATCAAGGGTGTGTTGATCCAGCTAGATCTCGGTAAGGCAGAGGGCAGATGATTCCTTGTAATTCCAGTTAGTTTAGATCAAAAATAGGGGTTCGTCCATTTTATTCCTCAGCAATCTAACGTTGGAGAGTAGCAAAGTCAGCAAGGTTGGTCAGTAGGGTTGCTTTCTGAACCTGGTGATTGTGCCCGTACGTCGTCGTCCGGTATTCTTACCTGTCGGCAGTATATGCCCAGGTAGGCCTATGTGCTCAGGCATGGCGTTAGTCTGTAATTCATCAGGGATGAAAAGATGTTGGGAGATAAATAATTCATACAATTTCTCCCAGATGTATCATAGATCCAGCCTGTTGTATTGGTGTATACATGTTGATTTCTGTATGAATGACACCAGTAAAAGTGAAGAGACACAGCAACTGAGCTTGTACCTGGATAAGCCTAATGGCCGCCATCTTGCTTCCCAATGCTAAGGCTTTTAAGCTGGTAGTGTCATTAGGGTGTGCAACCCAGCCACAGGAGAATAGTCAGGGAATAGTCTGCGAGAACCCAGCAAAGCCGAGTTAGCAAAGGTGAGCTTTTCCTTTCACTGACAATTATTCCAGAGTGTCAATCCTTTGAAAGCATTAAGAAACCGATAGCTTGTATTGCACTGGATTAGATGGGATTGACAGGATAAGAGGCGTGATAGAAAGAGAAAACATGGAGATAGGGGAGATAGCTAACCGAGGGAGAAATGAGGAAGTAATGAGGGAAGAAACAATGAAGTGTGGGAGAGAAGAAATAGGGAAAGGGTTGTGGCTGATAAATCAAAGGGGGATGATTAAGGGTGAGAAAAGAGAGGGGGGGATAGGGCGGGCAAGCAGCAGTGAGAACTAAAGCGCTAGCCACATTGTGTGCTTGCATTCCAATCCATCTGTAATGTGATTTAGCAGCGTATTGATGTCGGGGAGAATCGTCCTCGGCATCTGTCAATGTTTTGTCCTTCCTAATTTCACCTCCTTCATAGTGTTTGATTTGCATAATGTACTGTATATCTACATAGCCATAAATGTGTCCCATTCAACATTACACCGTCTCTGCAATCCTCCCCCATTTACTTAAGGATGGTAATTTGACACACATGAATTGGGTACAGTATCTGAAAGCCAAGAAGATGCCGGGTTTGTTTTTTGTTTTTTGCTTCTTCTTTTTTTTTCTTTCTTCATCTCCATCTTTCTTCTCTTCAGGAAATACAGCCTTACAGCAGCAGCTGTTGAGCCTCTTTTACAAAACATTCACACAATCTGTGCTCATGACAAAATTCAAGCCAAAGTTACAGTTTATGAGGGGAAAAAAAAAATCTTATTTGCAAAAAAAATGGTATTTACTAAAAACTCAGCCCCGCAATATTGTTGCCGCCAAATCCTCCTATGGTTAAATTTTAAGCAGAATCTAAGTTTGTGACCTGAAATGTTTTCTGAATCAGAACTACAATTTCTGCATGGAGACATTGCCAACAGGTCAATTTATTCTCAATTTTATTAGGAATTTCATGACACGCTGTTTAAGGTTAGTAAGGGTAGTGAAATTGTTGCATTGTCAGACATTTTCTTCTGTTCCTTTTAGTTTCTCATTATTGCATTGGCACGTGTTCTTGTATTATACAGAGTTTATAGCTTATCGTGATGACAAACTGCAATGCATATTGCTAAATTATTGTCAATGGTAATAAAGTCAAAGCATTTGAGTCGCTTTGCATCATTGGTCATAATGTGTATTAGCATTGGAAGAAACACTAAAGGCAATGTAAGCATTTTTCAGGAGGTAGTTAAGTTTAAACTCATTTGCTCCGCACAGCAGATTTAGTTCGTTTAGATTCATGTTCCCATAGAAGAAACAGAGTTCACTTTCAACTGCACAAAGCAAACCAGCTGTGAACGTGTCTGCAGAAATTTGATGATAAATGTGTTTGATTCCTTGCTGAAGTCATGCAAAGCTGAGTTCTTTGCACCACTCTCTCCGGCCCCTTTTTCCGCAACCAAAATTAACTGAGTATTAATTTGCCTGCTGCAACCACCACTACCAATGCTACTGATCTTAGCGATGACAACAACAATAATGCCCTTCCATCCATCCATCCATTATCCAAACCGCTTATCCTTACTCAGGGTCGTGGGGATGCTGGAGCCTATCCCAGCAGTCATTGGGCAGCAGGTGAGGAGACACCCTGGACAGGCTGCCAGTCCATCAAAGGGCTGACACACACACACACATATTCACACCTAGGGACAATTTGGTACGGCTGATTCACCTGACCTACATGTCTTTGGACTGTGGGAGGAAACTGGAGCACCCGGAGGAAACCCACGCAGACACGGGGAGAACATGCAAACTCCACACAGAGGACGACCCGGGATGAACCCCAAGGTTGGACTACCCCGGGGCTCGAACCCAGGACCTTCTTGCTGTGAGACGACTGCGCTAAACACTGCATAATCGTGCCACCCATAATGCACTTCATCTTTTCAAAATATTCACACTTAATGAAAATATGAAACCAGAAATATTAAAAGAACCCAAGATCACAAAATATCACTGAAGCCAAAAGATGAAACTTCACAACAGCACTGAAAAAAGGATCGAGTTTACAAAACACATCGAACAGTAGAGTAACGTAACTGCCGCACAACGTTCGAGCCATGTCCAGATATCTTGGTTGTTCATCCAGATGTTCTTTCTTTTTCCTCTCTCTCTCTCTCTCTCTCTCTCTCTCTCTCTCTCTCTCTCTCTCTCTCTCTCTCTCTCTCTCTCTCTCTCTCTCTCTCTCTCTCTCTCTCTCTCTCTCTCTATTTTCTCTTACCTCCTGTCCTTTTCTGTCCTTTCCTCCTTGTTCTACTTCCCTCTTGTCACGCCCTGCACCCTCATTTACTTAAACTCACCCTCCCTGCTGTCACTCCTCTCTCCTTCCCCTTCATTTTTTGCTCATTTTCACTTCTCTACCCACCTCCGTGTCTCCAGCAGGAATATTTTACCCCTTTTTCAACATCTCTGTTCTTTTCATCCTCTCTCTGAATCTCTCTCTCTCCCCCCACCCTCCCAGCTTTCGTCTCATCTATATCTAGCGCACCTCCTTCTATTCTCAGGGTTGGATCAGACATGAGCTCATATTTCTACATCTCCCTCTCTCTCTCTCTCTTTTTCTTGCTCTTTCTTTTCCACGCCTCTTTTTCACGAGCTACTCCGCTCTTTTGTGCCTGGTGCTAATGACATCAGTGGCAGAGTGTTACTGTGGAAACAAAAGGAGGGCACTGCAGGGCGGTCTCTAATTATGGCATCCCCTGTGTATGTGTGTTTTCAGCGCTGTGAGCCACGTTGAACACCCACAGACAGCAAGATGGTGTGTCAACAAAGACCGCTCGGGCACCTATAACAATCCTGACGTGATCCTTTCATTTTCCTTCATTCTCTCTCTCTCTCTCTCTCTCTCTCTCTCTCTCTCTCTCTCTCTCTCTCTCTCTCTCTCTCTCTCTCTCTCGCTGAGTCTCTCTCTTCCTCGCTTCGCTTCTTGTACACATACATACACACACATACACACACAGCATAGTGGAGTCTCATGGTGGTGAGGAGAATGAACGGCTACGCACATGTTCTTCGCCATGATTTTCAGCCAACCCAAGTGCTTGTAGATGGGATGACAAATCAAAACATCCATTCTCTTTTAGCCTCGTCAACTGTTTGGGTGTCTCAGCTGTTGACAAAGGCTACACAGGTAGCAGCTAATCACTCTGGCATGCTTAAAGAGAGTTTGGTAGCATTACTAATGAGTTCACTGTATCCTCAAGTATCATCCCATACATTTTGGCAGCACGGTGGCCCAGTGGTTAGCAATGTTGCCTCACAGCAAAACGGTCCTGGGTTTGAACCCCAGGCCGTCCCAGGTCCTTTCTGTGTGGAGTTTGCATGTTCTCCCCATGTCTGCGTGGGTTTCCTCCGGGTGCTCCGGTTTCCTCCCACCATCAAAAAGACATGCATGTTAGGGTTAATAGTCCTGTCTGTGCCCCTGAGCAAGGCAACGGAAAGAAGAACTGGAGTTGGTCGCCGGGTGCTGCAGCTGCCCACTGCTCCTATAAGATCTGCTCTGACCCTAGAGACTTTTAAAACTTTGTTAAAGACCTACCTCTTCTCGCTGGCATTCAATTCAAGTTGAGCTCGATACCATGATTTTATTGTGCAAATACGCTTTTACTCTATGTTTTATTGTTACATTTTATATTCTTTATTTTATTATGTCTTCTTTACATGTATTTTTATAGTCTTATGTGTCACTTATTTTATATTGTATTTTAAGCTTGTGCAGCACTTTGGTTCAACTGTGGTTGTTTTAAATGTGCTATATAAATAAACTTGACTTGACTATACAATAGGATGGGTTACATGCAGAGGATGAATTCTTTGTAAGGATATAATGTCAAATAAAGTGGCTTTCATTTTCATTTCATATCAACACGTGCTGTAGTGTTATGAAATGACTGCATCTTTGTGCATATGGGAGCGTTTTTCTTTCACATTTTACCAGCGCACTTTATTTTCTAACAGTAACTGTTCTCTGTTGCACTTGGCCAGGCTGTTAGAGAGGGACAGAGGGAGAGTTGGTGAGAGGTGAAAAATATGGCATGGGAAAGAAATAGGAATAAAGGGAGAAAGACTGACGATTATAAGGTTATCAAGTTTAAATTTATCTCACTTTATAAATTCACCAAGACCTGGGTCATGTTTGATGGAGTTTGGCATGTTTGTCGTGAGGTTTTAATGATGCTCAGGTTCCTCTTCAAAAGAACCTATACATCCATCTGTCGTCGGTCAACTCAAGTGATTACTTTCAATGCTTTGGCTGTGGAACCTACTTTCCGGAGCACATTGGATCCCCCCCATTTATTTTGTCTCGATGCACGATATAATAAACCAGGACCAAGCAGATCAATTGATACTCTGTAGTTAAGTCGATCGTATCAGTCAAAAAGAGTTATGATATGATTGTATGGGCATACTTAGTTAAGAACATGTAAAGCAACAGAAAGTAGCAGGATGAGCATGGAGTTCACCAAGGTCCTCTTTGCTCAGAATCATAAAGGTTGTGGTCCTCAGCCATAACTTCACTGCTGGCCCTGACTCCTTTTACTCCTGGTGCAGAACCATTACTGAGCAGCTCTGTTAATGCCAGGAACCAAACGAGAGAGCCCACGGCCACTCTGACTTCTGAGCAAATATACCGTGGGGTTTATTGCGTGTTTGTGTGTGTGTGTGTGTGTGTGTGTGCTTCTGCAATAAACACAGAAATTGTTTACTCTTCACCCTCCAGTATTTCCTGTGATACCTCAAGGTCCCAGTTAAAAATGTCTTTGGTGCAAAATGTACTCCAACTGTATTCGACCAGTAGTTTGATTGGCATCTTTCTTTCTTTCTTTCTCTCTCTCTCTCTCTCTCTCTCTCTCTCTCTCTCTCTCTCTCTCTCTCTCTCTCTCTCTCTCTCTCTCTCTCTCTCTCTCTCTCTCTCTCTTCCCTCTGTGTGTTCTGTGTATGTATGTATGCTAATATGTACCTCAGATGCAGACAGTATCTCTTTCATGTGTGCTGCAAGTCTTTTAATGAAGCCACAGGTTTCTCATGGGGGGGATACCCCCATTTTTCTTTCTCTCTCTCTCCCTTTCTCTCGCTCTCTCTCTCTCTCTCTCTCTCTCTTTCTTTCTCCCTCCGTCTCCTGCAGTCTTCCACCGTAGATCTGTCACCCACAGACATCAAAGGGAGTTACAGAGGGCAAGATATAACTGGTGTGAAATGCATCAGACACAAGAAGGCAGGATATTTTATATCAGGGAGCGACAGTGTGTGTGTGTGCCACTTTTCAGCGTACCCCAGTTTCTGACCTCTGCAAACCAGCCGTGTTTCATCTTTTAATATTCACCTCGGCATCTTTTTTTTTCTTCTTTTTAATCTGAATTGAAAGATGTCCTCGTTGTATCGCGTCAGTGAATTGGTGAGTTTGGAGGTCATTCATACCTTATGTGGCTTGGTAAGGATGGTGCTAGCGGCGATGCATAAAGTACATTATTCAGCATATGAGCTGTCACAGACACTGAGAAGTGAGACCCATAATGAGTGTCACTCTCAATGATCCTACAAAAGAGAGGCCAGCGTCACGTTACTTTGAATCTGGCGCCCCCTGTGGATGCTGTGCTGTTGTCAAAAGCTTGCGCCTGGAAAACCCGAGAAACATCATTTGCACCTTCCAGGAGTAGCCACGGTAGTTTAATGGCTGCCCCTTACTTCTAAATTGCCATCCAGTTAGTGCTAACCAGCACATTTCTCACAGTGACAGCTGGAGAGACCTTGTCCTTTAACAGCAGCGGGATTGTGAGATGTGCAGTGGAATGCTTAGTATGACTGAAATATTGAAAAATAAATATCCCACAGCCCCCCCCCGCCCCCGTCTACCGTCTATTAATAATGGACAAAGTGACTTGAAATTGTTCTACTGTAAAAACATGTAAACAGAGATTAAATTCCTGTCAGTGATTGATTCAGTGTTTGATTTTCATTGCCACGGGAGGGTGGTTTGGAGAATGCCTTTAGTTAAGAAACAGCTTTTGAACAGTTACCTCAATACCATGTGAAAGATTGTCCTATATTAAGCAAGCAAGATTTTTTTTTTCTCAACTCAGATTTGCAACTGCAGGCTAAACTACCTCATTTCCGGGCTATTTTTAGGGGGCTAACATTTCAGCGCATACTGATTTATTCAGTCTGCATTGTACTGCAGGGACTGAGAAAGGCTTTAAGAACATAGCATGGCCACAGTATCTGGGGATATCAGCTTCTCCACTCATAACTTGCAGAACCATTAATCCTAGATGAAACCCATCCCGGGATCTCACACACATTTGTTTTTTGTTTTTTGTTTTTTTTTGGGGGGGGGGTTAGTTTGTTTGTTTTTTTATTTTACCCCTTTTTTCTCCCCAATTGCCCCCAGCCAATTACCCCACTCTTCCAAGCAGTCCAGATCTCTGCTCCACCCCCTCTGCCGATCCGGGGAGGGCTGCAGATTACCACGTCTCCTCCGATACATGTGGAGTCTCCAGCCGCTTCTTTTCACCTGACAGTGAGGAGTTTCACCAGGGGGGCATAGCGGGCCCCCCCCCGAACAGGCACCCTGACCAACCAGAGGAGATAGTAGTGCAGCAACCAGGGCACATACCCACATCTGGCTTCCCATCCGCAGACACGGCCAATTGTGTCTATAGGGACACCCGACCAAGCCGGAGGTAACACAGGGATTCGAACTGGCAATCCTCATGTTGGTAGGCAACAGAATAGACCACTATGCTACCTGGACGCCCCATCACACACAGTTGTTAAAAACTCTGCACTGACCATCTTTATTTTTCAGACCATCTGACACCACGACCAATCAAGCCATTTCATCTCATCTCAGATCTCCCCGAGACAATTACCTCCAATTTTCCTCCAATAACCGTCTCCCTTCTCCGTCAGTAAACAATCAAATATCTCCATTGTTGAGGGTAATTGGAGCTCTTTAAATCAAATCAGCCATTATGGCACTGATGAAGCACGCTCCACTCGATGGGCGTTAGCAGCGCATGAGGGAACGAGGCACAGAAATACATTAGCAGCCCTTGTCTCCCCAGTGAAGGTGATTATATTGGCAGGGGAGGCAACCGATACAGGTTTATTAGCCGGTGCTTTGATCCTCACGGTGCTTCTTTTCTATTTAAGGATGCATTCCCAGTATAATTCACATCTCATCAACAGGGAAACAAGATCCGAGCAGAGAGCACGAACTCGAGTGTTGTCTCGGTGTTGTCTATATGGTGGTGCACTACAACTTGGAATTAGGAGTTGATGCTCTCCGTTTTTCCTTCCTCTACCTTTTCCTGCCTATTTTCATAGTATTTTACCGTATGCAACCATCTTAATGTATTTGAAACTGATATTTTTGTTAACACCGAACGTAAGGGACCCTTGGGGGGGAGGGATTTTTATGTTGATGATCTACAGTATTAAAATAAACTCACTCTACTGCTGCACTCATTGTTTGTCATCCTAGATAAAACTCAATTAAGGGCCTAAGTGTGAAATATGAATGAAGCTGTGGTGCAGTGATACTTAATAAAGTGTATGCATACAAAGTTGTCCGTTCCAAAAGATGCTATATTCATCAAAGGGACGATTACATCAGCAACATTAGCTTGTTAGTGAAAGCACTTAAGATGTTACGAAGCACACCAATTCATTCGGATTTATGTCACATATTCATATCAATATGTTTATATTGATATGAATATGTGATCTGTATCCAGCCATCTATCTATGAAATGCACATGATTATGTTTGTGTAGAGAAAAATAAATACATATATGTGTGTGTGTGTGTGTGTGTGTGTACATGTTTAACTATCCTAATGAGGACATTTGGTCCCCATTAGGATAGAAAAAAACAGAAACCACCTACCTTGTGTGGCCCTTTTAGAGGTCCTCACAAGTAAGCGGGTCTATTTTAGTGTTAGGACTTGGTTTTAGGGTTAAGGTTAGAATTAGGGTTAGGTTAAGGTTAGGGTAAAGGTAAGGGTTAGGCATGTAGTTTGCGTGGTTAAGGTTAGGGTTAAGGGCTAGGAAATGAATGTAGTCAATGAGGGGTCCTCATAAGGATAGTGAAACGTGTGTGTGTGTGTGAGTCCGTCCGTCCTTTCCCTTCACTAAAAAATGATCTAATCAACTGATTCTAAACTCAAGAATACTTTTGTGTGTGTGTGTGTGTGTGTGTGTGTGTGTGTGTGTGTGTGTGTGTGTGTGTACACGACTGTCAGATATGGGTCACCCCCCCCCCGTTTATCAGGTGGTTGCGTCTTCCCCTAACAAGGTGTGATATTAAAAGGATTGGAAATAACTTGGGCTGCCTCGCTTAATTCTCCCAGTTATCCAGCCATCTCACATTGCATTCGTCTCAGCATATACCCAAACCTGACTGTGTAACCTAAACATCTCTCTCCCCTTCCCTGCTCCTCACCACCTCCCTCCCCCTTTCTCCCTCTTGTCTCGGCCGCCTTTATGTTGCTCTCGCGTTCTTCCACCTGTTTTCCTCCTCTGTATTACTGTTGATTTCACTCTCTCTCTCTCTCTCTCTCTCTCTCTCTCTCTCTCTCTCTCTCTCTCTCTCTCTCTCTCTCTCTCTCTCTCTCTCTCTCTCTCTCTCTCTCTCTCTCTCTCTCTCGCTCCCCCACTCTCCCTCCCATACTAGTTCAATTCCACTCTTTCTCCCAAGAGATGACTGTGATAAGCCTGCATGCAGACAGATAGAAATAGGTATATGCAGAAACCTGCATACGTCTGTGCATACAAGAACACACACACACACACACACACACACACACACAAAAGTATTCTTGAGTTTAGAATCAGTTGATTAGATCATTTTTTAGTGAAGGAAAAGGATGGACACACACACACACACACACACACACGCACACATGCATATGAGTTCCTGTCTCATAGCTTCCACTGTGCCTTATTCTTGTGCTCTGCTCAACTTTCATCTCATTGAATTCCCTTTGGGGCCCGTCAGTCAGTTAGTTAAATCTGTCATTTACTAGTTAGTTTTTCATCAGGCAGTCAGTACATCAGTCAGTTACTTAGTCAGTCATTTAGTCAGTGAGCAAATTAGTCCGTCTTTGAGCCAGTCACACAATGAGTCATCATTTTAGGATAAAGCTCAACTTTGTCCGCTCAGACAAAAGACTGAAATGACCGCTCAACCTCTATGCAGCCTGCAAGCCTGAGATAACTCCACACCAATTAACGCACAGCCTCCTCCTATTATGGCTCTACATGTATGTGTGTGTGTGTGTGTGTGTGTGTGTGTTTGACTGTGAGTTTAACTGTAATCCCCACCGTGTGTTTGTGAGCGCATGCACGGCAATGCATATTTAAATCTACTATGTGAGCGCCTGGAAGCAACAGAGATGGTACGGGCATACATATACATACATACATGCTGGCCCGCCTGCATGTGAACGGCTCTGTGGGGTCATCTGTGTTACGTGGGCATGTGTGTCTGTGTGTGTGTGCTCGCTTTATGAAGGCTGATAGTGTCATCTGTTTTGCCTGCTCTCATAGTTTGCTGTTCTCAGCCTTTCCCAGACTCCTCAGCCTTATTAGAGGTAATATAAGAGAGGATTTACTGCCAGGCGGTGAAGGTTCTGCGGATTTCAAAGTGACGACGTCACGGGATAAGAAAAATCATTTATGTCAATCAGTCTTCGCTGATGCACCAGGGGAAGTTTTAAAGTCAATTAGGTTGAAGGAAACAAGGAAGAAAAGAACAGAGGAAAAGGAGGAAAAAACGGTAAGGCAGCAGGCAGGAGGATCAAAAGTTAAGGAGAAAGTTCAAGTCATGAACTGACCCATGCCGCTGAGATATTTGTGGAACCGTTAACTTTTACCATTTTAGAGACAGACAATGAGATGGAGTCGGGTATATATGAAAGTCAGTAGGGCCAGCATAGTGGTAGGTGCACAGTAAAGAGGAATAAAGGCACTCAGCGGCCGTTTGTAATATTGTAATATTGTAATTTGTATATTCTGGGCAGGGGTCTGCAGTTGGTCAAATGAGCTCTCAGCCCACGTGCACATTTCGCCTTGTTTTTCGCTTGGCAAAAACCAAAGGGGAACTCAACGGGAGCAGATGAGTCCTTTGATTGCGAGACTCGGTTAGAGGACATCATCGCTCAGCATCGGGCCGCAGTGCATTATTCGCAAATATTCACACGAAACATGTTTTTTCACAACACATAAAAGACAACGTTGGCTGCCTAAACCCCGGGAAATACAGACTTGTTACGCATTTATCACGCACTTAGTACTTTGGTGTGAATCTTGGGTAGTACTAGAGGCAAAGTAATGGCCCACTCAAAGATAACACGACAGCGGCTCTATTACTTAGCGCTACCTTGCTTTAATCTTTCCGATCTAACACTTGGGGAAGAGTGGTACTTGCTGAATGGCTGGGATAGATGGCGATTGTGTATGCCTAAAGTGCAGCCCTTTAGAAGTAATCTAAAGAATATTATGTTCTGAGCAACACTCGCACAGACACAGACACACACACACACAGACACAAACACCTGAATAGTTTGTTGTAGATTTTTTTTGGTCATTTGTCAATTATGCATCACAGGAGTGGTTGTCTCATCGCCGCTATGCTGCAACCCTGCAAGGGTGTTGGGGACAGGGATGGTGGGGTAGGTAGGTGGGAAGGGAGGGGGGGTAAATGGTTGGGATATAGTGAGGGTGTGTATTTGTTGGGAGGAGTGTGTTGGGGGGTGGGGGTGGCATAGGGTATTTTTCTTTCTCTTCTTTCTCGCTTCTTTCTCTGTTTTTCTTTCTTTGTGTGCAAATTTAAAGTCAGGATTCACTTTAAAGTTGTGTGTCATCAATCTGTACTTTTTATTGTTGGCAATTCCCATCTTGTAAACACTTGAAAAACTCAAAGGGCCTTAACTCTCCCAATAAAAAAGTAGCCTCATTAGACTTACTAGCAAGAAATAAGGTTGAGTTAGGTACGCTCCAGGAGACACATCTACTTAGAAAGGATGTTAGTAGACTGGAACCCCCCTCCATAAAGTGTGTGCTTCCTCTTCTGCCTTTTTTTTTTCCCAGGATTTTTCCCCCCTTTTTCTCCTAGTTGTGCTTGGCCAATTACCCTACTGTTCCGAGCCGTTCTGGTTGCTGCCCCCCCCCCCCCGCCGCCGAGCTGGGGAGGGCTGCAGACTACCACATGCCTCCTCCAATACATGTGGAGTCGCCAGCCGCTTCTTTTCACCTGACAGTGAGGAGTTTCGCCAAGGGGACGTAGCACATGGGAGGATCACGCTATTCCCCCCAGTTCCCCCTCCCCCCCGAACAGGCACCCCAACCGACCAGAGGAGGCGCTAGTGCAGCGACCAGGACACATACCCACATCTGGCTTCCCACCCGCAGACAGCAGATATGGCCAATTGCTGTCTGCAGGGATGCCCGACCAAGCCGGAGGTAACACGGAGATTCGAACCGGCGATCCCTGTGTTGGCAGGCAATGGAATAGACTGCTACCGCTACGCCGCCCGGATGCCCCCTCTTCTGCCTTAAATAAAACAAAAATGGGTAATAATACTAACATGTAAAACACTTCAAACAGCCATCATTGGTAAAGGGGGTGATGAAGATGGTAGAGTGGCGTTATTAAGTGTATATATAATGCAATAAAAGTGGCATTTGTCAACTTAGATACACCAAACACATATGAAGGTCTTTCTTTTACTCAGCTGAATAAGGTATTGGCCAGGCTCTCTGATTTTGAATTAGTAATCGGTTCTGACACGAATGCCATACTAAATCAAAAATTGGACGAATCAAGCAAATCATACTCTAAGCTACAAAAAAATTTAACATTAAATCATTTACTTTCTGATATTAATCTTAGAGATGTTTGGCGGGCACATAATCACACATCTAACGAGTCTACTTTTTATTCAAATAGGCATAAATCTTTTTCAAGGATAGATTTCATATTTATGTCTGCATCCCTTATGTCTTTGGTTCATAACATAGAGATAAAGCACATGAGCCCAACAGACCATCATGCATATAAATGTCAACGGGTGATTACTAATTTACCTAAAAGAGCCACTGGCTGGCGGCTCTGTGAACAATTTGAACTGCAACTGGCAGAATTTTTAAAGATTGATACTAGACAGTCAGTGGATGATGCTAGGTATCTCTCAATAAATGGCTTACTAAGAAATAATGCAATTTCATACTCCTCTAGATGGAATAAAGAGCAACTTCAAAGAATACATGCATTATAAACTTCTATATCTGGCCCAGAACAAGCGCGGCAAATAAATCATTCTGAACAAATAGCAAAGTCTTTAACTACAAAAATTAAAATAGAGCTTAATCTATCACTAACACAGACCTAAATTTGTTGTACATAAAACTAGACTTACTCATTGATTTTATGGTAATCGCCCTCGTCATCTTTTGGCTAACAAATTAAAAACACATGACCAATTTATGAATATAGCATCTATTATATCAGAAACTGGGACCACGTTAACAGACCCTAAGTTGATTAATCACAAATTTTGTAACTTCTATAGACAGTTGTGTATACTTCACATAACAATTCCTCAGTTTCAGAAAGGGACAATTATCTTGAGAAACTAAATCTGACTTCACCATCACCGGTGGAAGCTTCTATATTAGGGGCTCCTTTAGCTCTTGATGAACTTAAACATTATTTAGCAAAAATGAATAAGGGCAAGTCACCTGGAAGTGATGGAATTCATCCGGAGGTCTATTTAGAATGTTGGACCCTTTTTAGGACCATCACCGCTAGAGATGTTTAATACGGCTATTCAGAAAGGATCTTTTTGAAGAGATATAAATACAGCACTGATAACACTTAATTTACAAAGGACAAGGATCCAACCAATTTTGCGTTAACTACCGCCCCGTCTTTACTAGATGCAGATTTTAAATTATTTTCAAAGATGCTTTCAAGCCATCTGGGGAACTACTTGCCTAAATTGAGTCATCCGGACCAAAGTGGATTTGTCAAGAAGCACTTATCAGCTGACAATTTACATCATCTATTACATATTCTGGATGCTTCTGATAATCTGGCATCATCAGCTATATTGTCAGTTGATGCAGAAAAGGCCTTCGACTGATGAGTTGTCTTTTATATGGTCCATACTGAATCATATGGGCTTGGGGTCAATTTTATTAACATGGTAAAAACCACTTATGTGAACCCTTCAGCCAGTGTAGTCATAGGTAACATACGCTCTCCTCCCTTTGAAATAAGCAGGAGCAGTCATCATGGAGATCCAATCTCATCAATGTTATTTATCTTATCACTGGAGCCATTGGCACGGTCCATTAGGTTATCTCCAAGTATCACACCACTAAATATAAAATCTACCCAGCAACACATATCCTTATTTGCTGATGACATCCTTATGTTTTTTTCCTGATATAAAGCACTTTCTTCCATACATCCTCAATATCTTCGAACAGTTTAGCTATGTCTCTAGTTACAAAAATAAACTGGACCAAGTCCTCTCTATTACCTTTGAATCATATAAGTAAAGATGAACGTGCAAATTGTAATATCTCGGTAGTCTGTATTTGCATCTTGAGAAAAGAACAACCTCTAAGAACTATAGTAGAACTCTTAACATGATCATACTTTATTAGGAAAGGGGGCGTCTGGGTAGCATAGCAGTCTATTGTGTTGCCTACCAACACGTGGCTCACCGGTTGGAATCCCTGTTACCCCCGGCCTGGTCGGGCGTCCCTCCAAACACAATTGGCCGTGTCTGCTGTCTGTGGGTGGGAAGACAGATGTGGGTATGTGTCCTGGTCGCTGCACTAGCGCCTCCTCTGGTCGGCCGAGGCGCCTGTTCAGGGGGGAGCTGGGAGGAATAGCATGATCCTCCCACACGCTACGTCCCCCTGGCAAAACTCCTCACTGTCAGGAGAAAAGAAGCGGCTGGCGACTCCACATGTATCGGAGAAGGCATGTGGTAGTCTGCAGCCCTCCCCTGATTGGCAGAAGGGGTGGAGCAGTGACCGGGAGGCTCGGAAGAGTGGGGTAATTGGCCAAGTACAATTGGAAGAAAAAGGGAGTGGGGCGGAAACTTGATTTGAAAATATGGCATAATTTACCCATATTCCTATCAGGCAGGATCTTAATAATCAAAATTAATATGCTTCCTAGAATACATTTCTGTAGTTATGTTACCTTTGGCATGCCCTCCAAAATATTGGGACAAAACATGTAGTATTATTACTAGGTTTTTATTGAGGGGCAGACGCCCAAAATTACAACTGGCCAACCTAAAAAGATAGAAGGAGTTACGGGGGGCTATCAGTACCCAATTTTTTTTCTCCTTTTCCCCCTTTTTCCCCCCAATTGTACTTGGCCAATTACCCAACACTTCCGAGCCGTCCGGTTGCTGCTCCACCCCCTCTGCCGATCCGGGGAGGGCTGCAGACTACCACATGCTTCCTCCGATACATGTGGAGTCGCCAGCCGCTTCTTTTCACCTGACAGTGAGGAGTTTCACCAGAGGGGTGGAGCGCATGGGAGGATCACGCTATCCCCCCCCCCCCGAACAGGCGCCCCGACTGATTAGAGGAGGCGCTAGTGCAGCGACCAGGTCACATACCCACATCCGGCTTCCCACCCGCAGACACGGCCAATTTTGTCTGTAGGGACGCCAAACCAAGCCGGAGGTAACACGGGGATTCGAACCAGCGAGCCCCATGTTGGTAGGCAATGGAATAGATCGCCATGCCACCCAGATGCCCATAAGTACCCAATTTTAAATTGGATTTACAGGCTCTTACTTTTCATCCCTTAATAAATTGATTTAGCGGCAATACTTCAACTCTGTGGCTCAATATCAAGAGGAATTTGGTGGCCCCAGTTCCATTGAATGACATTTTGTTTACAGGTCTTTCTGTTAGAAAACATAGACTAATAATAGCTTATGTAATTCAAAATTTGCAGAAAATAGAAAAGCTATATAATTGGGAATCTAAATGGCATGCTAATATGATATTTTATGTTGGCTTATTAAAATCTGGAAGACAATATTTTATCTCACCTCAATGGTATGATTCAGGTATACATATCCTAGCTTAGGAGACATTATGAATAATTCAGGTATACATAACCTAGCTTAGGAGACATTATGAATGACACTGGTTTAACAAGCTTTCAGGATTTGAGGGAAACAAATTGTCATCTAACTCCTTTTTTCTATATTTACAATTATGTTCTGCTATACGGGCTGTAAGTATTTTGAGTGACAGGCAATAATGGATTTAATTAAGAAACTATCAGGTCTAACTATAGGACATGTCTCTCTAAGACACAACACTTTGTTAGAACATACACAGACTCCATTAGCGATAATAAGAAAATGGAATAAATACTGCTCTGAATCATCTATAGACTGGCCAGAGTTTGGAGGAATGCCCATCATTCTTCACAAAACCCAAATTATAAACTAACAAACCTAAACTTCATATATCAAACTTATTTGACACCAAAGCGGCATTTTATGATGAATATAACTACTTCTCCAAACTGTACCCTATGTGATTTGAATCGAATGGGGACGTTTCTACATCTATCATGTGGGAGTGTCCACCAGCTAGAAGTTTCGGGGAGCAAGTAACAAAACGTCTCTCTGAAGCACTTGGTTTAGAGATAGACTGCTCTGCAGAATGTATACGCTGTTGAACGAGGATTCCGGGCAGAATTTTATCCATACTCAAAACCAGCTGTTGCTATCAGCATGCACTGTTGCTAAAAAAGTTGTTGGTGGTTAGGTGGCAACCACTGCACATTCTATCCGTTCGTTGGTGGGATCAGTCTTTAATAGAGATGTTATCCATGGAGTGCTCTGTTGTTGTTAAGATGAACGGGGCAGGCCATGTTATGCTCGAGGCTACGATGGAGGCACCTCAACGCAGCTGGAACCATGATATACATTTTTATTCTTATCTTGTTTCTTTATTTACTTTGCAATGCACTTTTAGGAAATATCCAGGGGCATCCGGGTAGCGTAGAGATCCATTCCATTGCCTACCAACACAGGGATCGCTGGTTCAAATCCCCATGTTACCTCCGGCTTGGTCGGGCATCCCTACAGACACAATTGGCTGTGTCTGTGGGTGGGAAGCCGGGTGTGGGTATGTGCCCTGGTCACTGCACTAGCGCCTCCTCTGGTCGGTCGGGGCGCCTGTTCGGGGGGAGGGGGAACTGGGGGTAATAGCGTGATCCTCCCATGTGCTACATCCCCCTGGTGAAACTCCTCGCTGTCAGGTGAAAAGAAGTGGCTGGTGACTCCACATGTATCAGAGGAGACATGTGGTAGTCTGCAGCCCTCCCCGGATCGGCAGAGGGTGTGGAACAGCAACTCGGATGGCTCAGAAGAGTTGGGTAATTGGCTGGATACAATTTGGGAGAAAGGGGGGGGGGGGTTTAAGGAGCGATCAGAGGTGCAGGTTTCCTTTATTTTTCTGTGTCTTTTACTGTCTTAGTAACAATGGCATGGCTGTATTACAACCAAAATGTTAAGTTATGAATTTCTGAAGAGAAAAAAAGTATTTATTTTATTTGTTTTACTATTTTCTGTTTTATTTATTTACCTGTCTCAGTACACTCGTATACCTATGCTATGTTATTGACAGAGGTCACTTGTTGATGTGCTCATGCAAACTTTGTGGAAAGTAAAATAAGTAAAAAAATTGGTTACAAAAAAAATTATGGATCTAGGAGATGTTCACACGATTCATTATTGTGAAGATAATACACTGACTGAAGTGTGTGTGTGTGCCCACATGCTCTCGGAGAGTGAGAACGTTAACCTTATATGTAGTAGACCTGCCTAAACACTGTAAATTGGTCCACCGTGGTTTCTTCTTTTCGCCGTGATCCCTGGGCTGAAAATGTTTGTAGAAAATATTGACTTTGGTTTCCTTCCCAGAAACTGCAGAGACACACACACACAAGCGTGCGCACACTCCTTAGTTACTTGTTTTCTTTCTTTGTTCGATCCCTCATCCAGCCATTATTTGAATGTCAACTTCTTTCATTTCCAATCTGTATGCTAGCCTTTTGCCAAATACCACATGACTCACACTTTTTATTGGATTCTCATTGTGTGTGTGTGTGTGTGTGTATGCGCACGCGTGCGTATGTGCATGTGCGTGCACGTGTGTGTGTGTGTGTGTGTGTGTGTGTGTGTCAGAGGATTTGTCTCAAACTAAAGTTTTCGGGAGTCAATCAATCGTCTTTGTTTATGATGCATGTATAAGGGGCGGCACGGTGGCGCAGTGGTTAGCGCAGTCGCCTCACAGCAAGAAGGTCCTGGGTTCGAGCTCCGGGGTAGTCCAACCTTGGGGGTCATCCCGGGTAGTCCTCTGTGTGGAGTTTGCATGTTCTCCCCATATCTATGAGGGTTTCCTCCCACAGTCCAAAGACATGTAAGTCAGGTGAATCGGCCGTACTAAATTGTCCCTAGGTATGAATGTGTGTCGTCCCTGTAGCCTGTCCAGGGTGCCTCCCCGCCTGCTGCCCAATGAGACTGCTTGGATAGGCTGCGGCATCCCGCGACCCCGGTTGGGATAAGCAGCATGAATAATGGATGGACGGATGGAGATATATATATATATATAAAATCCAGTGAGTCAGGTAAATTCTTAATGAGACGGTACAAGCCTGTTTCATGCCATAAGCAACCATCAGCTGTCAATAAAGCTACTCGGGAAAGACCATACCATTAACTGCCTCGTCATGCACATCACGTACACAACGTCCAGTGAAGAAGGGAGAGGTGCCTACGTTCAAAAATTCAAAAACACATGATCACTAAGGGTCCAGTGGGGGGGGGGGATTTGTCTATTGGTATGATTTGTTTATAATTACAAAGTAGGTGCTTATATCTATGTCTGTAACTGCTGCCCAGTTCATTCCTGTTATTCAACGTTGACATTTCTGGTTTGCAGATGATAAAATATTTTTCAGTTAGACATAGGCTGCACATTTTACTACTGGTTGAATATGCTTTGTTCTTGTAGAGGATTTTCCAGGTGGTTGAATAATTAATGTTTCTGTCCGCCAATGACCAAATATAACGGCTTAAAGATGTCACATTCTTTAAACGGTTGTTTCTAAAGCTACATATGAAAGAAACAACTGAAAAATGTTTTATCATTTGCAACCCGGCTGGAAACGATGACCGCTGCCCCTGACGAGGCAAATTAACTACCTCCTAACCATAACACTAAACCTACCACTACCTATCCTGTTGCCAATGAAATACTGTAATTCATATTCAAAAATCTGAGGGGAAGTTTCTCAGTGTCGTCAGTGGAACACCCATCACATCGCTATACATACGCCCAAGGGTACCTTGTGTGTCAGTACAGTGATGCTTTGTCAGTCACATCAATATCTGATGCCAGGGGATGAGAATGTGTTGATATCTTTTTTCTAAAGAAGTGTAAACCTCTAAATCCAAGATTAAAGAAATTCTCCTGCTCACAAGACAATTTGCACTGAATGAAATCTGACCAATGTCTATCTTTCTTATCTCCCACTCATATGCACACACACACACACACACACACACACACACACACACACACACACACACACACACACACTAGGTAAATACGCCATGAGAGACCTGATCCACCGGTTACCAGGAAGTAGTAGCAGCAGTAACAACAACAGCACCAGTGGAGGGATCACTGGAACCACAGGCCCTACCAGTAAGACCATGTCAGACGATACGGTGACTGCCATCTGCTGCGCGCTGCATGAGGTCATCACCAAGAACATGGAGAATGCCAAGGCCCTGCGTGACGCTGGTGGCATTGAGAAGCTCATTGGCATTGCCCGCAGCAAAGGAGACAAGTAAGTTGGCCAGAATCCTTCAGACCTCAAATTCCAGTTCATTGGTATTGGGGGGGAGTCTTTTCGGCATTTGAGCTGACGTCAGCAGTGTCGAACCACTTAAAGGCAGTGAGCACTCGCGGCTGCAGAACCTTATGTTCAATATTTTATGTCATAAATTAGCACTTCAAAAAGACACACGGCTGTTGACAAACACGTTGGTTGGGCAGAGATCGCACCTTCGAGTTTATGGTTTCAGGATGCTCCCTCTCACCATCAGACCGCCCTTTTACTCCAAGATGATGCTTGTGAAAAAAGACAGAAATGCAAACTTTCATATTTTTATTCTGACTGCAGACCTGTTAAAACAGGTGGGAAAAAAATCTTTGGAAAAACTTGAAGTGAAAGTTATCCCAAGTTTAATTCAAAGACGTTAAGGGCCTGAGCCACTAAGATTTGCACTGGCGCAAACCATCTGTGTGCATTAGAGTGTCTATCCAGGGTGTCTGGGTAGCGTAGCGGTCTATTCCGTTGCCTACCAATACGGGGATCGCCGGTTCGAATCCCCGTGTTACCTCCGGCTTGGTCGAGCGTCACTACAGACACAATTGGCCGCGTCTGTCGGTGGGAAGCCGGATGTGGGTATGTGTCCTGGTCGCTGCATTAGCGCCTCCTCTGGTCAGTTGAGGCACCTGTTCGGGGGGTAGGACTGGGGGGGAGTAGCGTGATCCTCCCACATGCTAATCCCCCTGGCAAAACTCCTCACTGTCAGGTGAAAAGAAGCAGCTGGCAACTCCACATGTATCAGAGGAGACGTGGTAGTCTGCAGCCCTCCCCGGATTGGCAGAGGAGGTGGAGCAGCGACCGGAACGGCTTGGAAGAGTGGGGTAACTGGCCAAGTACAATTGGGGAGAAATCTATCCATAGTTACTACGGTGGCACAATGAGCCGTTAACGTGTGTATTACAAGAATACAAAAAGAGTCGAGACTTTTTTGTGTGTTAGCGTTGATGCACATGCATTCATAGGAGTCCCCATTCGGGGGCAGGATTACGGAAATAAACCACCTAGTGCCATTTACCAAGCCTGTCAATGGTTAAATGAATGATAACTGCATATATTGTTTCATACATTTGAAAAACATCTTAAGTCATCAAGTCAATGTTTCATTTCTAACACAATATTTACTTTGGCCAAACTTTTGTCCCATGCTGCTTTTTTGCATAAACCTGTAAAAGAAAGAAAGAAGATGCACAGCAGGCTGTCTTGTCTGCACTGAGCAACCATGAGGTATCAGAGTTGCTGTGTATTGCATGTACTTACAGGTGACCGATGCCCTTATCTATGCGCATAGGTCTACGTTTTAATAAATTCAGCTCTCGTAGCTTTATAGCTGCCACTCACAGGAAGCCTGAGACCAGTAACAAGCGATGCAGCGAATATAAAACTCTGCTTGCTGTGGGACGCCAGCCAGGTTGTTCTACAGGTTGTATGGTTACCAGCAGGTCAAGTATAGTCATGACTCTTGAGGTTGTAAATATTATATATTAATGTGTTGTTATGCAGAGTGCCTCATATTATTCAAGCGAATGTGCTCTCGGGGCAAATGTGTCAGCGAGATGAGTTAAGAATCTTTAATAAATCAAAATTTTCAAGTCAGAATAGTTTTACTCTAATGGTTACCATGTCCTTATTAAATCAGGGTAGATTCACTGGCTAGACATAGTTTCTATCAGCAAAGCTTCTCACTGACACACACGGGATATACTATGATGATGTTAACAAAGTGTACTGCCACAGAAACAGCGGAGGTTAAATGCTTTACTTTGGGGCATATAGGCGTGTTGAAGGGCACATTTGTCCAAAATCGGTTTCAACATGTAAGCCAAGCAAACGGAATTTAAATTAGCTCTTATCTTTGTAGAGGCATTTTAGATGTGTTTTCCAGCACTGACACAATACGTGAAATTCCTCAGTCTAAAATAACGTGATCTAGATTGGGATCTTCTTGTGTGTAGATTACTAGTGTTGTCTTCTTGGTTTGATTTGTGACCACATTGCAGATGGCATCCCCCATGATGCTATCATGCTGTACTTACAAAACCTCCAATACCTGTGTCCTGATACTGTGTTAACTGTCCACATTGGGAAACCTTTAAAAAACACTGTGCGGGTCTATGCTTTGTTTGAAAATGTTCTAATGGTGAAGCAAATGATAGACAAGCATCCCTTACATTTGTCAGAACGGCAGGGCACTGGAATTGACTCAAATGAGAGTCATTTTTCAGGTAAGTGGCTGAAAGGGTTCCATTAGCATAGCAGAGAGGGTGATTTTAAACTCACCCAGAAACACTCTACTTTGCCCAAGGAAAGTCATTTTTCATACCAAAGAGCAATGGCCCTCACCAGCCCACACGCATTTCCTTTAACTGGAAAAAAACAGACTTTTGAAAGAAGAACAAATATGGTGACAGTGGAAGAAGGTGATCCACATGTTGCCCATGAGAATTGATCCCCCCCCCTCTCTCTCTCCACCAGACATTCGGCCAAGGTAGTGAAGGCAGCTTCTCAGGTCCTCAGCAGTATGTGGCAGTACAGAGACCTCCGCTCCCTCTACAAGAAGGTATGGACCGGCTGTATGTGTCAGGCACACAGACTATTTCACTTACTATGTTGTGGGTGGCTCCTGTCCTTCCTCTCACACCCCCACACCTTACTCTGCAGTGAATGCCTTACCCAGTCCCTTATACTCTTTAAAGGAATCTCAGCCAGCTCAGAGCACACGTTTACCCGAGAATAGAATAGAATAGAATGGGTTGGACGGGAATAGAATGAAATGAAATAGAATAGAATGGTATTGATTAGAATGTTAGGGGTCGCCACAGCGGACGACCCTTAACGGGAGCAGCCGAAAGTAGTAGTAGTAGTAGCAGTAGCAGATTAGAATGGAAGGGAATAGAACTTTACTTTACAATCAAGGCTGGAAATTTGTCTCATCTCAGGCAAAACTCCAACAATAAAAGCAGTAAACACAGTTGAAAACCTTGTCAAAAACATATACACACTCAATGGCATTATCACCACACATCCATAAAACACACACAGAATAAGCTGAAAGAAGAAGAAGTGTGTTATGGGGAGAGTATCTCATGCAGGTTTCTTTTTGGCTGTCAGTGCTCTGAAGCATCAGCCTGAGGGAGGCAGTGGAAAAATAAGTGAATAAGTAAAAATCCAGGGTGAACTGAACTATTTTAACATGTTCATACAAAGAGGCTATACTGAGTTAACAAATGTGCAAAACCAGGAACATTAACCCTAAGAGAGGGTAGACGCATTGCCGCAGGCTCGTTTTATTTGATTTCAAAATGCACATCATGTTTAATTTTGACTACAAGTTCCTTTACATTAGGTAACATATTAAGGTCACAATTACAGACTACTCGATTATCAATTTACTCCTCGACTCCAAAAATTACAGGTCGTCTAGCGGAGCAGTGGTTTCTCCAGGCCACCACTACCACAATGGGATTAACAGGTTGTGATTTCGAATGGAATAATGCGATTATTGTCTCGGGAGTAGAACTGTATGTTTTACAGAGGAGGCATTTGAGAAAAGCCAATATTGTTTCTTTGTTGAAAATTCATCTGAACTGTTTGTACGATGCGTTTCATTTCCAATCCTGCCATTGGCTAAGTGTCCACATCGCACTACACCACTATAGGGTTTATACATGATTGCCAAGGCAGGAGCTGTAGGGCTGCAGCTTCATTACCAAGAGACAGCATGCGGTCGTCTGCTGTGTGCGTATCATCACACTGCAAAGGAGCTGGTAGCTCGTCTAAAGCACCAGTAAACCCCGAGAAGGGTTAGATAGCTGACAGGGGCTGAAGGGAAACCCTATATTATACTGTTTATTCAACTATAATTTGTTGGGAGTCCAGCCGTTGATGCATGTGTGTGTGTGTGTGTGTGTGTGTGTGTGTGTGTTTAGTACATATAGGCATGTGTCTTTATGTGCTTTCAACTCGTGATCAGTCATAACCATATCCAAACAAAAGAATAATGGGTTGTCTGCCTGGCACCATTGGAGCCAAAGTCATGTTTACAAAGGCAGAAGGATCAATAACGTTGTGTTTGTCTCCAGTCTATTGTTTTTTTTTTAATTTATTTATTTTGGCTTAGCCAGCACCTACACATGCCTACACAAGGCACCACATGCCCTCACAGCGCCGTTTCATCCATTACATTCTACTGCAGATGTCGTCTCACTGGCTTGCGCTGATGCTCACAGCCACATAATGTAGCATGGCAGCAAAAACTAATAAAAGTTGGCCAACAGGTAGCTCCTCAAAAGCCAAACTGCAGCTTGCAGCCCTACTGCTAGGTTAAATTAGAAATTAAAGTTGAAAGAAGTGCCGCAACCCGGGCTCGAATGTAGCAACCAACAAAATGTGACACATGAAAAGAAACGACTTGAAGAACTTAGGACAAAATTAAGGGCGTCCGGGTGGTGTGGCGGTCTGTTCCGTTGCCTACCAACACGGGGATTGCCGGTTCGAATCCCCGTGTTACCTCCAGCTTGGTCGGGCGTCCCTACAGACACAACTGGCCGTGTCTGCAGGTTGGAAGCCAAATGTGGGTATGTGTCCTGGTCGCTGCACTAGCGCCTACTCTGGTCAGTCTGGGCGCCTGTTCAGAGGGGGGGGGGACTGGGGGGAATAGCGTGATCCCCCCTATGCACTACGTCTCCCTGGCGAAACTCCTCACTGTCAGGTGAAAAGAAGCGGCTGGTGACTCCACATGTATCGGAGGAGGCATGTGGTAGTCTGCAGCCCTCCCCAGATCGGCAGAGGGGGTGGAGCAGCAACCGGGACAGCTCAGAGGAGTGGGGTAATTGGCCAAATTCGATTGGGGAGAAGAAAAAAAAAAGGAATTTAGGATGAAATGAAATGAACCAATTAAAGAAAGGGAACTAATTGCACCCGTTTGTCAGCAGTATCGGCATTGTTAGTGAGTGTATAAGCATGGAGTAAGGTATGCTGTAAATGCATTTGAGAATGTAAACTGAATTAACAGTGCAAAAAATAATTGCGCCAACGAAATGTGTGCAGCAAGCAAGAGACACTTCTGTGCCCGGCATTGTACCATTGTACCATTGTACCACACAAGCCCTGGTGTCATCTGTCCTGTTTGCTATGCTTCATAAGGATCATAAATAGAATGAGCAGTGTGTGTAGTAGTCCTAAATTGTGGCTGTCTTTAAAGCAAGCACACACACACACACACACAAACTCTCTATAATCCCATTCTCTCTTACTCACACATGCACATTTTCATGCACAAAAGACACTCAAAACACCACCGTCCTCTTTTATTCTGTCCCTGTCATCCTAAGTAGATCTAAACATACACATGCATCTGTCTCTCGTTCTCTCTCTCTCTCTCTCTCTCTCTCTCACACACACACACACACACACACACAGTCTTGCTTTATTGTAAGTCATGATGATGCTTCTGAGTGTCTGTCACTTGTGAAGAGGGCTTTAGCAGCCAATGCTTCTCTCGATCATTTGGAGCAATTACCCTACATGTGGATGACGCAATCCCTGCTGTCATGTGAAGATACTAAAAGGATGTAATGCACTGACATAAGGGGACCTGGGCTTCCATGAGAGCGTTTCTGTACAGCTTGCTAGTCAAACGGGAAAACAACAGAAACAAGTCAATCATTTACATTTGAACTGCACTGCACGTATATGATAACAATAATAATAATCATTACATTTATGTAGCGCTCTGACTGAGTGCAGCCAGAGTGCTTCACAGTGAAGGGGGGGAAACTCACCTCAACCACCACCAATGTGCAGCACCCACCTGGGTGATGCACGGCAGCCATTTTGTGCCAGAACGCTCACCACACATCAGCTTGAGGTGGAGAGGGAGGTATAATTGAGCAAATTACACGGAGGGATGATTAGGTGGCCAGATGGAGAGAGCCAGGTTGGAAATGTTGCCAGGACACCAGGGGAACCCCCTACTCTTTGTGATAAGTGTCATGGGATCTTGAATGACCACTGTGAGTCAGGACCTCAGTTTAACGTCTCATCCAAAGGACGGCATCTCCTACAGCACAGTGTCCCCATCACTGCACTGGGCCATTGGGATTTTTTGTTGTTGTTGTTTTTTAATCAGGACCAGAGGGAAGACTGCCCTCTACTGGCCCATCAACACCACTTCCAGCAGCAACTCAGTTTTCCCAGGAGGTCTCCCATCCTTCCTGTCGAGCCAACGCCAGGTGGTGAGGATGGGCTCCAACACCTCTGCGCCTCTGACCCTCAACACAGGAGCCCCCCAGGGCTGCATCCTGAGTCCCCTCCTCTACTCCCTGTACACGCATGACTGTGTGGCCACACAGTTTGCTGACAACACGACAGTGATGGGCCTGATCAACGACGATGATGAGACGGCGTACAGGAGAGAGGTCAACAATCTAACAAAGTGGTGCCAGGAGAATAACCTCTCTCTCAACATCGACAAAACCAAGGAGGTCATTGTGGACTACAGGAAGCGAGGGAGGAGGCTGGACCCCATCACCATCAATGGAACTGCTGTAGAGAGGGTCAAGAGCTTCAAGTTCCTCGGTGTCCACATTACCGAGGACCTCACCTGGGATGAACACACCAGCCATGTGGTGAAAAAGGCACAGCAACGTCTCTTTCACCTCAGGCGACTGAAGATGTTCGGCATGAGGCCCAGGATTCTATGGGTCTTCCGCAGAGGCCCAACTGAGAGCATCCTGACTGGATGCATCACCGCCTGGCATGGGAACTGTACTTACTGCCCACAACCGCAAAACACTGCAGAGGGTTGTGCGGACAGCCCAAGACATCAGTGGATGCGGGTTTCCCTCCATCCAGGACATATATACAATGGACGCTCTGTCAGCAAAGCCCGTAAGATTATTAAAGACCCCAACCACCCCAGCTATGGACTGTTTCAGCTGCTACCATCAGGCAAGCGGTACCGCAGCCTCAAAGCTCGGACCAGTAGGCTCCAAAACAGTTTTTTCCACCAAGCTTTCAGGCTTTTGAACAAAGAACATTAAAGACACTAAGCCTGTTGCCGGACTGGCTGGTACTGACCTATGGTCTTCAGCGGATCATCAGTTTACACACAAACACAAACACACAGACGTAGCTTGGCATACACAAACACACAAAAATACAAACAACTATATACACATGTGCACATTTATTAAGGCTGGGCCTAAACACACACACACACACACAGAGCACCTTACATACACCACACAGTATTATTATTACTGCTTTTTTGTTCTGTTTTGTTGGTATTTTTTACTATTGTTGCTGCAGTGTTGAGGAGCCGAAACACAAGAATTTTACTCTCTTGTACTTGTACAATGAAACGTAACAAATAAAGAATCTTGAATTTTGAAGCCCATACCTGCTTAGTTTCTGTCATTTGGCAGAGCCAGGGTAGACGTACGTGTGTGTGTGTGTGTGTGTGTGTGTGTGTGTGGACATGCGTTCATGTGTGGTGTCAGCTGGACATTTATGGATATATTAAACAGGGGACATTCTGTCTCTGCACATTTGGCGACTGTGTGTCGCTGTGGGATGCAGCTTCTTGCTGTGTCATACCTGAGTGGACAAAGTCACACATGACAGAAAGGCAGAGGTCTCCACAATGACCCTGTCGCACGTGACAGACAACACATACAATCAGAAGTATTGGCACATTAGCTCAAATGTGATCCTTCTTTCTTTGGCGTTACAGTTAGGTTGGATGATAAGGAAAACCATCTCGGCACCTTCTAAGGCTTCAGCACACCTGCAACATAGGTTTTCTAGTGTATACAATGCAGTTGTTCTGATGAGGTTTACTGTTAAATTGCCCTATGTCATTCATTTTTTAAATACTGTTTAAGGTGGACACCAGTATCCAACAACAATCAACATCTTACAATCTGTCTCTGCAACCTGTCTCGAAATTAGTTAATGGATCTTTTGTTTCAGTAAATGTAGAATCAGTATACCTGTGAAACTGCATCGGAAATCAAGTGAAATTATCTCGTTGCCCAGCCGGCATTTCATATCTTCCTGAAATTCATATTTCAAGATTTAGTACCAAATGTGGGGATTTTTACTATAAATATGTTTTAAATTAAGCTCACCATCTTAGTAACAAGGCTTTCATCTGTTGATGTGGCCACATCAGGACAGGCCACCCCATGGCACAGATGTGTCCACATCTAATTCTGCCCTGTATGCCTCCCTTGATTCCTCATCCTCTGCTGTCATCCCAAATATTACATATAACACCATCCCCGAGTGGCCCTTCCAAGCCTCATCTGCTTCACACTTCTTTAAACACTGCTGCTGGATAGAGTTATAGTCAGACCGCGAGAAGTGAGGAACACTTGCTGTACACAGTGGATGTGTTATTACTGTTATTATTCTCCTCCCGACCCACTTCCTGTCAAAAGACCACTTATCCTTTACAAGACTGTCATTTGAGAAAAAAATCTTAAAGCTGCAGTAGCTAACATGAACATTCCAATGCAAAACCTTCCACCTCTCTGCTGCATCGTAGCACTGCTAAGCCCCTCACACCAGACGAGCATAGGCATATAATTCAAATGTGTACAACCAGGAAATGTCAAAGCGAGACTCATGAAACTGGTATCGTAGTGGATAATCTAGCCATGTAAATTTTTTTTTTTTCAGTGAATGTCTTATTTACACTAATATTGTTCATGTGAAGCAGCCATTCGAGCTGGTCTTGTTGAGTTTTAGGGTTAGGGTTACAACCACAAGTGACCAGCTGGGCACGGCGGAACCGAATTGATCACATTGCTCACATTTGTTCTAAAAATGCATCTGCATTTGTAGAACAGCCAATAGGAATGTCCTCTCTCTGAAATGAGCCACAACTGGCTAAAATCTTCCGTCCCGGGCTAGATTTTTCTAAAGCCCGAATACAGAGCCAAGAGGAGGTGCAGAAGTCTAGTTTTCTCTCAGACCACTTGAATTACAATATGCTGAAAGGCTATTATGGAATTTTTGTCCATAAAAAAACTATCTAATTTCCTACATACATATCTTCCTTCATGCATATATGTAACCCCTTCTTCACTGGCGGGCAACACCAAGCACATTTAAATAAGACAACATCCTAACGCTACCAGTTACTAAAGTGTTACAAGAAAATCCAATGGCGCAACAGGATCCTGAGTTCTCAGCGGTGGAATGGTGAGCTGGCAGAACCTCCTGTGTACTAGTAGGCTAGTGCCACTAATGACAATAATAGTGATAAATGATAATAGAAAAAATTAACCAAGATATTTATCAGTGTAGTAGCGCGGTGCCTCCACTGAGAAAATACTACACTTACCTAAGGCTAGTGAATGGTGTATCTTCCCAGAATTTAAACAAACCTGTGGTTAAGGCAGATCGTGTAACTCTGCTGTGTACTGAAGTACCGTACACGCTTATTACCAGCACTCTAAAAGTAAATGAGCTGCCAATACACCCGAAATATAATTAATAATAATAGGATTTATTGGATAATAATGAGAGAGAGAGAGAGAGAGCGAGAGAGAGAGAGAGAGAGAGAGAGAGAGAGAGAGAGAGAGAGAGAGGAAAAAAAGAGAGTACCACACGAGTGTGGTACTGTTGATCAACTAAACAATTAAAATTTCACAGGGTGTGACAACCGTTCACAATAAACAGAAAGAAAGTACCAAAAGAATACAAAAATACCCAGCGCTTTCTGTTGGGGCCCGTTGGTGCACATTAAAACAGTTCTCTGAGCGCAGGGCAAGGCAGACACCCTACGATGCCCAGGCGAAGACACAAAAGTGCGTGTGTATGTGTCAGTATAAGTGATCTGTCCGGGTTACTCACAACCCAACGCTCCCACGACCGGGAGGCTGTGTGCAGTCCAGAGGATGGACGGCGCTGTGCTAGCTGTCAGCTCCCCGGCAGGGCCTCCACCCGCAAGATGGCCACAGGTCGCAACGTTCCGAAAACCCCGGCGAAGACAATGGTCCTCCGGTGGGCAACAAAGCAATCTGGCGAAAACAAACCCCACCAGCAAGCACACGACCGTGGGCCAATCGCAACCCTCCGGTCCTCAAATGCGGGCCCAGTACACGGCTGTGTACAAAGTCTCCGCGAAACGGGCACTCAAACGGGGCCTCAGAGAGAGATAAAAAATGGGACCTCTCTCCTTGGAGTCCTGCTGCGAATTCCCAAGCTCCTTCCTTCCCACGAGGAGATCGACCGTTGCGACCCCGCGATTTCGCGGGCAGAACAACTCCACATCCTATCATTGGCCGATAACAAAAATTCAAATACAAATACATCCCATTGGTCCACATGTTTGGAAACCATACCCACACAGGAAATGTTTAAGACGCAAAGCATGCTGGTAAATGAAGTACCAAAGATTTTTAGATTTTAAAAGGTCCTTACATATATATACTACGCCCTGTGGGCCCAGCGACCACGGCCCTGCCCGGAGTTGCACCCAAAGAGGTAATATAAAGGGCAGTCTGAAAGGACGCGGAAGCAGGACAGGCTAAGCTAACTGCTAGCCCATGCAGACCGGCAGTTCCGATAACACCGAGGGCGGTCTGGTGGCGGCCTCACCTAGCGTTGACTGTGTTTTTAATGTCATCGTGTGGAGTGTGGGGAAGTGTGTTGATGGTGTCTTGCTGAAAGAGCTAGTGTTGGATAGGCTAAGTGAGCCTGGTCTGCTGCGCCTGGTGGGCCCAAGGACCACGGCCCTGCCTGGAGTTACACCTGAAGAGGAAACACCAAGGGCAGTCTGACATGACGCGGAAGTGAGGCAGGCTAAGCTAACTGCTAGCCCATGCAGACCGGCAGTTCCGACAGTCATCCTGGCTGGTGCTCTTGGACAGTGATTTTTGTTTAGTTTGGATATATGTGGCCGGGATGAGAGTCAGCACCTCCACATCTCAGGCCATGGTTCTCTACTGAAAAATGGTGGATTGCTCCTTCCGGGTTGGAGATGAGTTGTTGCCTCGGGTGAAAGAGTTCAAGTATCTCGGGGTCTTGTTCACGAGTGAGGGTAAGATGGAGCAGGAGATTGACAGGTGGATTAGTGCAGCATCAGCAGTAATGCGGACGTTGTACTGGACCGTTGTGGTGAAGAAGGAGCTGAGCCGGAAGGCAAAGCTCTCAATTTACCAGTCAATCTTGGTTCCAACCCTCACCTATGGTCATGAGCTTTGGGTAGTGACCAAAAGGGTGAGATCGCGGATACAAGTGGCTGAAATGAGTTTCCTCCATAGGATGTCTGGGCTCAGCCTTAGAGATAGAGTGAGGAGCTCGGACATCCAGAGGGAGCTCAAAGTAGAGCCGCTGCTCCTTCGTGTCAAAAGGAGCCAGTCAAGGTGGTTCAAGCATCTGATTAGGATGCTTCCTTGGTGCCTTCCTTTGGAGGTTTTCCGGGTACGGCCAACTGGGAGGAGACCCCGGCGTATACCCAGAACTCGCTGGAGGGACTAAATGTCCAATCTGGCCTGGGAACACCTTGGGATCCCCCAGGAGGAGCTGAAGGGCATTGCTGGGGAGAGGGATGTCCGGAGTGCCCTACTTAGCTTGCTGCCATCGCGACCCTACCCCGAAGAAGCAGCTGATGATGAATGAATGAGTGAATGAATGGATATATTTGTTAGTTTAGATATATGTGTTCTTATAGTTCTTGTTGTAATTTTTGGATATGTGTTTTTGTCTTTGTGTTGCACTGCTGTGGGCTGGGGGAAACAATATTTCATTTCATGTGCGCAAGTTACATGAAATAAAATGACAGATAATGTTCCTGATTCCTGAAGTGTAAAATTTGTTAAAGTAACTCGAGATTTAAGAAGGGGCAGTATAACAATAATATCTATGTAAACATCAGTCCAAGTAAATATACTGAAATAAGTGCAATTTTCACAAAAGATCAGCAATGTCCAGTCTATCATCCATAAATAAATCAGATCTGCAACAAGATATCTGAAACAGGATATCATCAGTGATCCTCCCAGTTGTGAACTTGTTTTCGTCCACCCAATGAGAAACATTTTTAAAGGTTAAACAGTACACATAAAACACAAGAGATGGCTTGTATTGTCTCTATACAGTGGACATTTTCTTACTTTGGCTTTAGACACTTTCTCCAGCCGCCAGTCAAGTTGGACAGCTACGTTAGGCTAAACATGCTAACTGTTTAAGTATTAACGCTGTTAGCCACATCCCGCATTTCGTGAATTTAGTGTAGATAATGACGAATCCACCTCATTTATAACCATGGAACATTTTTGTTTCTGTGGGTGCTCACTTTGAATTTATCACACACATCCAGAGCTTCAAGTAATTGGCTTAACTAGTATCCCTGCATGACATATTAGGAACAAGGTGCTTGATGCACCCGAAATCCTGTTAGCCTCCAATCCAAATGTGGATTACTATACAATTTAGACTTGAGTGGAGTCAAGTGTCTGATGAAGGTTCCTGTGTAGAGAGGAAGAGAGTGAGAGAGCATGATGGAGACACATCAAGGCAGTGAGGATGAGCAAAGAAGGGAGAGATGGGGGCTTGATTTAAGTGTGTGTGTTTGGCTTTGTGTGAATCTGTCAGTTTCCCTATAGGTCTCCTAATTCCCGTATGTTTGAGTGTGTTTGTTGAGTGTTTGTGTGCATGTCCTATCATGTTTTACGATTTTCAGTTGGTACTTCAAGTATTGCAGTATGTTATGTACTAAGCCTGAAAAATGAGGAGAGGAGTGTAAGGTCAATAGTAAGTCGGTGTGAGCTGTGGTCATCGTCACTGACTTTTTTGCTTTTAAGTCCCAAGTGATGAGGGAGGGAGGGAGGGAGAGAGAGAGAGTGCACGGGGAGAAAAGCAAGATAGACAAAGACAAGGGGAGGGGGAGTGATTGAAAAGTGAAAGAGAGAGGGAGAATGGTAAGAGGATAGATAGTGAGTGAGTGAGTGTGTGTGTGTGTGTGTGTGTGTGTGAGTGAGAGAGAGAGAAAGAGAGAGAGAGTGTGTGTGTGTTCAAGTTCAAGTACTTTATTTGTCACATGCACAGAAATACTGAGTAAAACGTGCTGTGAAATGAAGGGGGGTACTCAGTCTGTCACTGTGTGAAAAAAATACATAGGCCTAGTATACAGAGATAAAACACAAAAGATCGGTGCATTCTTAAGTCAAAATAAACAATAAATCAAGTATGGGAAAGATCATATACGTTGAGTTCTTACGGCCTGTGGATAGAAGCTTCTCTTTAGTCTCTCTGTTTTGACCCTAAGACTACAGGGGCGTCTACCAGACCCCAGTAGCCTGAACAGTCTGTTGTTAGGGTGAGAAGTGTCGCTCATGATCTTCTTGGCTCTCATCCTCACCCTTCTGGTGTAAGTGTCCTGCAGGGTGGGGAGGGATGTTCTGGTGGTGACGCACCACTCTCTGCAGGTCAACTCGGTCGCGGGCAGAACAGTTTCCCAACCAGGCGGTGATGCAACCTGTTAAGATGCTCTCCACAGCCGAGGAATAGAATGTCTTCAGGATGGAGGGTGAGACCTTGAATTTCCTAAACCTTCGGAGGAAGTAGAGCCTCTGTCTGGACTTCTTTAGAGTGTGCTGAGTGTGAAGAGTCCAGGTGAGGTCCTCAGTGATGTGTACGCCGAGGTATTTAAAGCTGGAAACCCTCTCCACAGGTTCCTTATTGATCTTTAGTGGGTTGTATCCTTTCCCCTGCTGTCTCCTGAAGTCCACCACCATTTCTTTGGTCTTGCTGACATTCAGGGTCAGGTTGTTGCACCACTGTGCCTGGTCATCTACTTGGTTCAGATAGGCCAGTTCGCTGTTGCTGGAAATCAGGCCTATTACCACTGTGTCTTCTGCAAATTTGATGATGGAGGTGGAACTGTCTGTGGCTTTGCAGTCATGTGTGTAGATGTTGTACAGCAGAGGGCTCAGCACACAACCCTGAGGAGCACCTGTGTTGAGGATCAATGTTCCAGAGGTTAGCCCGCCTGCCTTAACCACCTGGGGCCGATCAGTGACTAAGTTGTACACCCAATTGCACAATGGGGTGTTGATTCCTAGCGACCTTATCTTCGTGACCAGATTGAGGGAGACTATAGTATTAAACGCTGAACTGTAGTCAATGAACAGCATACGTACGTAGTTCCCTAGTTAAGGTGGTGTGCAAGAGGTTGGAGATGGCATCATCTCTGCACCTGTTGTTTTTATAGGCAAAGTGGAGGGGGTTGAATGAGCTGGGCAGGACTGAGCAGATGAAATCTTTCACCAACCTCTCAAAGCACTTCATCACTGCTGACGTCAGGGCCACTGGTCGGTAGTCATTCAGGCATGATGGACTGTTGTTCTTTGGCACAGGGACAATAATGGACCGCTTGAAGCATGGGGGGACGACGGCTTGGGCCAGGGATGTGTTAAAGATGTATGTAAACACTGGCGCTAGCTGGTTAGCGCAGGATTTTAAGACCCGCCCAGGGATCTCGTCAGGCCCTGCAGCTTTCTTGCCATTTACCCCCCTAAGGACCCTCCTCACATTGCTCTCAGTGACGGTGAATGGGGGTTCCCCGCTGTCTACTGTGGCCATTTGGCTGTTGTTGGTGCCGTTAGCCTCGTAGCATGCGTAAAACATGTTCAGTTTGTCAGCTAGGGAGGGATCCACACTCAGCCGAGCAAGGCTTGTTTTTAAAATCCGTAATGACCCGTAGTCCATTCCACACGCGTGCGGAGTCACCTTCATTAAAGTCGGCTTCGACTTTGTCCTCATAGCACCACTTAGCCTCTTTGACTGTCTTCCGCAGGCTGTAAGATGCTGCTTTATAATCAGTCATGTCACCAGAAATCAGCCTTGCATTGTAGGCGGTGGTGCGAGCTGTTAACGCCGATTAAACTGCTCTATCAACCCATGGTTTCTGGTTCGGGAAGATCTTAATCTTGACAGTCGGAATGATAGCATTTATTAGCATAGAGCTGTAGCTCACTGCTACTTCTGTAAACTCACTGACGTTAGCCGATGTCGTGCGTAACATCTCCCAGTCAGCGTTCTCAAGAGCGTCCTGCAACATGGCTACCGAATGGTCAGCCCAACGCTTCACCCCTTTCGTCACCGGGGATTCCCTTAGGATTTTTTGTTTGTATTTTGGTAGGAGGAGGATAGCAGCATGGTCTGACTTGCTGAACACTGGCAGGGAGATGGCTTTATAGCTCTCCCTAAACTGCGTGTAGCAGCGATCCAGTGTGTTTCTTCCTCTCGTGGGGAAGTGAATATGTTGTTTAAGTTCTGACGTACCCCGGGTAAGATTTGCTTTGTTTAAGTCACCGACCACTATGAAAGCAGCCCCCAGATACCGTTGTTGTTGTTGTTGTTTGTTTATCACCTCCTGCAGCTCGGATATGGCAACGTCAGTGTTGGCTTGTGGTGGAACATAGACCGCTGTGATGATTACTGATGTAAACTCACGGGGCAGGTAGAATGAACGGCACATGATGGTTAGATGCTCCAGGTGGGGAGAGCAGGACCAAGACAGAACCGTGACGTTCCTTGGGTCACACCACTTGTTGTTTGTCATAAAGCAGACTCCTCCACCTTTGGATTTGCCGCACTCCTCTGTTCTATCCATACAGACAGTGGAGAAGTGTTCAGCTGGTGTAACTGGGTGGTCCGGTACAGTGGTCCAGTACGGTGGGGGTCAACCAGGATTCGGTAAAACACAGGATGTTACAGTCTCTAATGTCCCATTGGAATTGTATCCTCGCTCTGATGTCATCCAGCTTATTCTCTAATGATTGAACATTTGCGAGTAGGATGCTCGGCAAGGGTGGGTGGTTTGCGTGGCTCCTCAGCCTGTTTCTGACCCCAGCTCGTTTCCCTCGATGTTTTTTGGGCCTTCTCCTGAGCCCAGTGTAATCTTTCAAAAGTAAACAATCACTCTGGCTGACGCTTCGGAGAATCTCCGCTGGTAACCCTGTTGCAGCCCCAGGAAACTAATTTCTAATCTTTCAAAGTGTATCGCCATCATATGCGATCATATTAAAGATAAATTCGGTAAAAAGTTAAAAAGGAAGTAAGTAAAACATAAGATAAGACATAAAATAAGACACAGTCTAGACGGAGCAACCCCGGTTGCGTCTGGTCTCACCCGCGCTACCCGGAAGCGATCAGGATCACAGTGACTATATCCGTGTGTGTATGTGTGTGTGTATGTGTGTGTGTGTGAGAGAGTGAGTGAGTGAGTGAGTGAGACTGAATGAGTTGAGAGAGACAGAGAGTGTGTGTGTGAGTGAGTGAGTGAGTGAGTGAGTGAGTGAGTGAGTTTGTGTGTGTGAGTGAGTGAGTGAGTGAGTGAGTGAGAGTAAGAGAGAAAGTGTGTGTGAGTGAGTGAGTGAGTGAGTGAGTGTGAGTGAGTGAGACTGAATGAGTTGAGAGAGAGTGTGTGTGTGTGTGTGTGAGTGAGTGAGTGAGTGAGTGAGTGAGTGAGTGAGTGAGAGAGAGAGAGAGAGAGAGAGAGAGAGAGAGAGAGAGAGAGAGAGAGTGTGTGTGTGTGTGTGTGTGTGTGTGTGTGTGTCAGCATGGGAGCATACTAGACAGAGACAGACACATATTGAGGGAGTGGTTTTTTTGGGGGGGGGCAGAAACAAGGGACACCAAGCTTTGTGGGCTGCCTTGTATGTTTTGAGTGTGTGAAAATGAAAAGTTGAGGGCCCCTAAATAAACAGTGAGGCTGCTTGAAAATAGCATGTGAGGTGACTGGGAGTGGCGGAGTCATTAAGAAGCCAAAGCAGTAATCCTTGTTTGTAGTGAATCTGGTGCTGTCTGCGGATCAGTCTTGTATAATTGTCTCCAGCGTGCACCAAAACTCGACTTTTATCAGATCCTCTTCTTATTTCGCGGATTTGACAGCAACTGTGCTCATCTTTCATGTTTGCTTTGGTCTGTACTTGTGTGTCGGTGCATGCACGATGGTGCCTGAGTCTGCATGTGTGTCTGTGTATGTGCCCGTGTGTGTATGTGTGTTGCCTGTGTTCCTCTTTGTGTGCTGTTGTGACAGAGAGATAAATGTTTCATCTGCGTGTCATTTGTTACAGAAAAAGCCACTGTTACATACTTCCTGGTATGGTCAGTTTTTAACTACAGCCTCTTGTGCAGGTACCGCAAGGACAAAACACACTCACACACACACACGGACACGCACACATTCGTACCGGACAGGACATGCACGAACTTTTCTATACTTGACAGTTGACCTACTTAAGACTGCAGGCACACACACACACACACACACACACACACACACACACACACACATACACATACATATATGTGTGCACACACACTAGCGAAACACAAAATTTCATCTCGTACAGTCGCACTGTTAAACACTGTCCTAACCTGTCTTGTGTGTTATTTTGGCTGTGCGGCCTTGACTCATTTCATGACATATTATCAAGCTTGGACACTTTATCAGATACAAAGACACAGACAGACAACACACATTCACATTCACACACACACACACACACACACACACACACACACACACACACACACACACACACACACACACACACACACACACATCACAGACACATGCACAGACTCATACCCGAGCGCAAGATGAAGGTCAGGGTCACAAAGATGCTGTGTTTGTCAAACATGTCAGCCGGGACAGATTTACTGTTATGCTCTTTGGATGGTCAAGGTGTGTACACACATGTACACGTCTACATGTGTGCCTTCTTATGAGCAATGTGTGTGTGTGTGTGTGTGTGTGTGTGTGTGTGTGTGTGTGTGTGTGTTTTGCACCTGAGGTTTGAGTCCTTCACAGGGTCATAGTATACATAACGCAAAGGATTATTAAACCAAAATGAGATAAAGCAAATATAAATTGAATTGAAAATAATTGCATTTGGAAGGTACCGGACTGTACTATCTGCCATGATGCAGTACACCACACACATCAGCTACTCCAGTTAATTTAAAACGAACAAGAATTATTTCCAAATGTAGATCCTCGCAGGTCGGGCTTGTATGGGAGCTGTGGTTCCACTATAACCGCTGCTAGCACATGTGTGTGCATGCAATTTGTGTTTATCTGTGAAACCACACCCGTTCATCTCTCACTGCGTCCTGTTTTTTACTGTTACCATGAACGTGTTCAGAGAAGAGCAGGAACTTTGTTCATCCACCCCCTCTTGCCTAGTCACAGCTATCAAGTCTGTGTTTTTTATTTTGTTTTTTGGTTTTTGGACCCCCCCCCCTTTCTCCCCAATTGTATCCGGCCAATTACCCGACCCTTCTGAGCCATCCTGGTCTCAGCTCCATCCCCTCTGCCAATCCAGGGAGGGCTGCAGACTACCACATGCCTCCTCCAATATATGTGGAATCGCCAGCCGCTTATTTTTTTTGGGGGGGGGGGTATCCAGCCAATTACCCCACTCTTCCAAACCATCCTGGTCGCTGTTCCACCCCCTCTGCCGATCCGGGGAGGGCTGCAGACTACCACATGCCTCCTCCGATATGCCAGCAGCTTCTTTTTACCTGACAATGAGGAGTTTCACCAGGGGGACGTAGCGTGTGGGAGGATCATGCTATTCATCCCAGTTCCACCTCCCCCCAGAACAGGTGCCCCGACTGACCAGAGGAGGCATTAGTGCAGGGACCAGGACACATACCCACATCCGACTTCCCACCCACAGACAAGGCCAATTGTGTCTGTAGGGATGCCCGACCAAACCGGTGGTAACACGGGGATTCGATCCGGCAATCCCTGTGTTGGTAGGCAATGGAATAGACCACCACGCTATGCTACCCGGACGCCCATCAAGGCTGTTTTATGATATTAGCCCCTCTAAAAGCCAGATAGTGAGATGATTTTTGATAAGTGACAGAAAACTGGAGGCCTTTATTACATACATTACCTTCACCACAGGGCGATGTTAACATTAAAAGACTGCAGGGCGATTGAAGAGGTTTAAAATTCTATAGGAGCTCTGCTGACATCAAACAGACCCGACAGATCTGGCGCTGTGGTTCACCCCCATCCGCCCCTTTGATACACAGCTCCCATGTTTCAGAGGGAGAGAGAGAGAGAGAGAGAGAGAGAGAGACAACGACAGAGAACAGGGTAGACAGAGAAAGGAAGCGAGATAGAAACGAGTCAGAAAGAAGGCTGAATGCAATGAGACGGCCTCAGTATCGGGGATAGAAAGGGGTTTTGATAACATGAAAAACCAAAGTGTGGCGGGCGGAAAAAAACCGAGTGAGAAAGTGCAGAGAGATGAAATGATCAGTGTAAAGGATGACCATTCACAGGTTGCAGCCCCGAGGGCACCTGTCACATCATGTGTAATCTTTCACCATTTTTTGCTGCAATTGCTATCTTGCACATGTGCTACCAGACAGACACACACGCACGCACACACAGAGCTAATTTGTTGGGCCGTAATCGCGTTTTACCTTGCAGTCTGATGACCTTCAACTAACTGTCCAATGATGTTGAGAGCAACAGGCACAATAGTTGCCTAGCAACCCCCTCTCTCTCTCTCTCTCTCTCTCTCTCTCTCTCTCCCTCTCCTCTCGCTTGTTTGTACTCTCTCTCCCACTTTGCCAATAGGGGCTGAAAAAAGTGTTAGAAAGTGAGTTAGTGAAAAGGGAGAGAATAGGTGGGAGGGGAAAAGAGTCAAGTTGAAGGTAAAAAGGTAACAGGGGAAGTGAGAAGAGACGGCGTAAATGGTTTTAAGTAGCGAACACGTAGACGTACAGCAATTTGTGTTGTTACAGCATTGTTACTGGCACATATCATCAACTTAGGTTGTCTGGCAATGCACAATGATGCATATAAGTACAAAGAAAGCGAGCTTCTCTACACCGTGCAAAAAGGGCGAGAGCAAGGAATGCGTGCATGAAGAGCAGGAAATACATATTCAGTGATCATACTATAAATATAATCAATAGCTGTGTGGGTTGTAGCAGTGGGAAATATGACAAAGTTATACCGAATATGAGATGTCTTCAATAAAATAGATGGTGATGAAGGGGGAACGGAGGGGAGCGGGAGCAGCGACAGAGGGAGTGGTTGATCTATATTGATGAAATAGGAGGCGAGGCGGGATGTGGGAGGGTTGAAACGAGCTGCCTTTGAACTGCTCCGTGCCAGGATAGAGGGAATCTGAGGAAGACGTAGAAGCACATTAGCGCCTGACTAGTCCTCTTTCTGCTCCTCACCCTCTATCTCGTTTTCTTCGTTCTCTACCACTCCATCTGACTATCTCCCTCTACCTTGCTTTTACCTAATCTCTCACCCAGCTCCTGTTCATTCTTCATCACCTCCTCGCTCCTTCAACACCTCAGACCACCTCCCTCTTCTCTTCATTCTGTAGTTCACCTTCCCCAAGCACTCAGAATCAATGCCGTCCTCTCGGTTCCCTTTTGCCGAGGCAAGGCCTCCAGACTGTGAAGCGATGGCTGCACATAGTGTACAGTACATCTCCATGGTCTTTTGATTATCATCTACTCATGGTGCTTTGCTCTCAGGGGTACCCAATTATCTTAATGCTAAATTGAGTTTGGTTCCAGCTCAGTGACTGCTGTTGACTCTTTTTATCCGTTTCCATGAAAAGGGCTGTGCTGCTATCGCCGCTAAACTAATACAGGTGCAAAGCCAATGGCTTTGCAGTAATTATGTTTGTGGAGTTGTTAGATGTACTATTTTTACAAGGACACTGGGATATTCGATATGTTGGGGCTTGATGCATGTTTTCTTGATTTTCAATTGTCTGTGTGTGTGTGTGTGTGTGTGTGTGTGTGTGTGTGTGTACGTGTGTGTGTGTGAGAGTGATTGAGCTAGAGAGAGGATGTTTTCAAGTGTGTTTGTTGGATATGTGCATTTGGAATATGCCTCGCTGCCTCAGTGCCCAGTGACCCCTCTGTGTTTTTTAATATGTTGAGGTTGCAACACTACCATGGTACTTACCTACTAGACTATAAATAATGTATGGTGATTCATCAGTACTGAGTCACAGATGAAGCCATTGTTGCTTCCTCCCACTTTCAGCACACCAGCTGAACTACTGCTGCACTCTTGGTCTAGCCCTCAAAAATAAAATGTTTAGGGGGCGTCCGGGTGGCGTGACGGTCTATTCCGTTACCTACCAACATGGGGATCTCCGGTTCGAATCCCTGTGTTGCCTCCGACTTGGTCGGGCATCTCTACAGACACAATCGGCCGTGTCTGCGGGTGGGAAGCTGGATGTGGGTATGTGTCCTGGTCGCTGCACTAGCGCCTCCTCTGGTCGGCCGGGGGCGCCTGTTCAGGGGGGAGGGGGAACTGGAGGGGGAATAGCAGCATCCTCCCATGCGCTACGTCCCCCTGGCGAACTCCTCACTGTCAGGTGAAAAGAAGCGGCTGGTGACTCCACATGTATTGGAGGAGGCATGTGGTAGTCTGCGGCCCTCCCCGGATGGGCAGAGGGGGCGGAGCAGCGACCGGCACGGCTCGGAAGAGTGGGGTAATTGGCCGGGAACAACTGGTGAGGAAAAAAAAGGGGGGGTCCACCAAAAAAAATTCCATATTCTTTCTCTGTCTGTTTCTCCCGCCATTTGTATAGACAACCATACACACAGACACAAGCATGCAACAACCCGACACAATAACAACACAAACCGAGAGAAGAAAATCTCACGACCCCAACATTTAACAAAATGTTTGTGAAATTATTGCTTTGTCATGATTTAATCGTTATCATGGTATTATTTTGCCAAAATAATCATCTAGAAAAAGTAAGACATTGCAAAAGCCCTTGCTTTAATAACACTGGAATGTAAAAGGCTTTTATTGTATAGACACGTCTTGAAGTAACGACGGGCACCCCTGGACAGGTGGTGCTCATCATATTACAAATGGAGTTTGTTGTAATGTTTGAGTTTTGAGGCGTTTCATAATGCAGTCCTGCAGTTCACTGGCAGTCAGTGTGTTTCTGTGTGTTTGTATTTATTTGTGTTTTTTTTTCCCCCAGGATGGTTACTCCCAGTATCACTTTGTCGGCTCTGCCTCCACGATAGAGAGAGACAGACAGAGGCCTTACTCCTCTTCACGCACTCCCTCCGTCTCCCCTGTCAGGAACTCCCCCAACAACCGCTCTGGTGAGTGTGTGTGAGAGAGGGAAACGAAAATCGATTAAGTTTATGGGTGTGTGTGTGTGTGTGTGTGTGTGTGCAAGTTGTCCAATAGTACAGATACACTTGCACACACACATTCACACACTATATGCACTGTATCATATTATACTACACTCACTAATGTTTTTCTGATGGTTTTATAGACTATTTACCCTCCGCTCGTCTCTTATTCAGACTGTGGAGAGTCGGCTACTGCTGCTGTAGGTTACCTGTTCACTATGAGGGTCAGCGCCGTCCAATTTATGAATCTTTGTCTCGCTAAATATCTGTCCAGGCTTGCTTGACGCTGGCCTTTATGCCGTAGAGGATGATTATGACTAGCCTTTAGTATCACTCCACCAGCCTTCACGCTTTGCTAAGGCTGCATTAGCATTAGCTGTTAGCTACAAAACTAGGAGAGCCTTCAGCACCGCTTTCTCCACACTGGGCTTAGCAAACTGATGAGGCAGAAAAGTACTTTTCCTTCCCCCCGGCTTAGGGCAGTCTTCAAGGACCAAGACCGAGTGAGTGTGTGTGTGTGTGTGTGTGTGTGTGTGAAAGAGAGAGAGAGAGAGAGAGAGAGAGAGAGAGAGAGAGAGAGAGAGAGAGAGAGAGAGAGAGAGAGAGAGAGAGAGAGAGAGAGGTTTAGTTAGTAAGAGAGAGAGGGGGTTAGAGAATGAAGATAGACCAAGAGAAAGAGAGACGGTCAGAGAGAGATGAGGGTGAGACAAAGAGAGAATGATTAGCAGGGGGGAGGAAGAGTTGGCCATCAAGGATCAGTTAATGCACAGAGGAGGGATGAAGGTCCGTCCAACAACATTGGAAATGGGGGGAGGGAGAGATATCCAAAGGCAGTCCTATAGCTTGAGAGGGGGATTTGAATGACTCCTATCTTCTCTCTCTCTCTCTCTCTCTCTCTCTCTCTCTCTTTCCTGTCCGCTCCGTTCACCAACCTCTCCGTAAATCCACCAGCACTCGTTCACGCATATCATCTCCTCCCTGTTCTAGGTGACACTTCTTTCCTCCCACCTTTCCCCCTGATCTGACTCTTCACTGGGTGTCTCAATGCACACACACACACACACATTTAATGATATCTCCTCTCTGCATACACGCCGAATGCCGTTTCAGCCCCTTAGAGATGGATCAAAGGAAGAGAGACTTGGGGCGTCGGGGGGAAGGGAGGGGAGGGGGGGAGTGAAGTCACACTGGGAAAAGGGAAAGGGCAATGGAGTAGAGAGGGGTAAAACTGGAAATTAGTCGGAGGGAAAGGGGATGATTAAGACTGCAAGGAGGGGAGAGGGAGGGCGAGAGAGGGGTAGATAGAGATAAGGAGCAGGAATAGAGGAGAGAAAAGA